>BMAU01020881.1:0-345617 GCA_019973935.1 Trichonephila clavipes | reverse complement strand
TGGGCTAATCGAAATCAAGTGATAAATGCAAATTGGAAGGGATGAATTAAAATATTTAGGTTTAAATATTAATAAGGAAGAAAATGGATGAGACAAAAGTCTGAGGTATAGTTGAGATGAAACCACCACGAAATTCTAAGGAGGGGTCCAAATTTTTAGGTATGTCCCAGTGGTACACGAAATTTATTAAAAATTATGCCGATATTTGCGAGTCCCTTTATAATCTTAAGCGAAACTAAAGAAAATTTATTGATCAATGGAGGCGCAGAGGGCATTCGAAACGGTCTAGGCGGCCATAAGGAAAGCGCCAGTTTTAAAATTGCCGGATTTCAAAAAAGCCTTTCGAGTTGTTTACGGATGCTAGTTCTATAGGGGTAGGAGCAGTTTTAACCAAGAGCAGAGACTTGTAGTATTTGCTTTCTCGCACGCTTAGTAGTGAGAGGAATTTACACTCGCAACACAGAGGGAGTGTTTGGCAGTGGTTTGGACTCTGAATAAATTCAGAACATATTTAGGTTCTTTGCCGATCAAGGTTATTACAGATCACGCTGCATTGACACGTTTAACACATGGTAAAAATTTGTCAAATAGAATGAACAGATGGGCATTAAAATTAAAAGAATTTAATATAGAATGGGAACATCGTCCCGAAACTCAAAATGCGGTAGTTTGTCGAGAAACCCAGTTGAAAGTATATAATTGGAGAGAAAGTTAATTGTGCAATAATCAAGGATTTGGTACTTTCGTCACGAGAACAGTTAATAGAAGAGCAAAGAAAAGACCCATAATTAGATCATATCTATAGATATCTGGAAAACCAAGAAGATAGCTCGGTTAATGCGACAATATGTGAGAATTAGTCCCAAGGATTTTAGATTAATAAAAGGCTTGCTGTTTTATGCAAAATATGCAACGTCACTAGGTGAAATGCGAGTATACATTCCAAAGTCTTTAAGGAATGAAATAATGAAAAAGAATTTCACGATAAACCTATAGCAAGTCATTTTGGACGAATTAAAACTTACCATAAAATAAGGGACGTTTGTTATTTCCAGTATATGAGGAAATTTATTGATCAATATGTCCCTACATGCCACATGTGCCAGATTAATAATTATAAAAAGGCGTTACCAGTGGGTCGATTAATTCCGATTGTATCAAATTATTGAAATGAGGTAGTTACGTTAGATTTGTTAGGTCCGTACCCGACATCGAGAGTGAGACGTAACCGACATGTATTAGTAATTACGGATCATTTCAGCAAGTGGGCTGAAATCATACCCCTTAAAAAAAGCCTAGGCTCGAGTAATAGCAGATAATTTTTTTGATAATTATGTATCGCGTTTTGGAGCTCCAGTAAAATAAATAATTGATAATGGTCCCCAATTTATATGTAAATTTTGAACATTTAAGTGATAGATTAGACATAAGGCACGTGAAGACTGTTGTAAATAGACCTCAGGCAAATAGAACCGAACGCGTGAATCGCGATCTTGCGCAAATGATTGCAAATTATGTGAATGATAATCACGATACATGGGACCAATTCCTACGTGAGTTCACTTATGCTATTTGTACAGCAGCGAATGAAACGACGGTAAAATCCCCTGCAGAATTATTTTTAGGTCGAAAGTTGATTACCCTATTTCAGAAATTATTGATGTTATCGGACGGAACTGAATTTGCATAGGAGATATTAAAGATTGTTTGATGAAGCTAGACGAAACACAAAAGCTAAACATGAAAAGTGGGAGCAATTTTATAATAGACGCAGTCGCGATGTGCAAATTAAGGTGAAATGACTGAGTCTTGATAAAAACGCATCCTCTAAGTTCAGCAACAAAGGAAGTGGTAGCCAAATTTAAACCAAAATTTGAAGGTCCGTATTGATTAATTATGAAAAATTATAACATAGTGATATGGAGGTCGGGAAAGTTGTTAATGGTCAATGTCGATCAAGTTAGAATATATCGTGATAGGAAATGTGACGAGATGGAGATAAGAACTTTTAGTTCGGGTAGTAATAGTTTACGCGATGAATCGAGTAGTTTTGACGGAATACAGCGGAGATCAAATGAAGCGCAGTATGATATGAAGAAGGGATCAGATGTAAAGCATGAGTTAGAGGAAAAAGGGATTAATTTTTTTAGAATGATCAGGGTGAGAGACACACAAATAGGACCAATAAGCGTGGACGACTTATCAGATCAGCACCTAGTTCTTGGTCTGAGACAAGTAAAAGGATTAAAAGAAACAAAAATCAAAGAATATGTTATAAACGACCACGTGAATCTGGGTCGAGGTGACCAGAAAGAAAGATTCGGAAAGGTTCAATACATAGAGTGAATAAAAGAACTTTGTCCTCAAATGATACCAACAGAATTTTACCAAAATACAGAAAAAGAGGCCGGACAGAAGAAACAGTAGCGGCCAGCACGAGCAGATATAACCTCAGACCAAGAGGTGGAAGAGAAGTGGAGTCCCTACCAGCCATGGAGATGAAGACACAACAGGGAGGACCAGTTCGATCCAGGAAAAACAGAGGAAGGGACGACAACCCCTACATCGAAAACGAACAAGATCAGACAACTAGAATGCCAGACAAAGAGGTGATCAGCAACAGGAAGACCAAGAAAGAAAGGGAGCGAGTACCAGCCGATCAATATCTCTAGAGGTCCTAGTAGGAGACGCCAACTACAAGTCATAAAACTCAGGTTGTATCGTTTCTTTTTATATTCTTTCGAGCAAGTGTTCGGAAGAATTATTGCAATGAAGCAAGTCACGGTCGGATGTTTAAAATTTAAGAGCCAAGCAAAAGTTGACACTACAATGAGTGTATTTTTCTAGAAGAGAAAAGTAAGATTTCGTCTTGTAAATTTTTTTTTTAAAAGTATCGAGAAAACAATTGTAAATATTGTTACGAATTTTGTGTATAAATAGTGTAAATAATTTGTATTTGAGTGTTTAATGCATTTATATTACTCTATGTTATATTTATTTCATATTAAAATAGTACTATTCACAAGCAATGCCGCCCCTTACGTTATAATGGCGATTCAATGAGAATTTGGCGAAATCTTGGCGGTAGAGCCAAGTTGGCATCATTTTGGCGACTAAGTAGGCGGCCAGTTTGGCGACCATGTTGGTGAGTTCGGAACCCTCTGGAATCTTTTAGAAAGTAGATCTCTCCACTAGTGTCACGTTCAATGACACGAGGGGTTATATTTCTGAAAGTTTCTGTCGTGCCTATAAAAAAGATGCTTGCCGGTACGGCGATGGATCTTGATTAAGCCAGCGAGTAATAAGGGATTGTTTTGACTAGCGATTAGCTCTGCTGTGCTTGTGAATAAACTTTACTTACGTGTATTTCTAAACACTGGTGATTGAGTTTGATTGCTGTTGAAGGTGTGAAGATCTTCGGATATTTACCCTGTGAATACTGTTGCTGAATCCTGTTTTTAAAGGATTCGATTTTCGATAATAAATTCACATCGCTCTTAAAGAACTGTTTATTTCCTTTGTGATTGTTTTGCATAAAATCCATGAACCCGGATCTACGTAACAATATGCATTTGTTTTTTTTCTATGTATGACTTCGCTAAGATGCGACAATTCCTTTGGTTATTTGTTTTATTGGTTTATTGAAAAATGTTTGTAATTGTATGGTGTATGTATATGTATTGTTATATTGTTTCATGTTAATGTACATCTGGTTTTGGGGAACGTGGCGTAGACAGCATACTAACAATGACATTAACAAGCGCTGCGCGATTTGAGAAGTTTTTGAAAAGCCAGATTAGATATATGTATAAAAATTTGTTGTAGTTTAAATAATGCATAAAAGTATAAAATGTATAAAAATATATGATGTATAAAAGTTGAGAAATGTAATGTTATTATGTGCAACTTTGTCATTCACTGTAAATTAAAGAGTTTTTATTTCAGGGTGACAGACCCTGAAGTCTCAGTAGAAAATTCTGGTTTCTCTTCAAACTTAGTGCTAATATTTCTTTGTACAGAGGACAAGTTGAATATGAAATAGAAAAGCAGAAGAACTGTTATAGTTTTTAAGTAGCATTTAAGTAGAATTAAGTTAGTTAAGGCGCATGCGGACCTCGCTTTTCCAACTAAGTCATATATGGTTTTTTCCCAGTCCCGTAGCCCATGTATTTTGTAAATGAGAGAGTCTACTGTGATTAAAATACATAACTGAGAATGTTCTTCTAGTTAATTGAGTAAAATTTATTGTGGCTGTCGAAAATTCAAATTAAGAAGGAATAATAAAAATATTAAACTTAAGTTGAATATTGAAAATTAAAAGTTTAACCTGAATATTGGAAAGAAATGGTTAGATTACTATTCGAAGCTAAAATTTAAATAAGGCAAGGAAAGTTAGAAGTAGAGAAATAAAATTTAGGCACGTAATTTCTTGGGCCATTTTCTTTAACATGTCCTGTGGGTTCTTTGGGGCCAGAATTAATGGCAACTCTTTTCCAACCAAATCCAAGAAATGAAGTGTGAAAGAAAGATGCAAATTAAGAACCTTTTAAATATCAGAAATTAGAGTAAACGCGATGGCAATTTGTGGCAAGTGATGGCAATTAGAGGAATGTAAGCAGTCCGTGGTTCTAGATTGAAGAATTTTCAGATAACATTACGTGGCGAAGAATAGTAATTATACGTGATAGAGATCCATTAATCAAGGTGCATACCATTGCACACGACTTATCGCAAGACCTTATATAAAATCAGTGTGATCGTTTACTGATACTACAACAAGGTAGGATTGATTACTTAATATTAGGATTCTTGATTGTATTAGAATTGTGTGTAAGCGATTCAGTTATTGATAGTGGTCTGATTTAGGTTAAGTCGTTATTATAAATAATATTGTGTGTGGTGTGTTTTACCATCGTAGATTCTCTCACATAAATTATAATAATCTAATTTGTTAAAGGTTTAAGTTGAATATCTTAATAAAGTCATTTTAAGAGGTTTCCTTCTAGTTCTTTCGTTAATCCTACGCCTCTAGCTCACGCTGATACTCCTAGAGGGGGCTTATCACAAACCTTCCACAAATATAACTTATTTAATTTATGAAAAAATAATTTCTATTAAGTAAATAGAATAGCTTTGCTGTCCTGTGTGGTTGTAAGTGGAATCATTATTTCTTTCTCCTTAAGATTTGAATATAAAAGGATTGTTTCATTGACTCAATTTTCTCTTTCAAAAAATTATTCATTATTCTTATTATAACTGATATTCTTTTTTCTTCATTCGAAAAAAGTCTCATTTATGCGTAAAAAGAGATTATTATTACACTTTTATACTTTCAGGAAATAGTTTGGTAGATGATTTTTGAAGTTAACTCTACTCGTTTTTCTATTGTTCTTGAAAACGCACATAATTCTTTGTGTTTCCAGTATACGATTAAAATTTTTTTTAAAAAAATCTATTTTCTGACAAATACTTTCTGTGTTAAGGAAATGACTAAGCTCTATTTGTTGCTTTATTAAATTGTTTTTTTTCCCGTTATGTACAAAACCTGATTTGTTTTTATAGGATAGGATAAATCATAGCATTATTATAATACTTTCTTAAATCTCTTTAGAATGCATATTAAAATATTTTAACTTTAATGAAAATTTCTTATTGAGTGAAATATTTTATCCTGAAAACAATTTCCATTACATATACTCTTTGATAAAACCCTCAATTTCTCTCTCTCTCTCTCTCTCCTGTCTGAGACAAATTCTACGTTGATCTCAAAATATTTTCCACACTGATTTAGGTAGATTTTGTAAACCTCAAAAATATAGACCTTGCGAGGATTGACATCATTCATTGAAAATATAGCAAACATATTTTTACGAAATAGTATAAATATTATTAGATTTTCAATGTAATTAAAAAAGCAAAAATTGCTACCAATAACGCATACAAAAACGTATTTTGACAATAAAAACCACTCCTTTTATTCAAATATGATGTTTACCATAGTAAAATACATTACAAGTTTACTTTTATATTTTAGTTTACAGTTTTATAAGTGGTTTAGAGATGAAAATGATCGAAACATCCATTCTTTCAATTAGATTTAATGCATTTGATACATGTATTAACGTATGCAGTGGACCACAAAACTGTTCGTACACTTGCAATTTTCTATAAAATTTAATGTTTTTGTTTAATAAAAATTAATATATCAGAACTGTAAAAATTTTTTATTATAATATCTGCAACTTGTTCTTAATAAGGAATAACGTAACCAATTTTTAAAACATAATTAACTATTATTTAAAAAGGTAATAATCAAAAAACTGCTAAAAAATTACGACACAAAAGTCTTCGTACACTTAAAAAAATACCAACATAGCTTTAAATATTGTTTTTTTTTTTCTTAATTTAATAGTTGGATATACACTCACTTCCAAAAGTTAAGCACGATGATGTAAAATGCAAAAAAATCAACAAATACTGCTTTGAATGACACAAAATTTGGTAGTAAAGTAGCATATATATTTATACATAAAACAAAATGTATAGTTATATACAGAAATGAAAACAATATTAAATTTTTGTAAGTTATCAGATAATGTCATACTGGAGATTTAAACAGAATTATGCATAAAGTGAAAATAAGCAGCATAAAATGAAAAAAAGGACATTAATAGGGTATGTGATCCCCCTCATCTGTATGCAAAGTTTGCACCTTTCGACCATGCTTTCAATTAGGTGCTCTAACACCGCAGAATTAAGCAATCGCCATTCTTCTTGTAGAGCAGTTTCCAGCTCAATAAGAGTGGCTGGAAGTGGGAAACGTGAAGATACAGCACGGCCGAGAGCATCCCAAAAATTTTCATTGGGATTAAGGTCGGGAGAATATGCTGGCCACGCCATACACGTAATCCTTTCACTCTCCAGGCAGTCATCGACGATGTCAGCTCTATGGGGACGTGCGTTATCGTCCATTAAAACAAAAATAGGGTCAACTGCTGCAGCGTACAATCTCACAATGGGTTCTAGGACTTCATCTCGATACTGGACAGCCTTCACAAAAACCTCGTTTAAAAATGTGTAGTTCGGTGCGGTACCCTAATGAAATCCCTCCCTACACCATAATGCTTCCGCCTCGGAATGCGTGAGGTTCGGTGATGTTTTGGGGCTGATTGCGTGTTCCTTGTTTACGCCATATCCTTATACGCTTGTCATCTGGCTCCAGAGCAAATCTTGACTCATCAGTAAACATGACATTGCCCCAGTCAGACACAGTCCAATTGCCATGTTCCCTGCACCACTGTAATCGTGCCCCTCTTGATTGGACGGATAGAGGAACACAACTCGAGGTACCCGGGCATACATTCCATTCATATGTAATCTTCGGCGTACAGTAGCTGCAGATATAGTCTTACCAATGGATGCAGTAACCATAGATGTCACACGTGTGGAGGTCGCTCTGCGATTCCGCTTGGCTACAATAGCAATATATCGATCTTCTGCGGGGTTTGTAACCCTTGGGTGACCCCCTACGGGCCTTCGGACAACTGTTTGTGTGGTTTGGAATTGTTTCCATAAACGTGAAATTACAGAATGATGAATGCCGAAGAAAAGAGCAACATCTGTGATCGACTGCCCTGCTTCAATGCGCCCCACAACACACCAGTGCTCAGAATCTTCCATTCGTTTTCTGGAAGTTATAGAAACACGTATGTCTTGAAAACAAATTATGCGAAAGTTTTAAACAACTTCTATCAGCACTTACAATCAACTTCTGTAACCCTTCAAAATGCTGGCTTCTTATAAGACTGCCCTTTTTGCATATTTCTTGAGATGAAAGCACAATTGGCTGTTACCTAACGTATTTGCATACTTCCATCTACCTCTGCAGTGAATTGCATCCTCTTCAATTCTGATTGGCTTCCGGAAATTAGCATTTTCCTCTCCGTGCTTAACTTTTGGAAGTGAGTGTATTTTAGCGTCCACAATAACTTTTAAACATCTTGGTATAGATTCCATCAGTTTTTTGTAATTTCCGAATCGATGATCCTCCTTGCTTCTGTGATTACTGTTTTTACTTCACATTTTGTTTTTATGTCTCATGTTCTCTTTTTTAAAATCAAATTATCATCAAATATGTTCTACTAGTTTTAGATCAGGTGATTAAGGAGGTTTTTTTCATAATTTGGGATAGTTATAGAGACACCAGCGGCGTACATTGAGAGCAGTGTGCTTGGTGTCATTATCTTGTTAAAAAATGAAGTCATCTACATATAATCCAAATATTGGGCGGATAATTTCAAATTGTTCTCTAAAATACTTATGTAGAGCTATCATTCACACTACCATAAAAAATACGAAATTACCTAACCCTGAAGCCGATTTACACCCCCACGCAAGAACGAATGCACCTACATATACCACTGTTTCAACTAGATTCTTGAGATTTAATTTCAGAAAATTCAACATACATTAAAAGCAAATTGGTTGGGGTGAGAGAAAATTCAACAATTTTTGTTCCGATGGATGTAAAATAGTTTGTAGAAGAAAAAAAATGAAAAGTTTAATCCCAAGAATTTATTTGGAACTAGAACACGTCCAACTCCATGCTGAAGTATGGAAGGGACGGTGTTCTTGCGTGGGGGTGTAAATCAGCTTCAGGGTTAGGTAATTTAGTATTTTTTATAGTATTGTGATTCATGAGCTCTATTTAAGTATTTTAAAGAACAATTTGAAATTATTCCCCCAAAATTAAGATATTATAGACGCTTTCATTTTTAACAAAATGATGCTACCAAGAGTACTGCTCTCAATGTACGCCGCTGGTGTCTTTATAACTGACCCAAATTCTAAAAACATCTCCTAAATCACCTGATTTAAGCATATTAGAACACATTTTATGATAATTTGATTTTTAAAAAAAGAAAACAGGACAAATATATAATAAAAAATGTGAAGTAAAAATAATAATCACAGAAGAATGGAGGAACATCTATGCAAAAATTACAAAAACTGATCAAATGTGTACCAAGACGTTGAAAATTTATTGTGTAAGCTAAAATATATCCAACTAAGTATTAAAACAGGAAAAAAAATACAATATATATATTTAAAGCTATGTTGAGATTTTTTAAAGTGTACAAAGACTTTTGTGTGTCGTAGTTTTAGTAGTTTTTTTATTATTATTATTTTTAAATAATAATTACATTATGTTTTAAAAATTGGTTACGTTATTCTATATTAAGAAAAGTTGCAGACTTTATTAAAAAAATTACAATTCTAATGCATTAATTTTTATTAGAGGAAAACATAAAATTTTACAAAATATTGCAAGTGTACGAACACTTTTGTGGTCTACTGTATATGACCAAATGTCACCCCTCCCCCATTTTCATTTCCCAATTTCAAATAATATTCTTAATTCAGTCAAATACACTGCTGGACAATTGCTAAGGACGGATCACAAATTGCTATGTAGCATAACATTAAGCGAGACATGAGGCCTAGTAGGATAAAATATAGTTGCCACACTGTTCAGACATTAAAATAAAGAATATTTATTGTTCTGGAAAGTACAAAAGCTGTGAAACATCTGAAAGAAAAACAAACGTTCATTTGATCTGCGTACGAAGAAATGGAACAATGCATCTAAAAGTCAGCAGGCACCTTAAAGAAAGGTTTCAGTATGGGATATGTCCACCGTGGACTGTGATGCAACATTCCACACGTCGTACCATACTTTGCACAACATTATCCAGCAGCTGTTGAGGCAATTTACCCCATTCCTCTGGGAGTGCACGGATGAGGGTGTTCTTGTTTGTCAGAGGATAGTTTCGACCAGCAACTTGCCTCCCCAAAGCATCCCACACATTTTCAATGGGGTTTAGATCTGGAGAACGCGCTGGCAATACGAGATGTAGAATACCCTCACTGTCTAGACAATCCTGAACAGCGAGTGTTCGATGACATGGTGCGTTGTCGTCAATAAAAACAAATTTATCACCGACAGCACCACGGAAAAGGCGAACATGAGGAAATAGAACTTCATCAAAGTATCGTTGGCCCGTCATAGTCCCATTCGCAACCACATGTAGGCGCGTGCGGCCATTGATCATGATGCCGGCCCACACCATGATACTGCATGTCGGATATCGGTCCTTTTCCTGGATATTTTCTGGACGATAAGCAGTACCACTCTCGCGTCAGATCAGTTGGCGTCTACATTCCGATGACAGACTGAACCTACTCTCATCTGAGAATAGTACGCATGCCCAGTCCTGTTCAGTCCAATTGTGATGCTCACGACACCATTGCAAACGGGCAGTACGGTGCTGTCTGGTCAATGGGACACACACAACAGGTCTGCGTGCGTATAGTCCTCCTCCCCTCAAACGTCCGGCAACAGTTTTTCGGGAGATCTGCTTTCCTGAGGCAGCAAAAACTGATTTGCCACCTGCTGAGCGGTGGTGCGCCTGTTCCTTTTGCTGATAGGACGATATATCTGTCTTCTGCAGGCGTCGTACTTCTAACACGACCTCCCCCGTGCCGTCTACTACACATTCCAGTAGTTTTAAATGACTTCCACAGCCGTGAAACAAGGCTGTGAGCTATGTCGAACTCCCTGGCAACATCTGTTATTTTTCGCCCTTCTTCGATCTTTCCAATAATTCGGCCACGCATAAAATCATCTATGTGATGTCGGGAAGACATGCCAAAAATTTTAAGTTCGTCTATTAAATCTTTCCTGTAAAACTTTGACTTGAAACAACAACAGTCCACACGCTTAAAAACTTTTAAAGCTCTTATGAACGCTATTACGTGATGAACAGACGTGGAATAAAATTTGCATATATATATATATATACTCATACTTCTTCTTTCTAATATCCCGCACTTATTCTAATTTTCCACATTTTGCTTCCTTTCATTTTGTGGTTGCTATGGATGATAGTGTTATCCGTCCTTAGCAATTGTCCAGCAGTGTATAATGTATAGAAATACTGTCTTCATTAAAATGCTTGTGTCAAAGAGTTATTTGCTTCTAGATTTTGCTTCAAATTGTGATTGACTTCGAAGAATTGCAATATCGAATCTAATCGCAATTATCAATAATTGTGTGTAAAATTAATCTAAGTACTGCCTTATCAACAATTTCAGCAGTAAAAGAAACACAGATTAAATTTTGGTAATGACTCGCGAGTTTTTCAGTTGACTGGTTGGTAAGTCGATTTGAATTAATATCTCTCTCCAAAACTACATTAAGATAATTGGCTCCAATTTTGGTAATTTCGGATTTCAATTAAATAACAAAGACTATTGTTTCATGACTTTCCAGACTTCCACAGCTCACTAAATGAAGACTGATACTCAGATTTAATATACAGGACATATTTATTATTCCACGCAATTAGTTAATTGATTGATTAATTTATTAGTGTCACATTCAGAGGGCTATTAATCTTTAATGAACTCAGAATTTAAACTAGAGGCTAGATTAGGAGGATTATGACCACTTAGCTAACATGAAGCAGTGCTACGCACAAATTATTTTTTTAAAAAAAAACTTAAGTACTAATGTTTTTGCATGAGTATAATTTTAATTAATTTCTTGGCATTTTTCGAAAAGTTTTTTTTCACCGTGACCAAAATTTTGGAAACAAACACGGGTGTTTTTGTGCTAAAGGGTGTTTTTTTAGAGGTATAGAACTTTAAATTGCAATAAAACAACGATGTATTATTCGACTGACATGAATTTTTTTTTATTCGAAAGATAATCTTGTGGCATTACATTTTAAATATGATTTCTGGCATATGACTGCCACGGCTGGCTCGGATGTAGTCCAATCTGGACGTCCAATTTTCGATGACTTTTTCCAACATTTGTGGCCGTATATCGGCAATAACACGGCGAATGTTGTCTTCCAAATGGTCAAGCGTTTGTGGCTTATCCGCATAGACCAATGACTTTACATAGCCCCACAGAAAATAGTCTAGCGGTGTTAAATCACAAGATCTTGGAGGCCAATTCACTGGTCCAAAACGTGAAATTAGGCGGTCACCAAACGGGTCTTTCAATAAATCGATTGTGGCACGAGCTGTGTGACATGTTGCGCCGTCTTGTTGTAACCAAAGCTCCTGGACATCATGATTGTTCAATTCAGGAATGAAAAAGTTAGTAATCATGGCTCTATACCGATCACCATTGACTGTAACGTTGTGGCCTTCATCGTTTTTGAAGAAGGATTCCACCAGCCCATAAAGCGCACCAAACAGTCAGTTTTTCTGGATGTAACGGTGTTTCGACACACACTTGTAGATTAGCTTCACTCCAAATACGGCAGTTTTGTTTGTTGACGTAGCCATTCAACCAGAAGTGCGCTTCATCGCTAAACAAAATTCGCTTATGAAAATCGGGAACAGCGGCAATCTCGTTTTGGGCCCATTCGACGAATCTACGCCTTGCTTAATGATCGTTTTGATGAATTGCCAAACCAAACTGAGAATAAATCAATTGACAGCTGTTAAATCGGTCGCCATCTTGGAAAGTAATGCCAACTTAAACTTCTATACCTGAAAAAAAACACTATTTACAACCCGTTGATTCCATTCTAATATCTGAAATAATTCATTGATTTTGGATCCTTATGTGTATATGTATATATTTATTTAATAAATTTAAATTTTCTTGAATTTGTTAAATAAAAGTTATAAGCACTTTTTAAAAACTTTTTTATGTTAGCTTCTTGAAGAATTTCTTATAACTTATTGAGCATGCTACATTTTTACTTGAAATAAATTCTTGAAGCCTTGGTTCCTGCATAGATAGTTTCAGAGTTATTTTAACGTAAGAAATCTGTCTAATCTCTCTCAAAATATTTTTCTTACGGAAGATTTATAAGCCAATCTTTAAACATTGAGAATTACAAAAACAAAAAAAAATTGCAGTTATAAAAAACGATAAAGTCAAGAAAAGCTTGAACACCTCGAAAAAAGGGGATTTAAAATAAAAGTATTGGACTAATTAAAGCGGGTGTTTCATGCAAATAAACAGAGAAGTGTAACCTTGTCATATTTTTTGTATTTCTTCGTATCCGAAGAGTAAACATTTGGTCTTGTCAAATAACTTCTGTTAGTTCAACCAAATTGAGGAAAATGTGAAGAAAATTTATGCGAAAAAGGAAATATTTTGTAAAGAAAATTCAAAAAAAGAAAGAAAATTCAAAAATATCCTTGAAGGAATAATTTAAAAAGAAAGCGCAAACATTGTTATTAAGAAAAATACAAAAATCAAAAGCTAGCGGAAAAATTTCTCTTTATTCCCTTTTCAATAGACAGCTAGTTTGCTTTTTGTCCTTGAGATTGTTTATACACTGTGATTATGAAATATTTCGCAATATTGAATGCGAGAGTTATGCTCTTGGTTTCATAATGGTCAAGTTTCAAATTTAAAAAAAAAGTTCTGTCTTCATTTTTGACATTTGATAACATCAAAAAAATGAGATACTGTGAACGGATGAAGCTCTATTTATATAAAAGATAAAATATATCTTAAACAAGTGAAGTGATAATTTCTTTTTTCTGATTTTTATAAAAAAAATTATGATCTCTCTTAGAAATTAATTTAATACGTTTCTCTATTTGTAGTGTCTTAAAATAAAGCTAGGATACTTGCTTTTAATGAATTCTGAAGTAATTTATGACAAATACGAAAACAATTTAAGCAAAATAAAGGATTTTATTCATCGTTTTAAAAAACATAAAATTTTAACAAATATTAAAGCAAAATATTTTTGTACGAAGCTTTAAAAAAAACTATAACAATTATTAAAAAGTAATCTCAAACTAAAAATCAGACATCATTTTTCTGGAAATTTTTTTCATCTATTTTAATAGCATTTTAATATCTGAATTGTAAATTTTTATTTGCTCTAACAACTTTAAATCTATTATGAACGAATCGCAATAATTGAGATAAATCTTTGTCACTTTTCCTTTCTATAATTTTTCTAAATAATTTGCAATATATTTGGCACAATTTTTAAAATCTTTCTTCCGAATATAACCATAAATGTTATTGTTACTGATGCAACGTGTCTTTCTGATGTTGTCAGATCGATGCTTACGAAATGCCTCGCGGGAAAGGGCTAGATGTACGCCTGTCGTTAGCTGTAGATTTGAGCACCCCATACAAGTGACTGTACGAGTTAACTCGGCCCCTCCCTCTCCAATTTTGAGGGAGAATATCCTGGGGGTGGTCTGGAGCTTCCCATCTCCCTTCCACTTTCGCCAATCTCACGAGAGGACTTGAGGCTCGACGGCTATTTACAGTACTCCTCATGCTGCAAAAGCACTATTCTACAAACATCCTTGCCTTCTCCGGCACAGCAGTCTGTGTCACTAACCACTATACCGGACGAGCGGTTCCATAAGCGTTAAATGACATTTATGTATCGACATTAAAATTTACTATTTATTATGTACGATACATTGACTTTCCTCTTAAGATGTATGATTCACCTTTTATTTTCGCACTTTAACCATTGTCTGAAACGAAACTGAAAAAAAAAAATCTTTTCATTTACGATATTTCCGAAATAAACCACGTAATTGTAATATGTTATATGACTCAAAATATTTGCTATAATAACCGAAACTACATGATAATGTCCTTTTCTAGACCAATTTAAATTAAATTTCTATGCATGCAATAAGTTTTTCTATTAATAATTAGAAATTAATAATCAAAAAAGTTTCTCAAAGGCATTCTACTCCTTATTATGTGTGTGACTTATCTTTATACATTTCGCAATTTTCTGTAAGTTATTCAGGGAGATCAACTAAAAGCTCAAAACCCTTATAGGGTGAGTTTAATCTCCTTGGGTGGCCGTGATAGCCTAGTGGTCAAGGTAACGGTCTCATGGCTGGCATACCAAGAGATCGAGCCTAGTACCTCTGAAAACCTGCCATGCAGAGGAGGTCGTAGGACTTTATATATGTCGGGTCACAAACATCCTCCCTTTGGAGTGGTGTGGAAGTTAGGAGAGCCAGCTCAGGTGCTATTCTCGGCATCTGACCATGGTTCAAAATGACGAGGTTCATCGCCCAAAGCCTTGTAAATAGTGTGCGTGCCCTCACTTGATCTACTCTCAATCAGATGAATCAGAAAAAGACCCTAGTCTGGAATTATTTCATAAATTAAAATTCGTATTTCAACAAATCTCATTTACTCCATTCATGCTGAGGCTATTAATATAACTAATTTTTAATTTACCTCGTGATTTTGAGCCCTGGTCAAGTGATGAGGACCTGAGCTGGCAACCCTCGCTTCTAACTACCACACCAACGAAATGACATTGAGTTTCGACAGATTTAACATGCATCAGCGCCCTCTACGCAGTGGGTCTTCAGTAGCACTAGGTTTTGAATCCGCGACTAGCCATGTGCTCGAGACCATGACCACTCGACTACCACCCCCGGCCACATGCTTATCGTTAGAATGCACAACAATAACTATATCATATCAGAGATAAGATTCTTATCTAATAGGTGCTGATTGTGTGTTCTCTGGCATAAAGATAATAATGAATCTTACCTACTTTTGGGTGATATTATCTTTATTGTTTACTTTATTCAACAATATAAGATCAATATGTGAATGGTTTTTAGATAATAACTTTCACAAGTTCTTTTATCACGTGTTTATGTTAGTAAGGCATTTTTCAAAGTAAGTTTCAATGTTGATAAAAAGAACACACTTTGATTTCGCAAAAGCGGAAAACAAAAATCACTGAATGAAAAGGAGGTTACATTTTTTCATTTGTATGAAATAATTCAGCTAACACAACTATAAAAATACGGTTTTCCTTTAAGTATTTATCTTAAAAAATATTTTATGCAGAACGTGACACTTTTATTTATGTATTTATTTATTGCGTTTGAAATGCGCAAATTCCTTGTTAAATGTAAAGAAATTTACTTGCTCCTTTCAACCTATTTTTTCCAATTGTAATAGCTTTTTCTTTGGTTTTTATGCGGGATACCAAGTAATGTTTCTGAAATGTAACACTTCATAAATATATATTGACTTTATTATAACAAAAAATAAACAACTGCTGCGTTTTCTAAAATTTAAAATATTTAATAATTTTTTAAGTAAACCATTTTAACTGTACCGAAATTGAACCCCTCGTTTTGTTTTTGTTTAGAATCAGGCAATAAATTGCAATATTTCGTGTATCTTAGCTCTGATTGTAGAACTGTGAGATATTTACTAACGAGAGAAAGAGAGCGAGAGAGATGACATTTTCAGAAAAGCTAAGAAATTGTGTAATACTTATTTCATTAAAAAATACGTTTCGCGACCTAATTATCCTACTGCAATATTTAAAAAAAAGCTTTTTATTATTTGGAGATTTGGTGAGATCAAGTAAGTTTTACTTTACTTGTTTTTACAGATTTTAAAAAGTATTAGTATTTTTCAGTTTTGCCTTGTTGACCATTTTAAATTTTTCCCTAGGTTAATAGTTTCAAATAATTTCAGTTCAATCCTTTTTAATACTGATAGTTTCTAAATGTTTAAGGAAGTCTTGAGACGGCAAATGTACTGTCCATTAGAAAACAAATGCTATGAAAAATTTGGAAAGTTCAATTTATTTAAAGCGGTGCCGTGTAAACCGGCTGCCCCATGTTAAATCTATCGAGAAGCTCCAAGTCCTCACTTCGGAGTAGCATAGACGTTTGGAAAGTGGGTAGTTTTTTCTTGTCACTTATCCTTACTTTAAAACTACGAGGTCCGTTACAATAGTTCTCATGTTGCTTCGAAGTGTTAATAAACAATCAATAAATTAAAAAAAAAGTGTTTTTCTTATTAACTTCAAACTATTAAATCTCGATTTATATTTCTGATTTTAAACATCAATCAATAAATAAAGTGTTTATATTTTTCATAATACTAGAACATATCACATTGCTAGTGTTTTGATAATCAGTTTTACTTTTGAATTAGAGGCTATTGTTAAATATAGATCTATAAAATCTCTGGTCGCACATAAGCAGGGTCGTTTCAAGGCGTTGGCAAACTAGAAGATAAAAATTATTCACAATAAAAAGAATTGAAGGCATAAAATTCGCTGGAACATTTTGCAAATAAAGACAAAAAGAAAATTTTATTTTCATTTATAATTTACTATAATAACAAAAATATATTCAAACAAAAAGCGTTGCGTATCAATGCTGTAATTACATAAATCTAAAATATTCTTCACGACAACAAGCTCATTAAAAAAAATGCATCTGCAAATTTCGTTTTTTAAACAAGACAGTCCTGTACTAAGAAACGTGTTTGCTATATATATTTTTTAACTCATAATTTGTCTAAAAAGCAATGAATCTTGATGCTATGTGATTTTTCTTTTTGTTAACTGCCGATATCATCATATATGTCAAAACTTTTAAAGTTTAAAAATTTGCATCCCAATTCGCTTTTTCTGATGAAACTCTGAACTCAACTTCTTGTAATCGAGATTGTCTTATTCTGAAATCAAGTTTTGAAACCCTCAACATTAGAAGCTACTTATTATCTTAAGAATATAAACGCAATCAGTGGTGTACACAAGGGGGGGAGGAGGCTCCCCAGGTCCAGATCCCCCCATCGTCTTTGATTCCTTTTTGGATTGATTATAATCTCATGCATATATATATATATATATAGTACGTTAAATTTAATAAATTACTTACTATTAATGATTAATTTTTATAAGGGTAATCATTTATTCAATAATTTATTTTTTACTGTTAAAAGGCAGTAAAAAGTAAACTATTGAATAAATAATTAGCATTAATTCCCGACAATTTGCGGCATTTTGGAGTATGATACGAGAATAGTGGACTTTAGACCTCCTTCCCCCCCTCTCTTGAATATATCCTGCGAGAGCCTCTGAACACGATTAAAAACTTGTTTAATGACATAAATTGTTACTGTAGCCCCCCAACCAGTGTGGTCATGACACTCGGCTTGTCATCTAGGGGGTTCGAATCCCGAGTAAGGCATGGATGTGTCTTCGGAAAAAAAATCGGACTTTCGGGTTGCGGGGGTGTACATTACGCCACTGGCAGTTAACTCTTCAGCTGTACTGTTGTGCGGTGTTTTTTTTTTAATTTTCTTTCCAAAACTTGTTTTTCGACTTTTCTAAGTATGAGCTTATATATTCGTTCTTTTTATATTGGATAAATTATACTGGATCTCGTCAATCACTCGATTTACTTAAGTATAGTAGTATTTTGAACTCTAATATTGAAAAAAAGTCATGAGACTTAAAAAGGATATATTGCTGACAAATCAATCAGCGCTTTCGTATTCACCCAAAGCAAAATATAGCCACCTGTCTGCTTCAAAAAAATTGCCGCTATGTCTGCTTTTGTTTTCATGTGTTTTGAAACGTATTTTTCCTTTCCTTTATTCATTTTTCTGGTATAATCTGTGTTTTTAAAAAGTCGAATGTAGAGTTTAAAAAGAATTCTGAAATCATAAGAATATTATATATTCCCATTCCAAGTTTACTGATAGAAAGGGAGAACTTGTGGAAAAAAATCCATTTTTCAGTTCCCCTCCCTCTCATAGAGCTAGCTGTCAATCACACTTAATAACTTTGTAAATCCGGAAACTGACGTTCACAAACAATAAATCGAAAAAATCTAAATGTCATTGTAAAGGAAAGGTGGCCGACCTACTTTAAATCATATCAATATTAGTTTATATGGCACCAAGATCAATACATTAAAACAATGGCTTAGAACAGTGTTTCTCAAACTGTGGGGGGCGCCCCCTGGGGGGCGATAAACCTACAAGGGGGGCGCGAACATATCGAAAATAAAAGTTTAAAAAAATTTATTTACTAAAATGAAGTAAAACAAAAAAATTTCTGACATAATAAAAAATATACACCTTTACATGGAAATAATATATATATATATATTATCTGCGATTTTACATCATCAAAAATAAAAGCTTCTACTTCAAAAGCTCATTTTTTAGCTATCTTTGATACTATAACCAAATAAAAAACGTTTTATTCGATTTGCTGTAATCCCATGATGAGAGATTTTTTTTATTACGTTTTCTTTCCAAAGCGAAAATGTTACTCTTTTAGAGGAAAGACAAAATCCAGAGAACCGTAATCAAAAAAATTTTTATGAAGATGAAAAGTTCATCACTGTTATATATTATTGCCATCAGCTGTAGGCACCAGAATGTATATGCTGCGGTTTGACCTTCGAGCTTACTTGTACGGTTATTTACGTCCCTGCTCTTATGTATTTGTTTTTTCATTTAGGGAAGTACTAGGCCAAGATTTATTTTAATGAGCTATCCCAAACATATAAAGCATAGAACATCTATATTGTAATAAATACACTTTTAATCCGGAAGCGGTCACACCGAGCACAGAGTGCACGAAATCGGTAATTCTGGAAAAATTGTTTAATTGTTACCAATGGCCCTGACACACTATCCTCCTGTTTGACAATCTTAACGTGAACTAAAATATATTTGTCACATACCTCCCTCTTTTTTGGGAGTGACAGACGTTTTTTTACGATCTTAAGGTACTTGTTTTGTCTGAGTTCCCGGTGTGATAACTTTTTTTCCGAAATGTTTTCTGTGTCCCTGAAAGTAGGTGAGTATATTTTCTCTTAGTTAAATTATTCACTGGAATTACGATATTTATTGTGTACTATAAAAATAATTATAAAAAAAGGATTGGGGTGACTCAATAACCCCGCCCGACCATTAGTATCGAGTGCGCGCCTGTTCCAGGGTTAAAACATATTGAAGTCTTTTCGCTTTAAATATTAAAAATAATACAATTATTCTTCATCAGAATTTTTTTTATTGTTCATTATTCAACATCAATTCTAAATGCTAATTCTTTGAGACTTAAAATTACAGTTCGCTTAAAACTAATTATAATTTGAGCAATCATTTTTAAAAAATCATTTTACATTTTTGTAAACATTGTGAAGGTCTCCTTGGACCTCACTTTGAGAACGAGAATAAATAGGAGTCAGATAAGAGCCAGTAGCCATTTTTATAAATAACTTTCTTTATATTTGGTTATCTTTCCCAAATAGAATCAAAGACTTATTAACAAATATATCTAAATAGTATTACGAGGTTTTAAAGGAAATGTCCTTTAAATTAACTTAAATATTTAATGATCCAATTAATTAACAGTTAGAATATCGATCACGCAGAGATTACCACGATAAGAGATTCCAGATTTATATTTAATGTTCTTATTGAACATTTAATTTTAATCTCACTCGTAATAATAAGCTTTAATGAGACTTTAATTAATATTTACCACACTACAGTTCAGCTCAGCTTTTCTCTGAGATTAAATTATCCAACAAGAAATCTTCAATAATAAATTTAACTTCACTATAACTTTCTGCTTCAATCTCTCTCTCCTACTGCTCTAACTTTACTATTCCGTTTGACTTAAATACTTTATCTAATCTACATAACAAGGAATCCTGTCCTCTTTTTGGAGTTGATTGGAAATAGGTAGGGAATTAAATTTCCCTAAAAAAGACGACTCAGAAGGTTAGTGATAAAGTTCCGTATAGATTTGTCACAACATTGTCGCACACTTGGCTTTACTCTCCTTACAATTAAGCGATTATATCAATAACGTTTTATTTTCTTATAAATGAACTTGTGCAAAGAGCGGGTACTTAGGCCGGTATACTTTTAATGTATCAGTGCTGCACAGAGTATTTTATAACTAATTAATTAATACTAAATTAAGAACAAGTTTAATAAGTATTAGCGACTTCCATGGGCTTGTCTTACAGAGCAAAGTTTTTCAAAAGAATGCTTATGATTAGAAATCGACCCTCTGAGTTCTTTTTCTACATTTAGCTGATATCTATATTTTGTCTTCAAAGCAACCACCGCATTTTGCAATATGTTCGAATTTAAAAATTAGAGAAAGGAAAAATAACATAATATAATTATCCTATTACTTAATTTTTTTTGCTCAAAAGTAACATGTACGGAATTTAATACTCATGTCATGAATTTGTACGGTTTATAATAAAGTCTGTTGCTTTAGCGTCAAAGTGTATTATTATTGCATTCAGTACATTATTAATGTATAAGGGGGGCGTGATAAAAATTGTGATTGAAAAGGGGGGCGCCAGTATTGAAAGTTTGAGAAGCACTGGCTTAGAATTCATTTTTAAATATAGAACAGTGAAAGATCCTCTTAATCCACAAAAATGCACATAAAAGCTTAAAATCGTTTAGAAAAATTAGTCAAAAATCAAACTATATCTGCACAAATATGCATGTAATATAGTGTGTGAATTTTTCGCTTTGTAAATTATCATTTTTCTCTCCCCCCCCCAAAAATATCAAAAATAAAAAAAATCTCCAAACTTCTCGGCAACGGTATTGCAATATCATGCAAATACATAAATAAGTAAATAAATGATGCATGTGAAGAACGTTTTTAAGAGATCAATATTTTTCTTCATAATATAAAATAAGTGTGATCGAATTATTGATATTTCGAATATGTATCCACAATTGTGAAAGAATAGAACTGAGACAATATGATTAACTTTTAAATTTTTCAAGTAAAACGACGTTTATAAGAATAAATTGGATCACACCAAATTCTTGACGTCCTTCAGTAACTGTTGTATGGTTTACTTTAAGAGAAGATAGTGAATTTTTTAATTTTTACTGTGTGATTCTTAATTTTTTTTAACCACGTTAGTTGGTGTTACGTTTTGGTTCAGCAAATGAAAATTAAAGCTCTCCTCTCGTCTACTAATTGAATAACGAAAATAAGTTCATTTGTTTGTTATTTCATATTGCTTAAATTCAGAGCTGAGTGAGAAAAGTTATTTCCTATAAAAGTTTAATGTTTGTTATTGGAATGACTGAATTGCATTCGGTCATGTATATCGGATTCGAAACATTTTCTATTAGCCTATTTCTCCAACGTTGATAGAAAATGACCGGTTTGAAAAGTAAACAACTGGGGATTAAGTAAAGCATTCCTCTTGTTTGCTTTTTCTTGAAAGTGGTGAAATATATGTAGAGATGCTGAAGAGAAGTTCTTTCAACGAGAGATAAGAATACCATAAGTTATTTATAATAATCATTTAATAATAATAAACTTTTAAATAGCTTAAGATATTAAAATATGTGAGATAATCTTTATTTACATAATTGCATTTTGTTCGTTCTTCAAATAATTGTTGGTAGTCAGATTCACTGTCTTGTCTGTCACTTAAAACTGCTCTCAATAGCATTAACTCTAGATTGTACAAGGAAGTCATTTTGACTGCTTTCTAATTTCAATTAGAAAAACAATTACATATAGAATGCACAATTTCTTAGAATTTTTTAGAATTTATTATTTTTCCAAGTGAAGTAAATCTTTTTTATTGTTAATATTTAATAATAAATTGGTATATGACTGTAAATAATAATTAAAAAAATTAAAAGTTAATTTTTATCAAACAAACTTTCTTACACATTAATCATTCTTTCACAATACAGTCATTTTGACTGCTTTTGGGTAATATAGGTATATCCCAAGAGTTTCAGTCTCTCTTTCTAGTGTTAAAGAAACGGTTTTTTTTACTCATTTCCTATTTTTTTTACAGAAGGATCAAAGATATAACTCCAAACTTCGGATATGTTATGTTAGAAATACCTTCCTATCTAATGTAAATTTTAAGGAAATAATAATTTTTGGATCTCTCTGAGCACATTGGTAAGAAAACAAAAAAATTTCGGAATTAGAACAAAAAAATAAATTCTAACTAAATTCTTAAGCGATAAATAATTTACAAAATTATTTTGTTATTGCTTTTATTCTGTTTATTTTTCTCCTAAAAATTACACTTAATATATATATATATATACATTGCTCAAAACAATTAAAGGAAATTGTGTGTTTTATATAAAATAAAGATATAAGCGAAATTTTTTTTTGCCGAAAATGGAAGAAGAGAATCACAAATGCAAATTTTTCTGATTTTCAAACTGTGAAGTATGCTAATTTTGAGTTTGTCGTCAAAAACGTTGCTTCAGAGGCAGCAAAGAAAATTTGACTTTCAACTGAAATGAAGACAAGGATGATCTGCATTCAGTGACTGCTTTGTTTCAATTAGTACGATGTCTCAACGAAGTCATTTAACCGATTCAGAAACTTGGAGAGTTGTTGGTAGGTTAGAAGGGGGCAAGACTCAAGCCGAAGTAGCCCAAGCCATTGGAGTGTCACAAAGTGTGATTTCCAGGATCTGGAAACGTTTTTTGGAGACTGGAAGTGCAGGCCGAAAACCAGGACAAGGTCGTAGACGGGCAACAACGCCCAATGAAGATCGTTATTTAGTGTTAACGGCTCGGAGACACCGAAATATGAACGCTACTCTTCTCCAACAACACCTTCACTCGGCTACTGGCACCACGGTTTCAACTCAGACTGTCCGAAACCGGCTCCATGGTGTAGGTTTGCATGCTCACCGACCGATGGTATGTGTTAGACTAACATCAAGGCATCGTCGCGACCGCAGGGAGTGGGCAACAGAGCATGTGAACTGGAGGAGAAATGAATGGAGCAATGCTCTTTTTTTCTCGTTTTTCTGTTTATCCGGATAATAGACGTATTTTCATCTGGAGGGACCGTGGCAGTAGGAATAATCCTGCGTTCGCGCAGGAAAGTGTCAGATTTGGCGGTGGGGGGAGTGTTGGTGTTTGGTGGCATCTCCATTGACTGCGCACAGACCTCTACATCATTCGAGATGGACCTCTGACTGCTCGATGATATAGGGATGAGATCCTCAGACCTATTGTAGTCCCTTACGCTGCAGCAATCGGAGATGACTTCATTTTAATGGACTATAACTGCAGGCCACATCGTGCTAACCTGGTGGAGGATTTCCTTTTCGAGGAAGGAATCGTACGAATGGAATGGCCAGGTTATTCTCCAGGCATGAATCCAATAGAGCATGTTTGGGACGCTCTAGGAAGACGAGTTGCTGACCGCCAACCACCCCCACAAACTCTCCAAGAACTGGAAAGAGCTCTTCTGGAAGAGTGGGGCAGAATACCCCAACTCGTGATTAATAGCATCATTGACTCCATGCCTCAAATGTGCTCAACGTTACTGGCCGTCCTTGGAAACCATACCCCCTACTGAAAATGATTTCCTTTGAAGAAAACACCTTTTCTTCTTATTTTTTTCTCATATGCACAAATTGTGTTTTTTTCCTTTCGTACACAAATGCGCAATAAAATGCATTTTTTTCTGTCAAACATGTGTAATTTATTCTCATATAGCCTACTACGTCTGTCGACCATGTATCAATCAGCTAAAAAGTTTCCCAGCCACAAGATCCACCTAAAACCGCAATATCCTTTAATTATTTTGAGCAGTGTATATACACTGATGTACAAAACTTAAGCAATAGGAATTTTTTTTCCTTAACTCCTCTAGAAATCATCTGAGAGACATGAAATTCATAAATGAGAGAACATTCTGTACTTAAACGATGACTAAAGCATAGTTTCACACAAATGAATACAATGCACATAGCATGGAATTAAACAAAAAAGAGGCTTTGTTCAACTCGTAGTATCGTAACTCATGATTGTCTGTCCAAGAAGAACAACAAACACCTGTTCCTTAGTATGAGTTATGCTCTCCCCTTACTGCAATGGTTACTTCACACCATCTCTCTCCTTACTCAGCACCAGATTGTCTAACAGTAATTGAGGTAAGAAAGCCCATTCCTCAATCAGCATCTGTTTCAATTGTTGGGTGTTTTCAGGAGGATTAAATGGTTCTGCAAAGCGTCTCCCCAAAGCATCACACACATGTTCTGTGGGATTTTAATCAGGAGAGAACGCTGTACACTCCATTCGAGTGATATTTTCACTTCCCAGTGGCTACTGAACGCTAATTGTCCGTTGTGGCTATGCATTCTCATCCATAAAAACGAAGTCTGGTCCAATAGCACCTTGGAACAAACGTACATGGGGTAAGATCACATCCTTTACAATAGCGATCTCCAGGTACAGAATATCTGTTGAAAACGAGTAGCTCAGTTATATATCTATATATATATATATACCCGTTCAGCATAATGCCTCCCCAGACGACAACTTCAGAATCACTGCAACGGTCTCGTTCCGTGATGGTACTCGGGTGAAACCGTGACCTGAACTCTTTCCAACTCCACTGGTATTGAGAATTGATTCTGGCGACTCTCTCTCTCTCTCCTCCGTAGTAGCTTGGTTTGTGTTGCAGAGCACTTAGCCCGTCAGGGCTTTGATCTCTTGTCTGGTGAATTTTAAAACTTGAAAATAACTTAATTACTTTGCCCGTTTTAATAGAGGTTTTAAGAGAATTAATAATTTAATAAGAATGAAAAATGAGAAATTTACTTTAAGAGAGTGGATTTAAATACTATATAATAATTAAAAATAAAAGAACAGCTTTTTTCAAAGCTATTAAAAGCATTTACTAGAATATGGTTTAAGAAATTAGCTTGAGATTCCCTCGGCCAATGAGAGTCTCGGGCTGGATGACTGCCTGTCCAATAGGATAGCAGCTATTCGTGACGTGTTGTGTGATGTTAAAGCTAGTGTTCGGCTATTTCTCTCCCGCTTTGCGAGAGGAACCTCGGTGATTGGAAGTTGCGTTAATTGTATGACTTCGTTCCCGGAGGGATAACGTCGCCGTGTGCGGGATCGGAGGCTGCCAGAGTCCGTACTGTTCAATGGAGCTCTCCGATTGGCTGATGAGTATCTTGGTGTTTGAGTTTGTGAATATGTGTTCGTGAGGTGGGTGAAAGTTCGAATTTGGAGTGCAAATTTTGAAAAGTGGTGTTATTCCATAAAAAGATAAAGTATGCGTCTGTGGAGATAATTAAGGTGTTAATATAGTAGGATGGTTCTTGGTCTGTGTATGAATCTTGATGGAGTGTACTTCTCGATTTTCTGGATCGAGATGTTGTCGGAACTATCTATTTTCGGGAAGAGTGTTTTCGCTAATTTTTGCATGAATTGTCTAACGGTTTTAAATCCTATGGCTTTTCTGAGTGCAGAGTTTCTCATGTACCATTTGGCACATAGGATCTGTCTCAGTGTCTTGTTTTGAATTATTTCGAGTGTTTGTATGTGTGTTTTAGCTGCGTAACTCCACACTGAAGAGGCGTATGTTAATATTGGTCTTAAAAGTAGAGTATAAATAAGTAGTTTATTAGATCTGCTTAATTAAGATCTTCTATTAATTAGGTGGAATAACGTGTGAGCTTTCTTGATGAAGTTCTCACGTATGCGTGTGATATGTTGTTTGAAACTGAGTTTATTATCTAACGTAACACCGAGGAATTTGTTCATTGTGTAAGAAATTTTGGGTATGTCTCGGACGTAGTTTCCTAGTGAAGAAGACTGCTTCCGTTTTTGCAACATTAAGTGCAATTTTCCATTTGGAGAACCAGTCTTCTAAATCTAGGAGGTGTCTATTGAGTGTTCTGGCAATGAGCTTGAGTTCTGAGTGAGGTGCCAAAATTGCTGTGTCATCAGCGAACATGCACAAGATTGTGTTGTGAATCGGGATGTCGTTCACGTAGATGTTAAATAAGAGAGGGGAAATTAAAGTCCCCTGAGCCCCACCTGCTTCCGTGCGCCTGTGGCTAGAGTAGGTATTAATTCTGACAGAAAAATTTCTGTCAGCTAGATAAGAAGATATAATTTTAATCATGGGAGGTGGGAAATCATATTTAATTAGTTTATAGAGGAGGCCTTCTCGCCATACTCGGTCGAAGGCCTTTTGAATATCTAGGAAAACCGCACCAGTCGATTTATGTTTTCTGAAACCCGACTTTATCGTTTCCACCACTCTCTTCCGTAAACAGGACACAGCTGTATGGTTGAGATGTCCACTTTTTGTGCTCCTTTCACCACTCTAAATGGTGTCATCTTTCAAAAGGATGTAGTGTTCAGGAAGGCGAGTAAATAGGCCCCCTTAGTGAACTTGTCTGGTCACAGTAAACTTATCGTCCTGTTACTCTACATAATTGTTCAGCAATCGGGCTCTTTTTGCCTGCAGGGCGATATATCGATCATCCACTGCAGTTTTTTTTCCAAAGGCGGCCATTACCAACTTTTCTAACAGCTGTACCTATGGTTTAGAAAGCTTTCCAAGCACGCGTAACGACACTTTTGCTGATTCCGAACTATTCAGCTACACTGGTCAAAATACGCCTCTTCTCAAGTTTTTAGATCATTCTTTCCACGTGTGAAGTCATCCAGGTGATTTTTCTTAGCCATATTTCATGAAAGAACTTACTTGAACACTTGCAGCGAATGTCTTTAACTGCGCCTCCGTTTTTTCTTTCATTGTAGTCTTGAGTTGTGGGCGCAGACCGCACGCGTTTTGGGAACACTCATGTCATCTGTGACGTTTTGTTTGTGACATGTGCATACGCTTCACCTTTGATACCCCATACCTGAATTGCTTAGTAATTGTATAAAGCAAAATAACCTCTCTCTCTCTCTCTCTCTTGTCTGAAATTTCATGGAAATCTGCTTAAAATTTATATTTTTGCTTTTGTACACCAGTGTATATAATCAACACTATATTTTATGTTTTTAACATATTATAAGCGAATTATATTTAATAATTTAAGAAATGCTGAAATATTTCAGCAATATGCATCTCATATTTTTCGTTTTGCCTAGTAATAGAAAAAATAAAAAATAAGTTGCTAAAAATAATATTTTGAATCAAAACATTTTTTTCTACATACTATATTGAATATCAGCTTTCTTTTATCGAAGTATTTTATTAAATTTCAGTCGAAATGTATTTGTTTTTCCAACTCGCAATTTAGGATTTTATATATTCCTGTTATTTATTTGAAGCTTAATTTAATTAATTTTTTTAATATTCGATATATTTTTAGTCATAAATTATTAATTTTAGGTAATATTTCATTTCTTCTAATTATATAGATTCAAACCATTTAGGAAAAACAAAAAATACTATTTGCTTTTTATAAGTCCAATGATCCTAATCCAATTAGCTCCATTTTAAAATTATCAACTTCCCTGCACTTAAAAATTAATAAATTTGGAGTGAAGTGTAGAGTGCCATTGAAAAATGTGGCACGCGTACCTTGGTGTGCCAGTACCTGATCTAAGCCATATAAAGTGAATGATGCGATGTCCTTCCGTTCGTGCAAACCTAAGCATCGTAAAATTTCACACATAAATACAGATGAACACAAAGTCAACACTTCCACGTTTGAAATACGAGTTATATCAGCATGCACATTTTGCAACTGCAAACTCGGTGAACAAGTCACTTCTGACTATCCTAAAAAGTGAGCTGAAACTGCTCTACGCTTGTAATTAGATATATTAGTCATATGCCTTGAGTCATACCTTGAAAACATCTTGACTGCTCTAAAACAGGATTCGTCTCTCACCTTGATTGCTCACATGTTTAATCTCCTTGTGACCTTAATAATGATTTGTTGAAAATCTACAGTTCTGTCTCTTACTTTCCACAATGTCGCAACATTGCAGATTGCTAAATACGAAAATTGAAAACCAGATCTGACAAATTTAGTCTCTGTGTGTTTTCGTAACTCGCAGGTGGTTTTAATGTTTTGACATATCTGCCTTTTCTGCTTTGATAGTCTTATACTCTTGTTCCCAATTATATCTATGAATTGAGTTACTTGGACATGAGGCTCACTTAAATAAAATGAACCATAAATGTCTATGGGAGATTTCAATCTTGATATACTGGCCAATTAAAAATGTAAAAAAATAATAAATAAATAATCACTGTGCCTATAAAAAATCAAATATTTGGATTATCTTACAATTCTACGAAAGTTCTTTATTTTTTATTGTGATTTAACACTCGATAATTACACTAATACATTTGAAATATATATTAAAAAAGAACATATTTTTTAAAATTCCGTTAGTTTCAGAATTACATATAAATACAACAGAATATTCTCCAAATTACTTTTTAAAAAACCCCTAAGCCACGTGTTTTTAATTTGAACATAGTGCTACACGTAAGAAATTATTTTCAGGAGTGTTTCAGTTTGATAATTAATAAGACGATTATATAATAACCTTACTTGATTAATGGAGAGAAAATGTTACACCTTATAATAAAACTACTGTAATATAGAATTAGAATGAAATAAATTTCTGCGAAATATCTTCAGTGTATGAAATCATTTTAACTGTATCTTACTATAGATACCTAGAATACTATCTTAACTAGATAACTAGAATACTATATTAACTAGATTACTGAGGTTATCTACACACAGTATTAGCTGAAACAGCTCTGACGAAGATAGTTCAAAAGCTGTCAGGAATTTTCTTTCTTGGTCTTTGTTCACTTCAACCCTGCCACTATTTGAAAGATAATTTGGTTAATAAAATAATATACTTCTCAGTTTGAAATTAATTTCTTAAAATGTTTTAAATAACTTTTTCTTTGGAATCTGAAATCGCTTATGTGTAAGAATGTATTACAAGATTTCTGAGAAGTGAATGTTTTACCATTATTTTTTAAAGTTATACTGCTTACAGGGGCGTATCAGCCGCATCAAGGATACGTGGCCCCAAGCTACAGATGGCCCAACTATAATCTCACTAACAGAGCTTCTATACCTAAAAAAAGGGCCCCGAAGGAAATTTGGATACAAGGTCCACTCAGAACTAGCTACGTCAGTGACTGCTTAATTAACTTTATTTATTTGTGAGAGTGTTTTTTTAACCAAGATAACTCTTGATAAGTGAGTGGAATAAATAAAATATCACATTCGAATATTTTTAAAGCTATTTAAAAAATCTCTTTTGTATTGAACAATAATACATTGAAACTTTCATATGTTTCTCATAGAACTTTAAGCAAATGCCTTTCTTCGAGTATAAGATTGCCTCTGAAGACTCGCGGAGAATCTAATACGAATTTATCTAAGTTCTGATAACTCATACTGGCAAGGTGTGGAGTGAGTGAGTGAGTGAATATTAACATCGCACTGTTCAGCTACACGAGGGCTTTTGGCGACAGACCTTATAATTTTGAACCATAGTCAAGTGACGAGGATGACACCTGAGCTGGCACGGAAGGACGTTTGAGCTCTCGACAGATTTAATGTGCATCACTCCTCTACACGGTGTGTCTTCAGAGGTACTGGGTTCGAACTCATGACACGCCAGCCACGAGTCCGTTACCTTGACCACTAGGCTACCGCGGCCCCGGCAAGGTGTGGAAGTTTTGAGAGTGGGATGTCAGCTCTTGTTTCGTTCTCGTCATTTATTCTTTGCTCAAAATTATGATATCCATCACCACACTCACCCCTTCGTGTAGCTTTAAAGTGCAACGTTAATTAGCAATCAATCTAATATATATTATAAATGCGAAAGTTTGTGAGTATCTTTGTGGGTCTTTCACGCAAGAACAACTGAATGGATTTTAATGAAACTTTACAGTAATATAGCTTATAAATCAGAATAACACATAGGCTAAAATTTATAAAGATATTGTGAGAAGTTTTCAAAATATAACGACAATTGTCAAGAAAGTAGGAAAAAATTCTGCCATTTGCAAAAAAGCCCGTGACAGCATTCATCTATCTTTTTTATCCCTTCTGTTTTGTCTACGCCATACCTCAGTGCGCTTTCGCTTTTCATTTATTCCCTTCATCAGTGTCATCACTATTTTTATTTCATAATAAAAGGGAGAGGTGGGGGCAAGATTTTAACATAAAATAAATACAACAAAAAGTAATATTAATGTATTACACTTCCTGATATAAATTATTTACACTATTTTAAGCGTTCATTACACAAAAATTGTAACTATGACAGGGGAAGGACAACTCTATGAAATTAAAATAAAATATCAAAATGTTTTTATCATTTAGTTTTTTTTTCTTTTTGAATGTTTTTTTTTCAGTACATGTAAATATATATCTACGCTTCCCCCATACTGTTTTTTTATAACTTATATATATATATATATATATATATATATATATATATATATATGTGTGTGTGTGTGTGTGTGTGTGTTTTTAAAAGTATTTCTATTAATTCATTACTAAATTAATTATTTGTTAATTAAAAAAAGTACATTGTCTATTATTTTGGATAATAATACATTTCAGAGACATTTTTAAACTAACTAAAGAATCGTTTTCTTTTTATTGCTTCACATTAATAATTTTTTAACTAATGCAATATTGTTTTTTAAAAGTTATAGATCGAAATTTGAAGCTATATTTCATCTGTGAGGGGGAGGGGAAGAGGAAACAGTAATTTTACACTAAAAAAACCGTGTTATGCCGGGCTGGAGGGAGGGGGAAAAACCTGTCTTAAATCGAAAATATGTGGAACACACACAAATTTCAAAAAAAGGAAATTTTATGAAATAATTTTAGAAATCACTCACATTGCGTGCGTACAAACACACACATAATTGCTGGCGTCATGAGGGAAAGAGAAAGCCCGTGCAAAGCCGGGCCATGCAGCTAGTTAAGTATAAGATCCCCTCCCTCTTTGTGTTTAATTGATTATCCCTTTCAATCTTCAAAACAGGCTCCCTTTTTATAATTTTTGCTTATACACACAAAGTTAAGTCCATTTCTTAACTCATTGAATAGAACGAAAAATTTTGAAGTTTTCAAAAGTAACTTTGGAAGTAACTTTGTAATAATTTAATTTTCAAAGACGCTTTTTTTCCCTTTTAGGTTTTAAGGATAAATTTCAGTCTCAAGCATCTTCTGAAGTTTGAAGGACTATTTTTATTTTAAGAAAGATTGCATATTATTGAATATTACGGTTTCCGAAAGTGGATTTGTACTTAATCTAGATTTTATATATAAGTTCTTTCCTTAAATTTAAGAAATTTTAAAATTCCGAAAAGAAGCGAGCATTTGAAGGATTATACAATAAATGATAATTTTCTTTTCATTATTTGCAATAATAGAATAATCAAAATTAATTGCAGGAATCTGATGACATGACTTTTTGGAGGGGGAAAAAATGGTTAAGTCGGAATACGTGTTATTCTAAAAAATAAGGTAACATTTTAGCTACTGTCTTTTTCAAAAACTAAAAAAAATATTTTAAGTAAATTTTCACTTTCATTGACGCTATGGAAGAAAAAAGTTGATGCGTTCTGGAAAAATTATTCAAAGTAATAGCCTAAATCACGAAATGCTTAATAATTCAAGAGAATTCTTATTAAACCTTCCTTTTTCTTCTTCTTTTTTATGAGAGCACTTTTGAAGTCTTCTCTTTTGTACTTCCGTGACCTTATATTTTATTAAAAAGAACTATGTGTCAAAAATTTTAATTTCAGGTATGGGAAGTTGAACAAAACAGTAAAAGAAAATTTTTCCCATGCCTCAAAGTCTGTACCGAGTATTAACTTTAAAAAAATGAATTAGATCTTGTAACTCTTTTAAAAGGAACTGATGAAGTCAAACTAAGATAGTTGAGATGGATGAACGCAGGAAAAGTAAACTAAAAAAAAAAGAACACATTAAAGTATATATGTATATATATGTATAATTTAATTTTTATTTATACGATTTAATTTATCGAGGTATACTTAATCTAAATTTATTCTGATAAAGGAAGGTTTATACTCTTCATAAAACGCTTTTCCATTATATTTTTATAGCATGTATAAAAGTAACCCTGATTTCTTAAGATAAATAAAAGAAACAAAAATGAAAATCTCACCGCTGATACCGGCTCCTACAACAATGACTTCGGAATCCATGGGAGAGAAGAGAGTGACGCTTTTAGGCTAATGCAACTAACTGAATGCAACGAGCAATGTATCAGGAAGTACCTATCTCACAAAATCACAGGCACACACCACACTTCTTTCCCTCCCCCGATTGGATATCTTTTTTTCATCTCGCAACGTCTTAGGATTACAGTGATGTATGTGGGACTGTGCGCCTACATTCGTTTATCTCGGCCTTTGCCCCAGGCTCTTCTATGAAAATTGTTTCAAGCGAAAAGAGAAATAAAAGATTAAATGGGTGTATAAATAAATATTAATCCTTGACAATTTCTTTTAAAAGCAATGTAATGAAAAATGCTAATGATATCTGACTAAAAATATATGTAAAAGGCTGGACATTTGCATTATTAACGAAGTCTTAAATTTGTCCCATAGGATTTGCACTAAATAATTAATTTTACATACAATGAACATCGTTTAACACGAAACTGAGGGGACGGAAATTTTCATTTTAAAAGAATTTCGTAGTAAAAGATAGAGCAAAAAAAAAAAGGCAACATATATTCAAGAAAATTAAGTTTATAGATTACATTTTGTTTACATATATATGTATATATGCATGCATTTAATAAAAATCAATGAAACCAAGGCATTCACAAGAACTTTTTGAAGTTTAATACAAAATTTAGCAGTACCAAAATCTTTACAGATATCTGTTTTCGTCGCCTGTTTCTGATCAACAGCCTTAAGAAGTTTCATCTTCATTTTAAGCGGAATAGCAGTTAGCTTACCCCTCCCCCTCAAGCTCTTTGCTCTTGTGCTAGTAAAAAAATCCTTCTAAAATAGAAAAAGAAACACGAACCAAACTTCCTGAATTTTAGTCACACTGCGATGTACTCGTCAACCAAATTCCAAAAGCCAACTGATGAGAGATGAGATATTTTTGTGTTGCGTTTGTAGGGGTGGATGATGAAAGTAGCTTAGATAAACAAAATTGCCTCCTGTTTTAGGCTATTCCGAGGGTGTTTCTAGGACAAGTTAGCCTCCTTTCTACGAAACATGTGAACACTTTCCCAATTTCATTTAACACCCTTCTTAAATCTTGCCTGCGTGGCTGATGCTTTCCGTATTTTGTTCATTCCCTTAAGGAAAATCTTTTCGTGTTATGAGGGAAAAAAGCATAAAAATATGTAGTAGTTTGACGAAACCATTGTATTATTTGGTGTTAACCGACATCTTGTCTAAACCTTTTTGCTTTAAAAACGAATTTATCTGTATAAATATAGAAAGATAGCTACTTCTCTCTTTTTTGCTTTGTCTCTTATAATAAGAATTTTTGTACATTGAACACACCATTGTGTTATCTTTATTCCAAATGGATATTCAGGTGGCCATGCTCCTTTTTTTCAATTTATGAGCATCCAAATTATTATTAATCGTTTATTTCACCTAATATTTGAATTTTTTTTTAAAAAAAGGATTGGAAAAATTTATGAAATAATATTTGGTATTTAATCTACAGAATGAAGTGTTAGGATGTCTAAGCAAATCCATAAAGTTGTGTGGTTTGTTTTTTCCCACGAAAATTTGAAGAAAACAAAGAACACAAAAAAGGTCATAATGCATAATGTTTAAATATTCAAAATTGTCAGCCTCGAAAATTTTCTGAAGCATGTAATATTAATGTTGAACAGTATGTTTCAATAGAAAACAAATTCATAGTTTATCATATGGCTTTGATAAAATGTGACTATTTTATGTTTATCACGAAATTAGATTATGTGATATCCCCCCCTCGGGGGGTGAACATCTCTTTGAGTATCAGAGTGATCTAGAGGTGTAGGATTACGGAAGAGCTAGAAGCATACGTAATCTTAATATATGTTTATTAAGATTTTGAACTTAAGCTTTTAACTAATTAGATTATAATAATATATGTGAGAGAATCTCTCTCTCTACGGTGGCAAAACACACAATATATATATATATATATATAATACCGAATTAACCTCTCTCTCTCTCTCTAACCCGGACCACTATCAATAAAAGACTCATCTAAACTCAATTCTAATACACTGCTCAAAATAATTAAAGGATATTGCGGTTTTCGGTGGATCTTGTGGCTGGGAAACTTTTCAGCTGATTGATACATGGTCGACAGACGTAGTAGGTTATACACTGCTGGACAATTGCTAAGGACGGATCACAAATTGCTATGTAGCATAACATTAAGCGAGACATGAGGCCTAGTAGGATAAAATAAAGTTGCCACACTGTTCAGACATTAGAATAAAGAATATTTATTGTTCTGGAAAGTACAAAAGCTGTGAAACATCTGAAAGAAAAACAAACGTTCATTTGATCTGCGTACGGAGAAATGGAACAATGCATCTAAAAGTCAGCAGGCACCTTAAAGAAAGGTTTCAGTATGGGATATGTCCACCGTGGAGTGTGATGCAACATTCCACACGTCGTACCATACTTTGCACAACATTATCCAGCAGCTGTTGAGGCAATTTATCCCATTCCTCTGTGAGTGCACGGATGAGGGTGTTCTTGTTTGTCGGAGGATAGTTTCGACCAGCAACTTGCCTCCCCAAACCATTGCACACATTTTCAATGGGGTTTAGATCTGGAGAACGCGCTGGCCATACGAGACGTTGAAGACCCTCGCTGTCTAGACAATCCTGAACAGCGAGTGTTCGATGACATGTTGCGTTGTCGTCCATAAAAACAAATTTATCACCGACAGCACTACGGAAAAGACGAACATGAGGAAGTAGAACTTCATCAATGTATCGTTGGCCCGTCATAGTCCCATTCGCAACCACATGTAGGCGCGTGCGGCCATTGATCATGATGCCGGCCCACACCATGATACTGCATGTCGGATATCGGTCCTTTTCCTGGATATTTTCTGGACGATAAGCAGTACCTCTCTCGCGCCAGATCAGTTGGCGTGTACCATCCCATGACAGACTGAACCTACTCTCATCTGAGAATAGTACGCATGACCAGTCCTGTTCAGTCCAATTGTAATGCTCACGACACCATTGCAAACGGGCAGTACGCTGCTGTCTAGTCAATGGGACACACACAACAGGTCTGCGTGCGTATAGTCCTCCTCCCCTCAAACGTCTGGCAACAGTTTTTCGGGAGATCTGCTTTCCTGAGGCAGCAAGAAACTGATTTGCCACCTGCTGAGCGGTGGTGCGCCTGTTCCTTTTTGCTGATAGGATGATATATCTGTCTTCTGCAGGCGTCGTACTTCTAACACGACCTCCCCCGTGCCGTCTACTACACATTCCAGTAGTTTTAAATGACTTCCACAGCCGTGAAACAACGCTGTGAGCGATGTCGAACTCCCTGGCAACATCTGTTATTTTTCGCCCTTCTTCGATCTTTCCAATAATTCGGCCACGCATAAAATCATCTATGTGATGTCGGGAAGACATGCCAAAAATTTTAAGTTCGTCTATTAAATCTTTCCTGTAAAACTTTGACTTGAAACAACAACTGTCCACACGCGTCAAAACCTTTAAAGCTCTTATGAACGCTGTCAAGAGATGAACAGACGTGGAAAAAAAATTTGCATACTCATACTTCTTACTGTGATATCCCGCACTGATTCTTAATTTTCCACATTTTGCTTCCTTTCACTTTGTGGTTGCTATGGATGATAGTGTTATCCGTCCTTAGCAATTGTCCAGCAGTGTATGAGAATAAATTACACATGTGTTTGGCAGAAAAAAAATGCATTTTATAGCGCATTTGTGTACAAAAGGAAAAAAAACACAATTTGTGCATATGAGAAAGAAATAATAAGAAAAGGTGTTTTCTTCAAAGGAAATCATTTTTAGTAGGGGGTATGGTTTCCACGGACAGCCAGCAACGTTGAGCACCTTTGAGGCATGGAGTCAATGATGCTATTAATCACGAGTTGGGGTATTCTGTCCCACTCTTCGAGAAGAGCTCTTTCCAGTTCTTGGAGAGTTCGTGGGGGTGGTTGGCGGCCAGCAACTCGTCTTCCTAGAGCGTCCTAAACATGCTCTATTGGATTCATGTCAGGAGCACACGCTGGCCATTCCATTCGTAAGATTCCTTCCTCGAAAAGGAAATCCTCCACCAGGTTAGCACGATGTGGGCTGCAGTTATCTACCATTAAAATGAAGTCATCTCTGATTGCTGCAGCGTAAGGGACTACAATAGGTCTGAAGATCTCATCCCTATATCGGCGAGCAGTCAGAGGTCCATCTCGAATGATGCAGAGGTCAGTGCGCCCGTCAATGGAGATGCCGCCATACACCAACACTACCCCTCCACCAAATCTGACAATTTTGTGCACGAACGCAGGATTATTCCTACTGCCAGGTCCCTCCAGATGAAAATACGCCTATTATCCGGATGAACAGAAAAACGGGACTCGCCAGAAAAAAGAAGATTGCTCCATTCATTTCTCCTCCAGTTCACATGCTCTGTTGCCCACTCCCTGCGGTCGCGACGATGCCTTGATGTTAGTCTAACACATACCATCGATCGGCTAGCAAACAGACCTACACCATGGAGCCGGTTTCGGACAGTCTGAATTGAAACCGTGGTGACAGTAGCCGAGCGACGGTGTTGTTGGAGAAGAGTAGCGTTCATATTTCGGTGTCTCCGAGCTGTTAACACTAAATAACGATCTTCATTGGGCGTTGTTGCCCGTCTACGACCTTGTTCTGGTCTTCGACCTGCACTTCCAGTCTCCAAAAAACGGTTCCAGATCCTGGAAATCACACTTTGTGACACTCCAATGGCTTGGGCTATTTCGGCTTGAGTTTGGCCTCCTTATAACCTACCAACAACTCTCCAAGCTTCTGAAACGGTTAAATGACTTCGCTGAGACATCGTACTCATCGAAACAAAGCAGTCACTGAATGCCGATCATTCCTGTCTTCCTTTCAGTTGAAAGTCAAATTTCATTCGCTGCTGCTGAAGCGACACATTTTTGACGTCGAACTCAAAATTATCATACTTCACAGTTTGAAAATCAAAAAAATTTGCATTTGTGATTCTCTTCCATTTTTTCGGCAAAAAAAAAAATTTCGCTTATATCTTTATTTTATATAAAATTTACAATATCCTTTAATTGGTTTGAGCAGTGTACTATTACAGATCCTAATATTAAATAGTCAATCCTACCTTGCCGTAGTTTAAGTAACGATCACAACAATCCTAGATGAGGCCTTGTATTTCTTCGAGTACAATGGTATGCACCTTGACTCAATGTATCTCTATCATGTATAATTTCTACTAGTCGCCACGTAACATTTTCCAAAACTTCTTGACACTTGAACCGCGGATTTGCCCCTCAGGGAGCTCACCTTAAGATGAGTACGGGTGCCACAATCCCGAGGTACCCTAGTGATCTTTTCCTTTTCCCCCAAGGGGTTTATCCTCTTTGGTAAACACGTGTTTCACGAACCCGGGATGCCCTCGTGATACTTCTATATTTTCGACCCTCTTTCTTGTCATATTCCAGATAATCTTTTCTTCTTTTCCCGTCTAGACCACAGACAATTATTATGAAATACATATGTGAAAAAAAACTATTTGATTCGTTTTATTTAGATTTCTCACTATTCTCGTTATTAACATTTTTGTAATTATTTTGTATTGCGTTAAATTTGTTTAATTCTTTCTTAATTTTTTCGATAATTTTTTTGGGTATTTGTATTATTACTACTTCGATTTCTTTAAATGTTTTCAATATTTTACTTGATTTGTTTTTGACTAACAACGTTGGTTTTCCGACCCGCATGTTTGCCGTGTGTGGCGTCCCGTAAGGAGGAAAATGGTGTCCTGGGAATACCTTTGGCACAGGCTTCGCTGTAGACGGAAGGCAGGAGTGAGCCCACTCCTGTCAATCAGCTGGTGGTCAATCGGCAAGGGTTGTCTGGTTTACCGACACCCCTTGATCGTCGCCCTGATGCTGTAGTACTATATTCTGGGTGTACTCCAGGTAAGCGCCGTGCCTGACTTTTGTCAGTTGACCGGCACACTGCCTCCCTTGTTGGACTCCGTGATGGGTAGAGGCACGCCAGGACGAAGTTGTATACGCGTATTTATGGATCCAATGCTGCTGTGCCCGGGTAAAGGCCTCGTATTACCCAACCTTAACATCGATCAGATTTCAACTAATACAAGATATTTATTACTTTCTTTACCGAACAATGAAATGTCTTCGAAGTCACCTTTTGCTATACAGAAAGCTCTCGTAGGAATAGGTGATGAACCGAAATCAGTAAAACGATTGCGTTCCGGGGATCTAGTTATTGAAACAAACTCTGCTCTTCAAACTAAGAATTTTCTTCTCACAAAAACATTTCTGAATTCAACTTTAATAATAAACCCGCATAAAACTCGAAACTCGTGTCGCGGTGTCATTTCTGAACCTGACTTGTTGACCACTTCTGAATCGAAAATCCTTGATGGATTTTCTGATCAAGGTGTTATTCAGGTCAGAAGAATAACAATAAAAAGAGATACATTAATATATCCGACCATACATATAATCTTAACCTTTAATAGCCCCAAATTACCGACAACAATAAAAGCTGGCTACCTTAACTGCAAAGTACGTCCATATATACCGAATCCTCTACGCTGTTTTAAGAGCCAGAGGTTCGGTCACTTCCAAACTTCCAGCCGCGGTCAATTGACGTGCTCCAGATGTGCATCTGTTGGACATGCTTCCACAGATTGCAGTCTGGAGCAGAAATGCGTCAATTGTTCAGAGCCTCATTCCTCCGACTCAAAATTTTGTCCTAAATGGAAAACTGAAAAAGAAATTCAAACCATCAAAACCAATAGAAATATATCATACCTTGAAGCCCTAAAATTAATTGCCCTGCAGTTATCCCAAACTTACGCCCAAGTTACCAAAACCTTAATTGCTACCAGTACAACACAAACAGATGAAAATATTACTAAAATCAAGTGCCCAACTTTAGAATTACTTAAATCTCTATCATCCGTACCTCAGCCAAATTCATCTCCTTCAATTCCTTCAGTTTCCACATCGTCGTATATCACTCAGGCAAATATCTTGCCTTCCGCAACTTCAATAAAACCCGACAAACAAATTGAATCTCGGTTACCTGGAACCATTTCTACTTCTGCTGCTGCCCCTGACAATAGCCTGAATACCTCTGCCTCATCCTTATCAACTGAAACATGCCCAGCTCCTACAACTTCTAATAAGTTCGCCGCACTTCAGAGCCCTTATTAGAGTCTGCAACTACTACATCCAATAGTGAACTTTCTAATACATCTCAAGTCCCACAGAATGTAAAAATGAATTCAAAAAATAGAAGAAAACGCACAAAAGCACAAAAAGTAGAAATAGAAATAAAAATGGCTAAACATGAACCCTGAAAGTCAGCACCTACGGAGTATGCGACTGATGACGAAGACATGCTTATGTATGACGTGGAGGAGGAACTTGAGCCAGATCCTACGGATAAATTAGTCTTAAAAGAATGTCCTACAAATTTTCCTAGAGGATATTTGCACTCGTTGACTCCAACGCGATTCAGAAAAAATAGGAACTAATTTTTTTTTTTCATAAAACGTTGTCTGCTGTGACATTGTTTAAAATTCACTTTTTTCATTTGTCTATTTGTTAAGACTTAACGGACTTGGTGGGGATATTCCCCACCAAATTATGGTAGATTTTATAATTTGAAATAATTTTTTGCATGATTTGATATATTAACTTATTGAAAGTATTTGTTCAGTGTTTTTTTAAATATATTTCATGAAATGTTTTTAAAATTTTAACATATGTTTGGCACTTAATTTAATTTGGCGCCCAATTGCTTTTTAATATTCAAAAAAGTGTGTTTATATTAGTACTTTAAATTTTTAATTATTTTTAATATTTAAACAAATGTTTGGCGCAGTATAGCTCAATTCGGCTCTGGCGCCATAAAACCTCAAAATCACTCACTCACTAAACCGCGGATTATGTTTACATTTCTCTAATTGCCATCCCGCTTACTCTAACTTCTGATATTTAAAAGCCTCCTAATTTGCATCTTTCTTTCACGATTCTCTTCTTGGATTTGGTTGGAAAAGAGTTGCCACTAATTCTGGCCCCAAAGAACCCACAGGACATGCTACAGAAAAGACGCGTGAGTCCGTCACAATTATTTAACGTGATATTGAATTTTTAGGTTAAGTGTAAGTTCATATTTATTTTTGCAGCTATTTCAAACATGCTATTTAAAAATCCAGGTATAATAACTTTTATATTCTTTTACGATTAGCCTTTAATAATGACATAAGACAAAAAAAATATCTTTAATAGCAATAAAGATTTAAAAAGATGTTGTAAAACCATGAATTATTTTTCTTAAACTTTTCTACTAAACTATAATTCTTCTAAGTGCTATACTACGTGACATTGAAAATACAACACAAACATTAAGTGGTCAGAAAATTATGTAAATTTTAGAGTAAGGTTCTTTACGGTAACGAAAATGATGTGAAATGCTCAGCTCTCCAGCATAGGATATACTGGAGGGAACCTGCAGAATGGACAATATTCATGTCGTTATTTCTGAGAAGAAAAACTATGTGGAAACTATTTTTTTTAAAAAAAAGTGTAATAGCAGAGAATGACAGACCGTTGCCAACACAAGTAGTTTCAATAGACAGACAATTTTACCAGGAGCATGGTGATTAGACAAAGGAGGGGAGGTTGGTTCTAACGTCAAACCTGAGCCAACACCCACCTAGAAGTGTCCGCGGTGCTCCGGCTGCGGTAAAGTTATGTGGAACAATGAAACGTGGACAATTTGAAAGGTTCCGGTATGGCCAAAGCAATGTCATCACGCATGGATTACCACAACCACATAAGTCATTTTCTTCCGCAATTTTAAAGCATGTGCCTTGAGGTTCTCATATCAACCAGAATAATTATCCGCAGCTTGGTTGTTAGTTGCCTCTATTTTTACCCCTCAGGGGGCTCATCTTTAGGTAAGTTCGGTTGTCACAATCCCGAGGTACCCCAGCGATCTTTTCCTATTTTCCAAGGGGTTTACTATCTTTGGTAAACACGGATCTCACGATCACCTAGTGATCCTTCTGTAATTTCGACTCTCTTCTTGCCACCCCGTTTCTTCTTTTCTTCTTTTCCCGTCCAGACCACAGACTCGTATTACAAAATGAACAGTGTTCAAAGTTAGTTTTATCTACTGAAAAAACTTGCCATTTCTTATTAACATATTTTGGTTTGTATTTTGTATTGCGTTAATTTAGTTTCTTTTTCGTATAATTTTTTAAATCTTTTGATTTGTGTCCGGGGAATACCTTTGGCCCACGCTTTGCTGTAGACGGGAGGCAGGAGTGAGCCCGCTCCTGTCAATCGGCTGGTGGTACCTCTCTTCGGTGTTCCCGAAGAGACACTACATAACATTCATCCTTCCACTTCTCATTGGCCAGCACTACCAGTGCGAAGACATGATGTCCGCTTGACTCGACTTCGCATTGGTCACACTCGTTTCACGCACAGGCACCTTCTGTTGGGTGAAAATGCCCCAGAATGTCCCTCGTGTAAAGTCCCATATTCCGTTTATCACATTTTAATAAATTGTCCCGTTTTTAACCATAATCGCATCACCTTATTTCATACATCTGTTTTAACCTTATCTGACTTGGTGGGGGAAACTCCCCACCAAAACCTTTTTGCCTTCCTTTTAAAAATTGGATTTTTACATTTAATTTGATTTGTTTCTTTGTATTTTTAATATATTTTATGTATGTATGCATGCATGCATGCATATATGTGTGTACATAACTTTTAAACATATATATATATATATATATATATATATATATATATGTATAATTTTAAAAGTATATAAGTATGACTTTTATTTTAACAAGTGTTTGGCGCAGCTTGGCCACAGTTGGCGCTTGCGCCACTAAACCCCACAACTTCATTTCACCCGAAGAGATGCTGCTGTAGGGTTAGTGCTGCAGATAAGGGGTGTCGGGTTTAACCGTTGGATCGTCACCCTGATGCTGTAGTACTACACTGGTGTGCAAAAATTAAGGACGAGACGGTTTTTTCAATATAACTTTGTACAAAAGCTTTCCAAATCAACACATTTAATACCGTAAGATCCCGAATACGTAAGGACATGTGTAATGTAAGCAACACTTACTAAAAGAGAAATCAGAGGGATAAAAAGAAGCTTGATTGAAAAAGTAGCATGGAGCGCAATGCGACTGAAGGCCGAAACATCCCTGTGATCGGTGTCCAGCAAGAAACATCCGGTCTTTAGTAGAGGATATGATCTCCCCTGACTGCTAGGCAGGTTTCACAGCGTCTGCCCATGCTCAGAATGAGGGTGTCAATGAGTTGTTGAGGCATTGCTGCCCATTCGTCTTGCAGCGCCAATCGAAGCTCCCGAATCGTTACTGGTGGTAAGGTACGAGATGCCAAGCGTCTGCCTAGAAAATCCCATACATGCTCGATGGGATTGAGATCCGGAGATCATGCCGGCCAATCCATACGTTCAATATCCTCACTCTCTAAGAGCTGTTCGGCAGCTACTGTGCGATGACATGGTGCATTGTCGTCCATGAAAAGGAACTGCAGACCCATAGCGCCTCTAAAAGACGCACATATGGAAGAAGAATCTCGTTAAAATAACGGGTCCCGTTGACTGAACCTGCGTCGAAGATGTGAAGGTCTGTACGACTACCAAGCATGATGCCTCCCAAACAAGAACACCGCGACCTCCATACCTGTCCCTTTCAATGATGTTCGAGGGATGATTGCGGCTTCCCCGCTCTCTCCAGATGAATATGCGATGAGAATCGCTACTCAAACTGAATCTGCTCTCATCTGTAAAGAGTACTCGTTCCCATTCATTGTCTCTCCAATTCCGGTGTTCCCGGCACCACAGAGAACGCCTTCTCCGATGGGCAGGCGTTAAAGGTACACACCGTACAGGGCGTCGGGCAAACAGACCACCACCGTGCAGTCTTCTGGCCACGGTAAAACGCGATATCGGTCGTCCAGTTGCCTGTGTCGTGTGTCTAGCTATTTCTCCCGCTGTCTGTCGCCTGTTTCTTCTGGCCTGTAATTTGAAATTGTCTCCAAAGTCGTGAAACGATGCTGTGAGCAATTCCGAACTCTGCAGCCACACTTGTCACACTGCGGCCTTCCTCCAACTTCCCAATGATTCGACCTCGGGTAAAAGCTTCCAGATGTATCGTCTAACAGATTGATTATTCGCCATTTCTCGCTGAGGCAGCAACTCGGTGTGATTTTAACTGCTATACGGTGTGCAATCCCTTTGCCAGAAATACTGATCTTACACCGACAACATGCTTTATACTTCTCAGACACTCCCCCATTACGTCTACCTGCATATCTGCGCATATGCTACCGTACATCACCTTACTTAATCTACTGATTGGTCTTTCTGTCCGCTCTGCCTCTTCGTTCAGCTGATATGCTATTTTTTCGACTTCGTCCTTAATTTTTGCACACCAGTGTATATTCTGGGTGTACTCTAGGTAAGCGCCGTGCCTGGTTTTGCCAGATGACCGGCACACTGCCTCCCTTGTTGGACTCCGTGTGGGGTGGAGGCACGCCAGGATTAAGTTTTTTACGCGTATATATGGATCCAATGCATCTGTACCAGGGTAAAGGCCTCGTATTACCCAACCTTACCATTGACGATATTGCTAAACACGCACACTTTTTAATTTTATCCCTACCAAACAATGAAATGTCCCGAAGATCTTTGTTTCTTATTCACAAGGCTTTAATAGGAATAGGTGGAGAACCTAAATCCATTCAAAAAGTACAATCAGGTGACCTACTTATAGAGACAATATCTGCATTACAAAACAAATCTTTTTTACTGGCTAAAACCTTTATAGATTCTCCGCTGACCGTAACGCCTCACAGAACTTTGAATTCTTGTCGAGGAGTTATCTCTGAATCCGATCTTTTGTGTGTCTCTGAGACAGAAATTTTGGAAGGTCTTTCTGACCAGGGTGTCACCCAGGTCAGAAGAATTAAGATAAAAAAAGACTCATCACTTTTCCCCATTAAACATTTAATTCTAACTTTCAATTGCCCTAAATTACCAACAAACATTAAAGCTGGTTACCTAAGTTGCAAAGTACGTCCATATATACCGAATCCTCTGCGCTGTTTTAAGTGTCAGAGGTTCGGACACTCACAAACTTCTTGCCGCGGTCAACTTAATTGCTCTAGATGTCCATCTGTTGGACATGCTTCAACAGATTGCAGTCTAGAACCCCCCTAAATGTATTAACCGTTCTCTACCCCATACTGCTGATTCAAGACTTTGCCTTAAATGGAAAAACGAAAAACAAATTCAGGAAATAAAAACTAATAAAAATATAACATATGTAGAAGCCCGAAAACTAATAGTGCCACAGTTAGTCAAAACCTATGCCGAGGCTGCAAAACCCTCAATAGTAAACAATTCCACCGAAACAGATGAAAATATCACATAAATGAAATGCCCGCCATTAAATTTACTCCAACCGCTTTCATCCCGCCCTAAACCAAATATATTAATATTCACTCCTGCTATTTCCACATCATCCTCATCAACTCAAGCAGAACTACTTCTTTCCATATCCTCAAAAGCAGCTAAAGTTTTAGAGCCTGAACCACCTATTCCTATGTCAAATGACGTACTTTCTAATATGTTTACCCCAATTGAATCTTCCTCAATCGTATCTACTTCCTTATCCAACGATATTCAACCCCCTTCTACATCCAATAATGTACGGGATTCCAAACTAAATTCAAAAACACGTATAAGAAAACGAAAAAAAGAATTACTTAAAAAATTAAATGAAGAAAAAATAGAAATAAAGATGGCACCGTATAGACGTAAAAAACCAGCTCCAACAGACTACACGACGGATGAGGAAGACTTGATAACGTATGATGTGGAGGAGGAACTTGAACCAGATCCTACAGATAAGTTCGCAATTATGGAGTATCATAAAAATAATCCTGACAAATATATACGCGCATTAACTCCAACGCGTTTCAGAAAAAGTAAGGGCTAATTTTTATTAACGTGAACTGCTTAAACTTTTTTTAAACTAAAATTTTTCACTAGTCTTTTTTAATGCTTTTATTTTTAGATCTAGACTGGCTTGTTTGCTTTTATTACTTGAAAACTAGTTTTATACGTGATTTGAAATTTTAACTTTTTAAAAACTGTGTTGTCAATATTTTTACACATTTTATCAAACGTTTTAATATTTTCACAAATGTTTGGCACAGTATAGCCAAATTTGGCTCTTGCGACATAAAACCAAACATTCACTCACTGCCTCCATTTTTAACATCTATTAAGAAGACTGCAATTGACCCTACAACAGACGATTCCGTTTGCACTGGTGCCGAACTGGAGTATCGTGGACCTCCAAATGGCGCAAGTTCGTGTTTTCAGGGCAGTCACACTTCTGTTTGTACAGTGATAGTCACCATATATGAGTACTGTGCCCACATGGTGACAAATTCAATCTGTTCTATGAAACACTTCATCACACAAAATCAACGCGGCATCATAGTTTGAGGCGCCATTGCGTACCCTAAAAAAATCACTTTTGCTTCGTATTCAGGGCATTAATAGCATTAAAATGACCCAATGGTGCGTGGAGGACGTACTATATGGCCGGTGACACTTCTCTTTCTTCGGGGAGTGCTCAATGCCCTTTACCAGCAGGATAACGTTCTACCGCCCATTGCAAGTATGAGGCACCGTGCTCTGCAAGATGAAAAGTTACTCACCTGGACCTCATTCTTTCCTAATCTCTCACCAATCAGACACATCCCAGACATGACTGGGTGTCTTTTGTACACCCTGCCCTTACCGCATTCGGAAGACGGAAAGTGACAAGTGATTGAAAGGGTGATGTCGATCTCTAAGCATACCATCCGTACTTTCATTGATTTTTACCTAAACGTGTTTCGCGTAACACCGTCTTCAGAAGCCTTCATCTTACGGAGCTGATTTTGTCCTCGCTTTGTGTTACCGGCATCATTTCAATATACAGTTGTGGCAAAATTGTGGACACTGTTTAAAATTGTTGTTTTTTTAAGTTTGCATGCTTATAGAAAATGTTGCGTTGCACGAAATGCAAAATCTTTTACATCATTTTAAAGTGAATTTAATACTGAATTCGATACAAGAAACAAAATTCAAATATTTACAATACAAAAAAAGTTATGCTGTAAAAACTATCGATATACATAAGATACTCATTAAAGCAGTGAGTTATCAATGTTTAGTGGGGTAGCCTTTATGTTTTATTACAGCTTCACATCAATATTTCATTGAGCTAAAAATAGTTTCAAGTGCTTCCTTCATTATTACATGATGCCAGAAAACAATTTTATCCACAATTAGTTCCTTTTTTATGTCATGAATCCCTCATTTGGACATGTTTTCTAACGATGCCACAAGTTTTTGATAGGATAGAGATCACGACTGTTTCCTGGCAATGACAACAATAATATTAGTCAAGAAGCAATGACATCAAATAAAAGAGTAGATTGAATACATAGAAAGAGATGCGTGACGAGTAAATGGTGTTTCCTATGTTAAAATTGCAAGACAGGTGGGTGGTTTAGTGAGTACATCTGGAGAATAAAAGAGGTTTTTTTCAGATATCAGAAGACAAATTTATAAAAAAACAAAGCAGAAAAAGGCCAAAAAAGGTGCACCCTTGATGACAGAAGAACGAAAATATTATGCATCAAAGATAAAAGAATGTCATCAACGGTCATTAGAAGTTATTTGAATGATGCTGGTGTTTCTGTCAATTCAAAAACAATCAGGAGAAGGTTAGCAGATGTTAAACTAAAAGGTAGCATTTCACGAAAAAAGCCTTATCTCAATTTACATCTGCGCTAAAAAAGACTACAGTGGTCACAGAGACACATTAATTGGACAAATGATTAGTGGTCACAAGTTATATGGAGGGATAACTAAGATATCGTTATTCAGTACTGATGACCAACAATATGTAAGGCGTAGAAAAGGAGAAATGCTATATCCTGACAGCATACAGGTGATTCTGAAGTAACTGCATGATTTGTGGTCATGAATATCAGCAAATGGTATCGGTCACCTTCATATCATCGATGGGACACTGAATGTCAGAAAATACATTGACACCATTCTAGAATCCAAACTTCTACCTCCCATCAGGGATCCAGTTACCAACAATGCTTCATTTATTTTTCAACAAGACTCTGCTCCTTGCCCCACAGTAAAGTAATGGAAAGACTGGTCCACGGCCCACGGCTTCAAAATACGAGGTACCTTACCAAAAAAACAGTATTTCCCTCTCTTCATAATTAATAAGAAAAAAAGAGAATAATTAATTGAAAGTTCCATAAAATTTAAAAGATACTATCAAAATTATTAACAACAGATCAAAGCTGTTCTGAAAGAAAGCTTCTCACCTGTAGCTGAGGACATGCTACCAGTGAGAGAGCGAGAAATAATTGAATCGGCAAGTATGGAACATATTTAATGAGGCACCATCCCGGAAGGAGATGGTAGAAATCTGTGCTCTTCTCTAATTCGTCCTTAACGGAAGGAAATCAGAAAGTAGACACGGAATTTCGAAGATAAAAAAAATGGAAAATAAAAGCAATTAATGCCGTGGTGCTCGTGGTACATTATGTTTAAATAAAGGGAAAGGACAAACACTGCTGAATCGAGTAGTGATGACGAGAGTGTCGCTGAACAGCGAACGAAAAGAGAAGGCGTTGACACAGAAAGTGTCCATAATGTGATGCCATCTGCTGGAAAATGAGTAAAATAAAAGATGATACACAATAGATGTGGAAAAAGGAGAATAATTCACATGGAATTAAACTACCACGCAGGACCCGATTCAAAAGAATGTGGGTTTAAGTCAAAGTATTTTAATGGAGATGAAATCTTGTACACACAAAATGACAAAAGTTAAAATTAGAGAGAATTTTAAAAAAATTTGAAAAGAGTTACCAAAGACTATATTCAGGATCTCCGAAGTCTTTTAAGGACTGGGAAATGCTGATGTGAAGAGCAGCTCTATGCCTTTTTGCAGAGCTTGGGACCGAGTTATCATAGGCAGGGATGACCCGAATAGATTGGTTAGGAATTTGAGGTAATCTGTCAAAAAACTTTTTGCACTGATTTTTAATGAAATCAAGAATTGGATCAATTTTGAGATCTTTGTGCAAGATTTCGTTTCTGACAAACTAGGGAGCATTAGTAATTTTTCGAAGGTGTTTATTTTGAAAAACGTGCAATTTTTTCAAGTGAGTTACTTCAGCAGAAGCCCAGATGGGAGATGCATATAACAAAATTGATCGGAGAAATAATTTATAGAGCAAAACCTTGTGTCTGATTGGGAGCTTACACTTTCGAGAAGTTAAGAAATGGAGCGTTCGGCTCATTCCTGCCGCTTTTTGAAGTTCAGCACAGATGTGGGGGGAGAAGTTCAATTTTGCGTCGAGCATGAACCATAGATACTTAAATTCAGTGACCCAGGGGACGGGTTGGTCAAAAATGTAGATATTGTGTAAGTTTCCAATACGTAAAGAGGAGGCTTGCGCTTTTTGATGCATTAACTTTGATTTTCCAAGCAACGAGCCAGATCTGAAGCCTTGTGATGTAATGTTGTAATCTTTCAATAATTTTGAAATTATAAGTGTGTCGACTAATGATAGCAGTGTCATCCACATACATAGCTAAATGGACATTGTAAGTCTTCGGAATGTCATTAATATATAGGTTAAAAAGTCTTGTTCCAAGCAAACTTCCTTGAGGAATTCCACTTTTTACTGGACAAGGCCTGGAGAGGCAGTTTTTGACTCTAACTTTAAACTCTCTCGAGTTTAGGTATGAGTGAATAATTTTTAGGATTTGGTCCTAAGTCTCATCATCTTGGATACTAAGCCATCATACCAAATTTTGTCAAAGGCTTTGGCTATGTCCACAAATAGCATACCTGTGGCCTGATGGTTTTGGAAGTCTGTATGAACCAATTCAGTGACTCTGAGTAAATGGATTACTGTAGAGCACATAGTTACAAAGCCATGCTGTTCTGGAATTATAATATTCCTGGCTAAGCAGTGTTGGTTCAGGCAGTTCAAAATCACGAATTCGTATGCTTTACTCAAGCTACTAAGTAGTGAGATTGGGTGATAATTTTGAGGATTAGAGTCATCAGCATTGGGTTTAAGAATGGGGATCACACACACACACACACCACAGCCATCCTCCAACATTTATGGAAGTAGCAATGTTTCAAAAGTATGTTGAACAGCAAAGCAATGAAAATGACAAATTTAATGGAAAGATTTTTAAGGATACGATTTGTGATGAGATCAATACCCGGAAATTTGTTTGGTTTGAGATTTTTAATGAATCCCTGTATATCAGAGGGAAATGTTTTTTCCAGATCCATACAGGTAGGGAATCAAGGAATCTTTGGACCTTCCTTTATATATGTGCAGAAAATCTAGGATTCTCTACATCAGTAATTGGTTCAAATTGTTTTTGAAGGCTGTCAGCAATTACCTCGACCTTTTCAATCGGGGCAACTGCGATACTGTCGAGAGAGCCCTTTAGGGGGAATGTGATGAAAAGGTTTTTTGAGAAGGGAGGTACGCCTCCAAAGAGTGTCTGTTTCGTGAGATAACTCCTCAATTGTTTTCTCTCATCTTGCATGGGAGAGGTGTCTGATATCACTGGCTATCTCGTTGCTGATAGTACGGAGTTCATTTTTAAGAGCAGGGTCTCTAGATAATTGCCAAAATCTGCATACCCTATTTCTGTGGCGAATTTTGGAGCGAATATCTAGAGGTAATTTAATAGGTGCGGTTTTAAATTTGGGTTATGGATCAACCACAAGTGCTTCGGAGATATTTTCTCCAAGCCTACCAATCGCAACGTCAAGATGCTCATTGCTGGGAGACGCCGGAATGGTAAGTGGCTTATTTTTAAGAAGGAATCGGAAGTTCTCTCAATTGGTGGAGAATTGCGCTGGAATTTTCATGGTATCAGAGTTAGTGTATAGAGTTAAAATAACCGGTAGATGATCCGAACAAAGATCATCTATAACTCTAACGTCATAATTAAAAGGGATATTTTTGAAAACAGCCAGGTTGATAATTGAGTCACGTACTCCCGGCGATGAACGTGAATTAATATGCGTTGGAGTGTAAGGTGCAACAATCCTTGCATTGGGATAATTTTGAATAATTCTTTTAAGACGAAAGCCAAAATTGTTCGACCTGGTGTTATTTCCGCACAAAAACGAGCATAAGTAGAAACTACTCGGAGGGAGGGAAATTATTAATTTTAATTTCAATAGCAAAAGCATCTATATACTGTATCGCCAGTAAAGGGGCTCTGCTTTGAACGAAATTACTTTTATAGTATATAGTGGTACCTCCTGCAGTACGAATTCTAGTAAAAATTACACGATCATCTTTATAAAAATGATAATTTGCAATCAGGGGGTCCTGACCAGGTTCTAGTTTGGTATCTTGGACCAAAAACAAATCACGATTTTGATCCAAAACGAAATCTCTGACTTGATGAATTTTGGAGCGCAGACCGTTTGCGTTCCGAAAACCAATTGAGATTGATTGCACGTTTGCACGATTGAAAGTTAAGTCGAATTGTGGGGAGCATAATTACGCCCATTTTTTAACGCGACATAGGACTGAAAAATTTCACAGACCTTATCGTCAGGATGAGAAAGTTTTCGGAGTACTGGGATTGCTGCTCGGAAAGCCCGGGCCTACAGTTCCTCATCGACTTCTTCATTATTAGCTACCTGAATTACATTTGTGAAAATGGTTGAAAAATTAGAATTTGGGGTGTTAACATGCCTATAATCCCCCTGATTTGTCCAGAAACAACTTTAGAATTCGAGACGGAGGGAATGACAGCGCGATAGTTTGATTGAGGCTGCTGGATCTTGGATTGAGCATGCGTGGGTCTACTTTTTAAGTTTCTCTCTTGAAATTTCTTCTTAATTTCTCTCTTGAATTTTATTTTTTGGCAAGTTATTAGGTTATTTCCTTAGGATGTTGATTTTTATTTTGATTGCCCTTTTGGGGCGCTTTTTTATTATTTTTAGTCTTCGGAAAACGGGGCATTGGCCCCAATTCGCCACATGTTCCCCACCACAGTTGGCACAAATTAGTGGGTCTTCAAATGCATGATTACAGTTTTTAGCCTCGTGAGGCCCTGCGCATTTAAGGCATTTAATTGGGAGATGGTAGACTTCAAAAAACTCTGGCCTCTCCAACATTGCTTTGGTCTTTTGTTGCGACTATTGTCATAGCGCTCAAAGGAAATTTGTGTGCCAGACATTTCAGTAAACTGAAAAATACTGTCAGCTTTGGCATAATTTATAAGTTGTAGGTAAATTAGAGGCATGGGGGCTTTGGTTTTAAATTTTTGTAATTGGGAGATTTTATGAATCTGAAATCCTTCTCTCTCGATTTCAGCACGCATTTCTTCTACTTTAGAGGAAGTAGGAAGACCATGGATTAATAATTTAAGGGGCCGATCAGATTTAAGCGCAAATGATTTATATTCAACTCCTTCATGTCGAAGGAATTGAGCGAGTTTACGATATTCGTCATCACTTTGGACAGTAATGCGAAGAAATGTATCAGTTAGTTTACTTATTAGAGTAGGGGCTAATTGCCTAGTTATGGAAATTAAAGTGCACCAATTGTCAGGAGGTTTGACAAAAATTGGTGGAATACAATTTTTGGGGGTGCCAGCATCCGTAGCATTGCTTTTACCAGCATCCTCGTCCTCAATTTCAGAATCATTCGATTCAGCAGGTGAGGGAGGGGCTAAAACAGGGTTAGAAGTCTGGGAGGTGGTAGGAGGCAAGGAAGGGGTTTTCTTATCGATTTTATTTGCGGTATGTCTTTTGTCTGGAGTTTGAAACCCATCATCATCAATCAGTCTCTTTTTGTCGGTTTTCAGTCTTAAATTTTTTAAAGTTCTCTTGCTAGGAGAGTTCAGTGTGGTGTCAAATGGAACAGTCTCTTTTGGAGTAGAGTCCACAGGAGTTAGATGGGCGCGTTGCTCTTCCACTTTCTTGATGAGGGCGTCCAGGGCCTTTATAGATGTGGGGAGCCGGAACAGTGGTAAGTTCATCCTTGTCTTGGTGGCAAGAAGGGCGGTGTGAATGTTTCCCAATTCTGCACTAGTGGCGGCATACTCGTCGCTAGTTGCTGGTACAATGGAAAGTTTCCCTGCCCAGATGGCGTAAGAATCTCTGAGATTTATCAGTTCTCTTACTGATTGTGGATTATCTCGTTGATGAATTCGTCAGTAACCACGAATCTGGAAGGTGAGGATCGTATGTGGACATTATATATATTGATAATTCCATTTTGAGTCAAATCCATGTCATTAGAGATAGCCATAATTCGGTCCAGTTCAAAAGGATTAGAAGCAGAGCCAAAAATAACCTACGTGCACAAGCTATGCAGTCGCAGGCAAGCAAAAGAAATGAGCTCAGAAAAAAACTAACGTCTGTTCTCAACGGAGTCTGGAGCTAGAATCCTGGTGAAGAGGTAAGCGAAAGCTGCGGCAAGAAGAAAAGCAGAATTTCCGATACCGAAAAGCTTGAGAAAAACGACCTCGCTTAGTGAAGCGCAAACAACTCCTGGAAAGACTGGTGTCGTTCTAAAATAATTGGGTTGTTGTCCTGGCCAGGAAATAGTCCGGACCTCAAATCTATCGAACACTTGGGGCACTGTTTGAAAACTCTTGTCCGAATGAGGCTCCCATGAAATAAAAAGGAACTTATTGAATTTATAATTGTGCTTCCTGGCATCATATAATAACGAAGGAAAAGCTTAAAGCTATTTTCAGCTCAATGAAACATTGATGTGAAGCTGCAATAAAAAAATAAAGGCTACACCACTAAGCATTGAAAACTCACTGCTATCATCAGTATTTAATGTACATCGATAGTATTGCAGCATACGTTTTTTTTGCTTTGTAAATATTTCAATTTTGTTTTTTTGTATTAAATTTAGTATTAAATTAATTTTCTTTAAGGTATCTGACTACGTTCGGAACCGTGATTTTAAAAAGGCTCAAAAATGGATAATGTTCGTGATATTTAGTATCTCTTAGATTAGAATACATGTATAAAATTGTTTTAAGGGCATTTTGACAAAAAAAAAATATTTAAGGTATCCGAACACACGTTCGGAGTACTTTTTAAAAATATCACATTAAAACATAAATGCTTTTTTAGGGATGAATACCAATAAATACTATAGCATTTAACTAACAATATATATTTAAAAATATCTGAATTTCACAAAAATCACAATTATAAGTAAAATTTTAGCAATATTTTGAAAAACTTCAAATATCAATTGGAGTAAAAAGTAATTGACTTATATTAGTAAAAGTATTACTAAAACAAATTAGAAGCATTTATCTGGAGTATGTACCAAAATTTTAATGTTTTATTCAAATTTAAAAATTTTAGAGCTGATCGAGTAAATATTATAGGAAATGTGTCATTTTTATGAGACTGTTATTTAAATAACTGGTCATAAATCAAAAATTATTCATACAATAAGACATATTTTAGTATACATTCTCTAGAAAACAATATAAGTATCAGGTTCAAAAGTTTTATAGAAATATATTCATAATATTTTGAGTTATCTGACTCACCGTGAATACATTATGCATAAAAAACAATTTGGAGAAAAAAGGATTTAAAGTTTAAACTCTTGTTGTTTTAATATAAATTATATATAAAAAGCTAAAATTCCCCACATTTGTAAGTTATGCCTTCTTGTATCTCATCTTTGGCTAATTTTCTTTTCTTTCGTGACCTATTTTTTTCTGGAAGTTTTTACTTCAGATAATGATGTTCACTAACACGCTATTCGTCGAGTTGGGCAAAACCTCTTTCAGTTTGGCACCAACTTGTACTTGAGCTTGGTTCAACACATCTAACAATCCTCGAAAACCTTTGTTAAATTGTATGACAGCCATGTGAGCTCCTAATCTCAGAGTTTGTAACTCCACAAAAATATCTTTCGGGATAAATTTCCACAGAATGCCAGTAAAACCTTCATTTGCATTCTGTGTTTTCCCATGTAAGCATTTATTCAGTAAATGCTTGTCACATAGCTTCATATAATGAGGCTTAACAATTTTAATTATTTCTTGTGGAAGTCCCTTGCCATTATCAATATACATCTTTCCGTGAAATATAGCTCGTTGAAATTTGCAAAAGCTGGACATTGGCTATGCATCGGTTGGTTTTTGCTGAAACAGCAATGATAAAATGCTGCAATTACTGTACTTTACATTTTTTTTATCCTATTGACATTAGATCAGATAGCAATACCATAATATTTTTGCAGTTTATCGATGAAACTATCAGTTAATTTCCCACGACCTCCCAGACTTTTTCCCCTCAGGGGGCTCACCTTCTTTAGGTGAGTACGGGTATCACAATCCCGAGGTGCCCTAGTGATCTTTTACTTTTTCCAAGGGGTTTACTGTCTTTGGTAAACACGGGTGTCACAAACCCGGGGTACCCTAGTGATCCTTCTCTATTTTCAACCCTCTTCTTGTCATAAAATTTCATCTTTTCTTCTTTTCCCGTCTAGACCTCAGACTACAAGTTCAAGAAATACATAGTTAAAAGCATAAATTTTTATCTACTAACATATTTTCGTTTGCATTCTGCCTTGTGTTAATTTAATTTCTTTTTCCTATATTTCTTTCAATATTTTGATTATGTTGCTTTATTTGTTTTCGATTAACAACGTTGGTTAGCCAACCCGCATGTGTTTGCCACGTGCGGCGTATCGTAAGGAGGAAAATGGTGTCCTGGGAATACCTTTAGCCCACGCTTCGCTGTAGACGGGAGGCAGGAGCGAGCCCGCTCCTGTCAATCGGCTGGTGATACTTCTCTTCGGTGTCTTCGAAGAGACATTGCTGTAGGGTTAGTGCTGCAGATAAGGGGTGGCGGATTTACCCGTTGTATCCTCACCTTGATGCTGTATCACTATATTCTGGATGTACTCTAGGTAAGCGCCATGCCTGGTTTTGCCAGATGACCTGCACACTGCCTCCCTTGTTGGACTCCGTGGTGGGTGGAGGCACTCCAGAACGAAGTTGTGTACGCGTTCATATGGATCCAATGCTGCAGTACCCGGGTAAAGGCCTTGTTTTACCCAACCAACTTAACATCGATCCAATTGCTACCAATGTAAGAATTTTATTGATACCATTGGAAAACGTTGAAATATCTAAACAATCACCATTTGCCATTCATAAGGCACTTATTGGAATAAGTGGAGAACCAAAATCTGTCAAACGTTTAAGATCCGGGGATATACTGATAGAAACTCTGTCCGCCTTACAAACGAAGTATTTTCTTCTCGCAAACACGTTTCTCTATTCTTCCGTCACAATAAGTCCTCACAAATCACTGAATATTTCTCGCGGTGTTAATTCTGAACCCGACTTGTTGAGCACTCCTGAATCAGAAATACTTGAAGGATTTCTGATCAGGGTGTGATTCAAGTCAGGAGAATTACAATAAAAAAAGATACTACCATTATTCCTACAAAACATTTAATTTTAACTTTCAATAGCCCCAAATTACCGACAACAATAAAAGCCGGCTACCTTAACTGTAAAATTCGCCCTACATTCCGAATCCTCTCCGCTGTTTCAAGTGCCAGAGGTTCGGACATTCACAAACTTTCTGCCGCGGTCAACTAACATGCTCCAGGTGTGCATCTGTAGGGCATTCTTCCACAGATTGCAATCGGGAACCTAAATGTATCAACTGTTAACAACCTCATTCATCCGACTCAAGAATTTGTCCAAAGTGGATAACTCAAAAACAAATACAGGTAATAAAAACAAATAAAAGTATTACTTATCCGGAAGCACGGAAAAATTAATAATTCCACAATCATCTCAAACTTACGCTCAGGCTGCCAAATCTATTAAAAACAATTCTACTCAAACAGATGAAAATGTAACAAAAGTAAAATGTCCACCTTTAAATTTACTACAACCACTCCCTAAACCAGATACATCAATATCCACTCCAGTTATTTCCACATCATCTTCAACCCAAGCACACCTCTTTCCAACCACTTCTTCAACAGCAGCTACTGTCTCAGATCCTCAACCGCCTACTCCTACACCTAATAACGCACTTTCAACCACCAACAATATGTTCACTCCTCTTAAACCTTCATCAACCATGTCCGCTTCCTTATCCAACTCCAGTAATCAAAACCCTTCTGACTCAACAATAACACAGAATTTGAAAAAAAAAATTCGGGATAAAAAAAGGGAAAAAGAACTGCTTAAAACAGTAATAGATATTAAAATGGCTCAACATAAACCTCGAAAATCTTCAAATGTAGAATATAGAACGGATGAGGAAGACATGATTGTCTATGACATGGAAAATGAAATCGAATCGAATCCTGGGGATAAATTCGTCATGAAAGAATGTTATAAGAACAGTCCTGATACTTATTTGCGCGCGGTAACTCCAACACGATTTAGGAGAAAAGTAGGAGCTAATTTTCATTAAAAACATGGATTGTTTAATGAAAAGTGTTTGTTTTTAAACAAATTTTAGTCTTTATGAATGCTTTTATTTTAAGATACTGTCTGACTTAGTGGGAACCCCCCCACCACCAAAATTTTGTCTGCTTTTATTACCTGAAAAAGTTTTATACGTAATTTGAAATTTTATCTTTTTTAAAACTTTGTTCTTAATGTTTTTATATATTTTATCTATAATGTTTCAACGTTTTAACAAGTGTCTGGCGCAGTTTAGCCAGATTTGACTCTTGCGCCAAAACCCCCCACATTCACTCATTCACTTCCAGACCTTTTTGCTTGAGCTTCAACTTTCGAAGCCTTGAGCCAACACGCTTTTGAATATGGCCAATGCATTCAAATTTTTTAACCTAATTTCACCATAAACATTTTTAACCGCATCAAAACTTTTTGAATCCCCATCTCCATAAAATTGCACATATTGCAATTTTCTCATCTGAGCAAATCTTTCGAATATTCTATACACTCCGACAGGTTCCATCGCACCAAATGACCAACATGATTCTCTTACTCATGTGAAATTCTGTATTCAGTTTTCTTCGAACATAATCTGCACATTTTCGACATGACTTCATTGTCTAAAACCTTGCCAGTATCTATGGAACTAACTGCACTAATACAACCATTTAAAGCAGTGTTTCTCAAACTGTGGGGCGCGCCCCCTAGGGGGTCACGATAACCCTACAAAGGGGGCGCGAGTATATCGAAAAGTCGAAAACAAAAAAATATTTTAAAAAATTATTCATTTACTGAAAGTAAGCGTAATAAAATACAATTCTGATATAATAAAAAAATAAACATTTACATTGATATAATTCACTTAAAAATGTATCAGTATTACACAATGTGTTTCATAATTAATTTAACAGTACTAAGTTAACAAATTTAACAATTACCAGTGGCCCTATGCGTATGCCATAAAATTATATATATGAAATTTAATACTTACCTTGATAATGTGTACGGTATATAATTAAAGCCGTATTGCCGTTTTAAAGTCAAAGTATATTATTATTGCTTTCAATACATTGTTATTGTATAAGGGGGGCGCGATGAAAATTATGACTGAAAATTCGGTCGTGATTACTGAAAGTTTGAGAAGCACTGATTTAAAGACAACTGCGTTGCCAAGTTCCATCGACTGACACACCGCATTGAATAACTTCATCAGGGATAAACCTACTTCTAAATTATATGTATCAAAAATTCTAGTTGAGCCTCTGTACAGAGGTCTGAGCTATATACAGGCAAAATATTATTATAATAGAAGCATTTTTCACAAAAAGAGAATATTTTGAAAATTTGTCATTCTATGTCATTTTTTGTCAAAATATTGTACTTAAATAAATTTTTATTGTAATAATATTCTTAAAACAATTTTATATACATTTTCTAATATAAGTGACACTAAATATCATAAATATTGTCCATTTATGCACTTTTGCAAAATCACGGTTCCGAACGTAGTCGAATACCTTAAAATGATGGAAAAGTCTTTACATTTTGTGCAACAGAATATTTTCTATAAGTATACAAACTTAAAAATCATAACAATTTTAAAAAGTGTCTACAATTTTGGCCACCACTGTAAACACCATTTACTTTTTGTTGCTGTCTCTCTTTGTTTACCGAGTTTCTCTTCACTTTTTGGACACTCCTTGGTGTAGCACTATTAATGACGTGTATTGAAACCATTATGTCAAAGATTGTCAAAAAAGAATATTGCAATTTGATAAAAAAAAACTAAAAATAAAAAAGTAGTAAATTGTCGTTCGAGTTTTAAATATATATGTAAATAGTATTTCCTGAAAAAGGAATCAAGGAAATTTTCAAGTTTTTTTTTAAACATATATTGCTGAAGAAACACATTTAACTGTCATATACAAAAAAAAACTATAAAACTCAATTTTTTAAATCTAAGGACTTAAACATGCATATTTTAAACTTTTAATACTTTAATAACATATGTCTTACTGAGAAATCCAAATATATTCTTAAGCTCTTTTCTTTTTCCGCTCGGAAAATATCGCAATCTCATTCATTCCAAAAAACCGCGTGCTGACTTATGTGTAAGTTTAGTAATATTTTTATACAAAATTTTTTTTTAAACTGAAGTTAAAATTTTAAAAAAAACTGTCAAAAGCTGAAATGTTGTATTTTTTTTTTAATTGAGAAACTAAGAATCTATAAATGATTGGATTCCTTGTTTATGTATAGGAGGATTTAAACTCTGCCTTATTGCTTTGACCTTCCGTTTCTACTTGATTTATGTTTTTTATTGCATCAAAAGCTTTGAATTTTCAAAGTAAAATATTTGAAGTTATGACAATAAGTACTAAAATCTGAATGTATTCACGTGGGCTAGAAAACACAATGGTAGAAAAGATTGAAATATGTCTCTTTTTCTGTGAATTATTTTATTTTATTTTCTTCATTGATAAAAAAGCAGAAGTCCCTTCGAACGAAAACACAAATATATTTCTTACCTTATGTAAAACCCCAAAATTCGAGTCGGTGCAACAAAAAAATTATACTAATTAACAAAAAAATATATAAAGAGTTTAAAATATTTAAATCTGTTCAAAGAAGACGCAATTCATTACATAATTATTATTTCGATTGTCTTAAATGTTATTGATTCGTATTGAGGGCATTATATATTTGCAGCAAACGCGAGCTTTTTCAGCTGATCATGAGAGTCAGGAATACTATTCCAAGCGTTGAAAATGATCATGTGTTCCTTCTCCAGATCATTCAAAACAGACCACTTGTGTTGTGAACTAAAAGATCACATTTTTTCTTCTCTAATATTTCCAGTTCAACCCAAAGACGTTCGAATTTAGAGCACCATATCTCCTTGTTTTTAAAATCCAGCAATTGTATTTCAAAGTTACCAATGTCAATTTCAAAAGGAGAAAATTTCAATTCGGTTATCGTAGCATTAAGAGGAGTTTTGACAAATATTAAAGTTGCTTTGCTGTTTTTAAATTCCTGAAACCTGCTGAGAAAGGCTTCCCTCATATTTAAAATTATTGTTTTAAAATGGTGTTTATTAATAGAGGAAATATTTTCTTGGTGATGCTTCAGTAGGCTCGGAAAATGAAACAATGTTTTCCTTTCAAAATCCTGAGCAAAAATGGGTAATTTGTTTTCGAATGTTATTACTTCTAATATCGAAAAAATTAAGTTCCCTTTCACTTGTAGTGAACGATTAAGCTGATTTAGATGAGACGTAGCGTCTACCATGAAATAAAAGTTTTGCATCAACTGATCATCTGTTAGTTCTGGATAGTGAACGCCCTTCTCAAGAAGAAATGCTTTAATTTCCGAAAAAAGAGACGTGAAATGTTTTTTCAAACGTTCCCTCTTGATAACCAACGTACCTTATTAGGAAGCAGAAGATCAGCGGACTCATTCTCTATTTCAAATAAAAATTCTTTGAATTGGCGATGATAAAGAGCTTTAGCTAAAATGAAGTTAATAATGGTAATCACTAATTCCATAACTTTACAAATTTCATCCGGAAATGTTTGCCGGAAACGTTGAATTTTTAAATTATGAGTCCATGACTAAATCATTCTCCGAGACTGGAAGTTAGGTTTTCAAACAGAGATGGGAACTACTTAGAAACTGTCGTAAAAATGGGTATCAATTAATTAATCAGAATTTATTGCGTATCTTTCACTTTAATTGCCTCCAACTAAAATGTATTTCCACCAATTTTTTTTTAAAAAATCGAAAGATTCCTTAAGGTCATTTTTGTAAGACCCGTCTAAGGTCCGTATAGAATTCTTTTTTAAGTGGACTCAAAACAGTGACCCCAAAAAGGCGTTAACATCCATGAAAATACAAAAAAATCACCAAGTATCATATCAGGTGAACACAAAGCTTGTGGAGAAGTATTTGTAGAGACAGAAAGCTTTGTCAACAAATCTTGAGTAATAATTGCGTTGTGAGGAAGCGCATTATCGTGATGCAAAACCCAGGAGTTATTTCGCCATTCAAGTCGTTTTCTACGAATCGTTTCACGCAAAATATTCAAATAATTATCTTTATTGATAGTCTGGCCATTTTATAGAACTCCATAATTTAAGAAAATTCCCGAAGGGAAAATTTTTCTCTCATAAATAACAAACTTATTTTACGATGGAATAAATTCCTAAACGTTGCCATATGTTTAAATATAAGTCGTACGAATATCTGATAAAAGTTTGTAGACAATATATACGAGTTTTAAAGGAACAATTTTAAATACTTCTAGACCCCAGTAGTATAAGTACATTTTATCTACAGCTCTTCTCATATTTACACAATGTATATTCTTTCAAGATAAGGCTGAAAGGTAAAAATAAGAAAACAACAATCACGTAAGCGATAACCGCTTTTGCCAATCCTTTAATAAAGTGATCCCGTGCTGATTTTACTTAAAGGGAGGTATAATAAATACATCAAACAGAATTACGAATTGTGGTTGACTGAATTCTATTTTATTATAATCAGAGTGGTAAAAACAAAAGTATTAGCACATTGAGTGCATTTCTTATATATTAATTGAAATAAATCGTATTGCAAAGATAACTTTTTTCTATGAACTTGGAAACTAGCATTCTTTAAGATGTCTGACTAGTGCAAAAACGTCAATTTTTAAGTGAAACTGACGATTTTTTTTTTACTTTAAATTTTGAATAGTTGAATTTTCTGCTTTCTAAAAATACCTTACTTTTGTTTGTACTTAAATTATTTACGAAGTTATAACAGTTTTTATGTCAAGAGAGAGCAGCAAAAACGAACCGGAAGTGTTTGCATTTTAGTACTTTTTTACACTTTTTTGGTGTTTATCAAATTTATTAAAAAAAATATTAACTTAGGTAAGGTAATGACGGGACATGGTGATATTTTTTAAAAAATAATTTATTACTTTTAAGTGAAATTTGACAAATAAATTCGTAAAATTTTTGTCAATTTCCAATTCTCTTATGCCCTTGTTTCTCGATATTTTGTTTCATATTTAACTTTTTTATATATATTTGACAGAAAACTCTGTTCTTAAGGACAAAATATTAATTATACCTCAAGCAAGGTCTGGGAGGTCTAACGAATTTGCTTCATCATTGGTGCTAGCAGTAATGTGAATGTTAACACAGAGCTAATCCCAATAATACTTAGTCAACTGGTGACAAAAAGTTGAAATTTATTCATAAATGTTTCACAATTTACTCAGAAAGCCCTTTTCAGTAACATTTTATGGAGTATTTTACTTAAAGATACAATTATTATATATATATACTTGAAACATTTCGCTTAAGTGCATCCCCTCAGGAGGCTCACCTTCTTTAGGTTGGTACAGGTGTTACAATCCCGAGGTGCCTTAGTGATCTTTTCCTTTTCCAAAGGGGTTTACTATCTTTGGTAAACACGGACTTCACGAACCCGGGGTACCCTAGTGATCCTTCTCTATTTTCGACCCTCTTTCTTGTCATCCCACTTTTCCTTTTCTTCTTTTCACGTCCAGACCACAGAGTTTCATGTCGAAACCACAATTTTTACGTCCAGACCACAGACAAATATCATAGAATGAACTTTATTCATTTATTGATTGGTTTTTTCATACGAGAAAACTATTTATCATTAACATATTTTGATTTTCATTTTCTATTGCGTTTGTTTAATTTTTTTCGTATATTTCTTTAAATCTTTTGATGTTGTTGCTTTATTTATGTTCGACTAACACCGTTGGTTTGCACACCCGCATGTTTGCCGTGTGCGGCGTCCCGTAAGGAAGAAAATGGTGTTCTGGGGATCCTTTGCGTTCCCTTTGCCCACACTTCTCTCATATGGTTGAGATTCATGGCCTAGGGATACCTCTGCGTTCTCTTTGGCCCACGCTTCACTGTAGATGGGTGGCAGGAGTGGGCCCGCTCCTGTCAATCGGCTGGTGGTACCTCTCTTTGGTGTCCCCGAAGAGACACTGCTATAGGGTTAGTGCTGCAGATAAGGGGTGGCGGATTTACCCGTTGTATCCTCGCCCTGATGCTGTAGCATTATATTCTGGGTGTACTCCAGGTAAGCGTCGTGCCTGGTTTTTGCCAGATGACCGGCACACTGCCTCCCTTGTTGGACTCCGTGGTGGGTGGAGGCACGCTAGGACGAATTTATTTTCTCGCGCTTATGGATCCAATGCTGCTGTGTCAGGGTAAAGGCCTAGTATTATCCAACCCTAACGTTGACAATATTGCTGCACATACTAGATTTTTACTTTTATCTTTACTAGACAATGGTATGCTAACAAAATTGCCATTTGCAATTAATAAAGCTCTAATAGGAATAGGTGGTGAACCTAAATTGGTAAAACGGTTACGATCCGGTGACCTACTAATAGAAACAAGCTCCATTTTACAAACAAAGTCGTTCCTATACTTGCCAAATCTTTTCTAGATTCTCCGGTAACCATAAGTCCGCACAAAACGCTCAATTCCTGCAGAGGTGTATTTTCAGAATCTGATCTATTGACCACCCCAGACGCAGAAATCCTCGATGGATTTTCTGATCAAGGTGTGATCCAGGTTAGAAGTATAACAATAAAAAAGAGGCTTCTTTTATTCCAACAAAACATTTGATTCTAACTTTTAATAGACCTAAACTAGCCACAACAATTAAAGCCGGATGCCTAAACTTTAAGACTCGCCCTTACATTCCGAATCCTTTGCGCTGTTTCAAGTGCCAGAGGTTCGGACATTCACAAACTTCTTGACGTGGACAACTGACTTGATCTAGATGTGCGTCTGCTGGACATTCTTCTACTGACTGTACTCTAAAGCCAAAATGCATTAACTGTCCACAGTCCCATTCATCGAATTCTAAACTATGCCCAAAATGGAAAATAGAGAAAAAAAAGAAATCAAAACAAACAATAATATATCTTATATAGAAGCTGAAAAATTAATACCCCCCAACTATCCTAAACATATGCCCAAGCTACTAAATCACCAATATCCGTTAAAACACAGACAGATGAAAACATCTCTAAAATAAAATGTCCACCTTTAAATTTACTGCCATCACTTTCATCTCCTCCCAAACCAAATATTTCACTATATTCTCCTGCTGTTACCAAATCATCCTCATCCCAAGCACAACTCTTGCCATCCATCTCTTCAATAGCACCTACAGTATCACATCCTCAGTCACCAAATGCAAAAGAGAACAATAAAGAACAACCGTCTCAGGCACATTGTCCCCAAAAAGTTAGCAAAAAACATATTTAAAGAAGGTAAAACCTACATTGAATTTAAAGGAAACACCTGTAAAAAACACATCTTTAAAAATGGCGAGGGAAGAAGATTCCCCCAATGAATCAACTCCCGTCTCCAAAAGATTTCGAAGACGGAAAACGTTTAAAACTTCGGATGACATGGACACAGACGCTGATCCTTCTGACATGGATTACGTCATAGGTCAGGCATCCGAAGAAGATGAGAGCCTTTTAGAGGCTGATTTTAAACAAATGTCAGATAATCCTTTGACAGGGCCCCTTTCGCCAAGTTCGCCCAAAAAATAACTTCCCTGATTTCTTGGAACTGCACAGTGGCTATAGATCGCATACAGACGACGTAAAAGACATCATACGTCAGTATCATCCAGTATGCGTAGCACTTCAAGAGACCTTCTTGAAGTCTTGTCACACAACAAAGATACGTCGGTATGGTTGTTTGCGGAAAGACACGGAGGGATCCTCTGTGTCTGGAGGCGTATGTATTTTTACATCCCTCAATTTTTCTTCTAGCGCTCTCCCAGTGCGTCACATTTTAATAGATTGTCCCGTTTTTAATAATTATCGCATCACCTTTTTTAATTCATCACATTTAACTTTACCTGACTTGGTGGGAGAAATACCCCACCAAAACCTATTTGCTTTTATCAGAAGAATTGGTTTTTTATTTTTAATTTGACTTTTTCAAATTATTTACCTTGAAATTTAATTTTTATGTATGGGCATGCAGGCATGCACATCTATAATTCTTCTGTGTCTATTTTTAATGTGTGTTTTTAACCTGTTTTTAATATTTTAACAAACGTGTGGCGCATTTTAGCCAGGTCTGGCTCTTGCGCCATAAACCTTAACACTCACTCACTCACTCTAGCGCTCTCCCATTCCGTAACTCATTGCAGGCTGTAGCTGTGAGAATTCACTCCACGAGCCTCATCACAGTCTACTGTCTTTACTTGCCACCAAATGCTGTTAACCACCAACAAGACTTGAACAACCTGGTTGATCAATTCCCAGCACCCTTTGTCATACTTGGTGACTTCAATGGACATAGCACTATGTGGGGTAGTGTGAAGACGAAACCTCGTAGCAGACAGATCGAACAGGTACTTTCTGATCACTGTCTCTGCCTTCTCAATCACGAGGAACCAACGTACTTTTACGAACCCACACGATCATTTCACACATTAGATTTGGCCATCTGCTCACCGTCACTCTTACCTAATTTAAATTTTTCTGTTGAGAAGGACCTATATAATAGCGACCCACTTCCCTGTTGTCCTTTCTCACGATTATGATGCGAGTGGAAAAACCTTCCCATCTACGTATTCTTATAATCGTGCAGACTGGGCCCTTTTCACACAGTTGGCTGTGATATCTGATGCAATGGTCAAAACAGAAAGTGTTGATACTGCTGTACAAGAAGTCACCAATGTTTTGATTGCGGCTGCAGATTTGTCAATACCAAAGAATTCAAGTCATTCATTCCAACGTTACAAACCTTGGTGGAATGCTGATTGTCAGACAGCGTATAAAAACCAGCGGAATTTATGGGGAATCTTTCACAGATTTCCCACTACGGAGAATATCTTGGCGTTGAAAAAAGGCAAAAGCAAATGCTCGCAGAGTAAGGCGTCAGAGTCAAGGAAATCCTGGTTTCGATATGTGTCATCACTCACTTCGTCAACGTCCAGTAAACAATTATGGAGAAAGGTTAAGGCAGCAAACTGTATATATCGGAAACTTTCCTTCCCTATTTTACAAACCTCAGACTCTGCCTTTTCTTCCCCAGTCGAAATTGCTACTACTCTGGGAGAAACTTTTCAGAGTGTATTTAGTACAGCCTCTTATAATTCTCGTTTTCTCGAGATTAAGAGGCGTGCAGAAAGTACCCCGATAAACTTTTCCACTCGTTCCTTTTTTCCCTATAATTGTGACTTCACGATGACTGAGTTAAAAAAGGCACTCTTACAAGCGCACAATACAAGCCCTGGACCAGATGGAATCACTTCACGATGCTGCGTCATCTAAATCCTGACTCTCTAACTAACATCCTCTGTTTGTACAACAGAGTTTGGAAGGAACATTACTATCCCTCCAGCTGGAGAGAAGCCATTGTGATTCCAATCTTTAAACCGGGCAAGATGGCAACAGATCCTCTTAGTTACCGTCTCATTGCTCTGACGAGCTGCTTCTGCAAGACTTTTGAACGTATGGTAAATACTCGTTTGGTGTATGTTTTAGAGAAAGAAAAGTGTATTTCTCCTCTGCAGAGTGGATTCCGCAAGGGCCGATCCACTCTTGATAACATTGTATACTTAGAATCCCAAATCAGGGATGCCTTCGTTAGGAGAAACTATTTGGTTTCTCTTTTCCTTGACATAGAGAAAGCATGCAGTGAGTGTTTTATTAACGTCGCATGATAAAGCAACACGCGGGTTATTGTCGGAATGCCCAAAGGAACCGAGCTCACCTGAAAGAGGTTTTTTTTTGTATTTTTAATATATTTTACGTATATATGTATGCATGCATGCATAATAATGTGTGCATATACTTTTATATATATTTTTTATTTTTCTTTTAACAAGTGTTTGGCGCAGCTTGGCCAAAGTTGGCCCTTGCGCCATTAAAATTAACAATCATCATCATCATCATCACTCGAAAGAGGTTTGGAGCCACAAATCGATCTCCCGGGAAACTACTCCCACCGCGTTCAATCTTTATTGAGTAAAATCATAGTACACATTTTTACGGTGGCACACAATAAATTGACATGTTACAAATTAAAGGTAAATGAAACAAAATACATATGTTATTGCAAGGTATACGCATACAAAGCTGAAAATAATAATAAAGAACATAAAGGGTAATATACATTAATCCAGCATTCTTGCAAATACATCAAAAGTAATACAAATGCACCGTACAAAAAAAGAGAAAAAGTCAGGAAACATCTGGGAAAGGAGGAAAAAAGAAAAAGAGAAGGGGAAAAAACCCCGCATGTGACCACATATGAGTACCGATTCAATCCTATCTAAGGAATTTGATCCTGGATTGTTAAGGCAATTTTAATACATGATTTTAGTTTAGAGTGAATGGAAGGATTTCTAACGATAAAATGGAACCAGACTTTTTTAGCATTTTGTGATGGAGACCAAATGGGGTCAGAGGACACGCGAATATATATAATGGTCAGCATCCCCAACAGATCCACAAAGACAATTGGGAGCAGCTTTTAATTTGAAGCGATGCAAATAAGAAACAAATGGGTCATGGTTTGTTAAGAATTGTGTAACGTAACAGGAATGAGAATTGTTATCTAAACAGGGTTTGGGAAAGAAGGATTTGATTCATAATCCAGTATTAGAATTTGACCACCAACTCTCAATTAATTTATTTTGAAGGATTTTGATGACATAAGAGCGAGGGGCGGGCCACTCACCACTAAACCATTAGTAGTAGCGTATTTAGAAAATTATCTGCAATATCGTTACAAAAAACTATTATTATGAGCCTTAACCCAGAAAATATTATTAAAGTTGGGGTATTCTTATTAAATTAAGATAGGTAGATTTATACTGTTAGGACTTTAAAGGAAAAGAATGGATGATAAACTATCAGTGTAAATATTAATTTCAACGTTTTTTGTAATCACCATAGGACGGAGAATCCGATTGCAGATACCTCCACTTGGGAAAACAGTATGGAAGGGTTTTAATTTAAAAGAATATGTCCCATATAAAGGGATCCCGATAAAAAATGCACACCATGAACCCAGTCTCAGTCCCGATTTTGGATCCGTCGGTGTATTCCACCCACTCATTAGGCCACTGCAATTGATTGAAATAAATAATTCTATTATGAGCTTTCACAGAATGGAGAGAAATCAAAATTTCAATGGAATGACTATCAATAATAATATTATTAAATTGAAGGTTTCGAAGTTTCCAGACTTGGTATTTAAGAAAAGCTTTATTAACAGAAAGGTGAATTGGGGGAGTGTCAGATATGATTTCTAAGGCGTTTGTGGGTGAGGTCCTAAAGCCCTTCGGGATTTTTCAAAGATAAATTCTTTGAATAGCGTTAAGTTTTTGGATATGACGAGATGTGAGCGAGCCACCCCAAATTCCCACCACATAAATGATGGGTTCAATCACAATAAAGTACCACAGTTTAAAATTTTAAAAGTTAGATTTAGAAAACAAAATTATATTTAACTGTAGAAACAATTGCTAACTTCCCGACGGACCTCGTAATTTTGAACGTCGGTTAAGTAACGAAGAGTACCTTTGAATCCACTCCATGCCAAAGTTCGATCCCAACATATTTAAGGTGTATCAGCCCCTCTACACGGCGGGTTTTTAGTGGCACCAGAAAATCGACTCCACGATTCGACAGAAACAAGAACGGCCACTTGATGACCGCAGTCCCTATTCAAATTGGAATGGTATTGAGATCTAACCAAGAAATGTGTCTCGACATTTGTTTTTCCAAAGATAGGTGAAAATAACCACTCAAATCAACTAAATACCTCAAAAGATGAGGATGCAGTAGACAAGTGATCATGATCACGAGTTTATGGCCGTTTCGGTTCTGATTCTACTATCGTGTAGTAAAGTGGGTGGACATTAAATCTGTCTCGGGGCTTAAGAGAAACTGATAATTTTGAATCGATAAGCTGTTAAAATAGAGCCCAGATTTTCTTTTTAATGTTCAACCACATACAACAATAATATATCCTTCTAGGTTGGGAACTTTCGAATTTTGATTAAAATAAAAAATAAGATCAATGATTTAACTAACATATTTGAAATCTTACTATTCTCTTTGCTTCTATGCTATGATTAATAACAAATAAATTACAAGTATTAATGTTTCTACCTAATGTGATAAGGGTTAAGTCAAATTTTATATTTATAAAGAATGTTATCTTTTTTTGAAAAGGGAAAGCAGAAAAATGGAATTACGAAATTTTATAAAATATGCTAATATATTCCATTTTGGAAAGTTAACGTAAAAATTTTAGAAATACATGTTATTTAAAAATTTATGGATGAACAATAATCTATTTGTGAGTTAGCTTTACAAGTATTCTCCGAAAAAATTAAAATTACCATCTCAGGCTTTTGGCGGGGCTTTTAACTATTTTGTTTTATTGCTGATTACAAACTAAAATATTACTCTATGTATGTACTTTACTCTCACAAATTCTTTTGAATATTAATCTATTTTTGACTACACAACCAAATTCCAAACAAAACATGTTATAATACAACTCTGCATAGAATACTTCTATTATATAACTTCCTTGCATTCCCTTCAAACTCATTCAGACAAATTTTCAATGGCGTTTGAATATTCCTATTATTATTATAAGGTGTATACTTATAATTATAAAAATTAAATGTTATTTGTGATAGTATTTGAAAAAGAAAAACTTTCTAATTTATTTAGTTTATTTATATATTTACTACATAACATTTACTGAAATATGTAAGGAAAAAATAATTTTTAGAATTGCAGTTCCTAGCACTGAAAACATTTTAACATGAAATTCTTCGATAGTGGCATTGAAATGTATAAAATATATCAACATATTTTCAATTCGCGTTCTTTCTCATGCGAAGAATTTTTCTGTATTGTTCATAGTGCCATCTGTTGGTGTCTAGAGAAGAACAAGTTAAAGATTCCATACTGTCATCTATGTTTGAGGAGAATAATTTTAACTGTGTTTAGATGACAGCAAATAATAATTTTTATTGGTTTATTTAATGCAAAAAGAATTTTTTGATGATTATTGAACACTCAAAACAGAATCTTGAAACTCATAATTATATAAGTAATAATTTAAAATCTTTTCAAATCTATACGATAGTATTATTTTTTTCTCTTGTAGATTTTAATCTTTTATTCATTTTTTGTATATAAAACTGAAAAAAAGGTTAATTTCTGAATTATTTTTAGTTGTAATTAATTTAATAATATTAACAGCAAATCATTTCGAAATATTTGTTTATTCCTGGTAATCTTTAAAAAAATGTAAAATAAATTTAAACTCAAAATTCTATTAGCTTTATTACTGAAGTTATTTACGTTAATTTTATAACTATTTAAAAAAAATTCCATGTTATCAACTGTGATATTTATATAAACTCTGCTGCATGACTTCTCTGAACCTTAGACGTATACTTATTTTCCAGTGACGTAACGGAGAATATTAGGGCCCCCTGCAAAGCCAAGTTTTGTCTTTAATATTTAATAAATTGGTTAAATGCGTAATTGATGTCAGTCAAGCTATGGGCTCCTTAGAGTCCTCCCTCCCCGAAAGGAGGGGGGTTGCGGGGGAGTACGTTACACCACTGTGCATTCTTCTTTTTCCAGCTACGTTTTTTAAAAAGTAATGCAAAACTTTATGAAATGAATGGCATTAATTTAGCTCCTTCTAAGTAACATATTAACTGTTCTTGATTATAAACAGTAAATTTATTTAAAAAAACATATGTCATTAAAATTTATGACTATAAGAGTACGAATTTGTGATATAAACATTTGATAAAACATAGGGTCCATTGTAAAATTAATTTTCCAAGTGTGCTGAGAGTTCTAAGCGGTCTTTTTTTCACCTAAAAAAAACATTTGTTACCAAGTTCAGTTACTTTTTAAAATTAAGATTCATAGCACTATGTATTTGATGTTGAGAGCTCTAAGGCTGGACAAACCGGGGCGGCAAATTTTAAGGGCGGCATTTGAATCAAATTTGAAAAATATATTTTTTTATTGTTACAAAAATTTTGATATATTTTTTGAAATGTTATTGGGTTTGAATTTGGTTTTTCATTTAACGTATCTTAATTTTTTTTATTTTTCACTCTGTATATTTAATGACAGTTTTATTTTATGTTGAAACTTGAAGGGTTTGAGGCGGGAGCATATGTTAAAGCATAAAGTTTAATATGTTTACACTTCTTTAACTAATAACTTTCTCCCTATTCGGGAGTGAGGTCACAAGTGGCATCCCTTTCACCCTTATGATGTTTGGTTTCAGCTATCCGAAAGGGGACAAGGGTAATAAGAGGTTTGGGTAGATACAGAGCCACAGGAGATGCTTTATTTTAGTCTTGAGTGGAGTTATTATAATTTAAAACAAACGTTTCCACCATTAGTAGACTATTTTTCGAAGAAATTGGACTGCTTAAATAGACGATTACTTATTTTCCATTTCATTCGTTTGAAATTATAACAAATAATTACATCCTTACTTTCGAACTATTTTGAATTTTTCAAGACTTAAAATAATATATATAGAGAGAGAGAAAGGCGGCATTGGAGAGAGGGGCGGCATTTTCCATTTTTGTCTGGGGCGACAAAACTGCTAAAGCCGGCCCTGTTGAGAGTCTCGTAATTTGAATATTGCGTTGAATCCATAGGATCACATACAATCGTACTTATTAGATTTTCTGAATCATTTTCCATTCTTTATTACAAAATTTATCTTTCCTAAGTGCGATTTTATTGCAAAAACTGCATTCATATTAATGTCCGCATATACTGCATATAGTAATTTTAAGGGGGCTAATATACATTTCTTTCCAAAAACTGTTTTTTATCAGATTTTTTTTTTGAAGAAGTTAACAATTTTCAAATTAATAAATATGTTAGGTAAAAAAAAACTTGGAAGTTTTATTCTTATGGGCTTCACAACAGTAACAAATAATTAATTACCTTTTAAGAATACCACAGAATTTTATTAGTAATTTGAGAGAATTTACTGAAAAGTGAACAGTGAATAACACGTGAATGGGTTGGGGAATTCTGTACCTGAATCACGAGCGACCATCGGTTTCCTATTGTTGAACTGCGAGTGACTTTTCTTGATAATGTATAAGGAAATTTTTAAAACTAAAGATTGCCTTAATGAATTGATTACCAAAACTATCAAACCGTTTAAACAGAATTATTAATATTCAGCCATAGGATTTCATACAAATATTAATTAAGATAATCGACAATGAAATCATTTCATAAGCAGAGGATCCGCTTGTTTCTATTCTCAAAGGGTGGAATAATCAAGTAAAAAATTAACAGTAAAATAATTTTAATAAAGTTTCACAATTTTTTTTAAAAGCTATAGTATACTGAAAAATTTGTGCTGCTGAAGACCCGCCGAGTAGAGACGGCCGATGCACGTTAAATTTGTCGAAGTGCAAACTTCATATTGTTGGTGTGGTGTGGAAATTAGGAGACGGGTGCCAGCTCATATGTCTTCCTCGTCACTTGATCATGGTTCAGAATTACATGGTCCGACGCCCTCCAACAGCATTCGTGCAACTTTATAGTGCGACATCAATATAATTCTCTCACACTAAAACACTGGCATTTATTGCTAATTCATACTTATTATTTGTTATGCTGCGGGAGTGTGAGGTGGATCATTCATTATTCAATTAATTCCCAAACTAAACTCAGCTATTGAATAAAAATTTCAAAAGCTTATAGAACTCCTTTCATTAATAATCTATAAATTCCATCAGTTTTCACTTTTGTTTATAGAACATAATTACAAATAATTCTAAATTTCGAATTTAAGAATAAATTGATCCTAGTACTAAGATAAATATGTATACCATTAAATACTATTAATCATTGTAATTGAATTGTTCAGTATCATCTTTTTTATGGCGCTTCCGTGTGGGAGGTGTGCATGGAGGGTTACTGAATCAGGAGCAAGACAGGATACTCCGTGTGCATTTTCTACCGTAGTTCCCAGTGTGACGTATTGGATACGAAAAGACACAGTCAGGCTAGAGATATAAATATGTACAATTTATTTACAGAACATTCTAAACTGCCATTTTACATCCAGAGCACGTTTCTGCCTTCTGCTTCCAGCCAGGATCCTCAAAACCGGTCCTCCCGCATGTCCTTTTTTAGAGGAGTCTATTCGGAACGTAGGGGAAAAGGATTCTAGGGAACCCTTCTCCCCTACTATCTCAGGCAGTAACAGCATCCGCTCTCCAACTCCGACATCATCATGAGGAGTCATAATAATTATCATTACAAACTCCCCCTTCCACTAGAGAGAACTTTTTCTGATAAAGGAAAAAGTTCTGTTCCTTGAAGAAAATAATTAAAATAATTTCATTTGTCAACAGGAGATATCACTAAAAAAAGTTCTAGATAACACTACCTTTTTAACAGTGTACGATTCCCTTCTGGCCAGAGTTACATACTACAATACATTAAGATATAAGAAATCAAAATAAATTATATATTTACAACTTATCTATTAGATATATGTGGTGACCCCTTAGGTCTCAACTTGGACACCAAGATTAATTTGATGCAAAGAACCACTAAGAACCATTTTGAGAATAATAATAATATTTATTTATTATTTCAATTTCTCAAAAAATCTCTGATAACATATAATAATTCTATGTTACGTCAACTAAAGGGATTTACCTTTATATTAAATTAAATTACGAATAATGCAATTAATTAGTAGTTAAGCTCAAGATCAAGTTAGGTCTACCGAAATAGGAGGTCCGAGAAATACACGTACTCGAATTCTTAACTTACATTAACTTTAACTAACTCGCCTAAACTGACGCTTATTTTAAGCGTACGTAAATTATATTTACCGCTGGCTATATCAGCTTTCTGGTACTTCCGTCGAATAGCAGCACGACGTCTCCACGATTCTAATATCCTGGAATCCTCTAATATTGCGGTTAAAGTTTCTGGCTCAATAGCCTTCCATCATCTACCTTGCTAGCTTACAACGCTCGACTTAAATACCTTATCTATTTTGCATATCCCGTTCATCTTTTTGGAGTTGATTGAAAATAAACGCGAATTTATATTCCCCAAAAAGACGCCTAAGAAGATTAGTGGAAAGGTTCCACACAGATTCGTCATAACCCCTCCAAAAAGAAAACGGGATTTATTCGAAGGTCACAAATGGCAAGAAAATAAATAACGTAACCAATTCCTAGACTTGATTTATTGTCCCGAAGACTATAATATATATATATCTACCAATCGGATACTTTACAAATTCTCCTTCCTTAAGGGAAAAAAAATTACGACCTATAACTGCCCTTTAAAAGACGTTACATTTACAGAATTAAATTTCCCTACACCACGCCCATTTGGCTAAGAGGCGAGGGGAAAACCACCGAAATGGTAAAAAAACTGCTTACGCGTTTGCCTTAATTACTTATGATATAACTATACAACCATATTCGGACTTGCACTTTCATTCTTTGCTCACTATACAATGCTCAGGATCAGCTACCCTGAAATGAGGACCTCTTTAAATTTTATGAAGAAACAAACATCTATAGTATATACAAGTTCATTAATTTTTTGCATAACATTTTCATGTACATCAATTGAAGCATCTGGCTCCTTAACATTCCCATTCCATGCATGCTGCGCTTGTTAGTATTAAATGTTAGCCCTACCTAATTACGCCGCGTCCCGAGTTACCAGATGCGAGACAAAATATACACATACCTATACATACAATTTCAAACATTTTTCAAAAAAATAATAAAACAAACAACCAAAGGAATTGTCGCATCTTAGCGAAGTCATACATAGAAGTAAACAAATGCATTTTTACAAATGTTTTCTCCATATTTATACAAAACAATTAACACAAAAGCTGATTTTTCTCATCAAGAAAAAAAACACTCATTGTAGTGTCCACTTTTGCTTGGTTCTTAAATTAAAAATCCGCCCGTGAATTGCTAAATTGCAATAAATCTTCCGACAATTTGTTCGAAAGGAGAAAAAAAGAAACGATACACAACCTGATTTTTTTCTTTGTCCTCGATTCGCTCCTATCCACCGGATCTCCGTCTAAGGCTTCCATACTAAGGCTCCTTCTCCTGATGTTGTTCTGTGGGATACTGTCAAATCCGATGCTCCTCCGCTCCTCTGGAATTCCTTCGGGATGTTTCATTCGGCTGCGTAGGTAGTAAGGACAAGGTCTCACTGCTGTCGCCTGTTTAGACCGGACTGGTCTCCTCTCAGCTGCCCTGTTGGTTCCGCTTATAGTTTTCCTTGTCTCCCGGGCCTTGTCATATTTTCCACTCATTTCATGCTTGCTCTCTTCTGTAGGTGGCTTGATCTGCCTGGTATCTCTTTGATGTGAGGGACCTGCAATGGACTGTGATCAGTGGGAGGGGTTATTAGGTCTTCTATATTTATAATTTCGAGATGAAACCGAGGACGAAATTGCTCTTTTTATCCCTTGTTTTGGTTCAGGGGTTGGTCTTTTCTGGTCCCTATGTGTTCAGACCCCTGCAGAGATCTTTTTCTGCATATTTTGGACCGCTTTAAATCCTTCCTGTTTACTGACCCATTTGACCTTACTTTACGTTTCAATCCTTACTTACGTTTACTTACGTTTATTCCGCTGTTCCTCCGCACCTCTGGAAATCCTTCGGGTTTTCCTACTCAGCTGCGTAGGTAGTACGGACAAGGTCTCACTAATGTCATCTGATTAGACCGGACAGTTCTCCTCTCAGATGCCCTGTTGGTTCCGCTTTTAGTTGTCTTGTTGTATTGTCCGCTTCCTTCGTGCCTGCTCGCTACTGTAGGTGGCTTGTCCTGCTTGGAATCTCTTTGATGAGAGGGACATGCTATGGACTGTGATCCCTGGGAGGGGTTATTAGGTCTTCTACATTTATGATTACGAGATGAAACCGAGGACGGAATTGCTCTTTTTATTCCCTGTTTTGGTTCAGGGGTTGGTCTTTTCTGGTCCCTATGTTCGGACCCCTGCAGAGAACGTTTTCTGCAAATTTTGGACTTTTTAATATTTTTCCTGTCCCCTGATCCATTTGAATCTACTTTACGTTTCAATCTCAGATCCTCCCATCCGGCATTACCCTTGTGGCCGTGGTAGCCGAGTGGTATGGGTATCGGACTGTGGCTTGCTTTGTCACGGGTTCGAGCCCAGTACCACTAAAGACCCGCCGTGTAGGGCAGCGATGACGTTAAATCTGTCGAGAGCTGAAACGTCCTCCCGTTGGTGTGGTGTGGTAGTTAGGAGAGGGGGGTGCCAGCTCAGGTGTCGTCCACGTCACTTGACCATGGTTCAAAATTACGTGGTCCGTCGCCAAAAGCCCTTGTGTAGCTGAACAGTGCGACGTTAATATTCAATCAATCAACCGGCATTACCCTTACTTGATTTATGACCGTTATTCTACTCACTAGAGGTTTTCCTAGATCCTTTGAAATTTTCTGGGGTTGCGATCTACTTGACCTATCACTCGACCTCTGTGCATCATACAGTGTCTCAACATGACTGTCCGAACTAATCGTGTCGGATTGTCGTGGCCGGTACACACGCACCTGGTCAATATTAACTGTTACCTTTTTACCCCTCTTTAAAATAATTAAACTGTTATTTCAAACCTACATGACTCTCCTACCCGCAGCACTTATAAAATCAGTTTTTACCAACACCAAATCATTTACTTTGATGTTAACATCCCTCCTTTTCCGATTAAGATATTTTTCCCAATGTTTGGTTGTTTCCGCCTATTCTGCCTTGCTTCATCGAATAATTTCTCAATGTTTCTTCCTACATATTCAGCACCCTCTGTGACATTTATTAATTTACTAAAAGGTGTTATAATCTTTCTGCCTAAGAATAACTCAGCCTGAGTTTCATTTATTGTCTCATTCACTGAGCGCGAAAGCGAACTCATGAAGAAATCGGTCCCAGTTTTCGTGATTTTCTTCTACAAAACAGGCTATAATCTGGACTAAATTGCGATAAACTCTCTCCGTTAAATTCGCCTGTGGCCTGTATGTTACCGTCTTCATATGTTTATGTCCAACTTCTGACTTAAGTGTTGAAATATCTCGGATATAAATTGGGGGCCGTTATCACTAATTAAAGAAATCGGAGCTCCGTAACGTGAAATATAAATTTCAAAAAGGGCGTTAGCTATTGCCTGGGCCGAAGCTTTTCGTAAAGGTATAATCTCACTCCACTTAGTGAAGTGATCAGTTGTTACCAACAAAAATCTATATCTTTCGGGTCGGAATGTGGGGTAGAGGCCTGATAGGGCTAACGGTACAATTTCTTTGGGGTAATTCGATACTATCGGAATTAAACGACCAGCTGGTAGCGCGTTTTTGTATTTAAATTTTTGACACCGGTCACAGGTTAATACATATTCAAATATATATTTCCTCATATATGGAAAATAACATGTGTCTCGTAATTTTAAATAGGTCTTCCTCTTTCCTAGATGGCCTGCTGATGGCAGATCATGGAATTCTTGCATTATTGCTTCGCGAAGAGATCTAGGAATGTACTTTCTTAGTTCTCCAAGAGTTGTAGAAGAGTAGACCATCGATAAATTTAAAATCCTGGGACCAATTCGCATATAGTCGCATTAACGGAACCGTCGTCTGGGTTTTCTAAATAACGATAGATGTGTCCTAACTCAGGATCTTCCCTTTGCTCTCGAATGAGTTGTTCTCGAGAGTTTAAAGCTAGGGCTTGAAGAGCTGCGCACGAAAATTGTGATCCCTCCAGATTGCCTACTGGATTCCTAGACAAACCGTCCGCGACAACGTTTTGGACCCCCGGGCGATGTTCCCATTCTATGTTGAACTCGGATAACTTGAGTGCCCATCTAATCATCCGGCTAGATAAGTTTTTTTTCATTAGTTAGCTTTGTTAATGCCGCGTGATCTGTGATTACTTTCACCGGCAGGGATCCGAAATAAGTTTTAAACTTATTTAAGGCCCATATCACCGCCAAACATTCGCGTTCAGTAACAGTATAGTTTCTTTCCGCTTTATTCAGGTTTCTAGACGCGAATGCAATAGGTCTGTGGATTTGATTAAGCACAGCACCGATTCCGACTCAACTAGCATCAGTAAATAAGTTAAACTGTTTTTGAAAATTTGGCAACTGCAAAACTGGTGCCTCTGGTAATGCTCGTTTTATTTTATCAAAAGCATCCTGTGCTTCTGTTGACCAATTAAATTTAGCCCCCTTTTTCTTTGACCGATATAATGGTTCACATATATCTGCATAGTGTGGTATAAACTTCTGATACCACCCCGCCATTCCTAAAAATTTCGACACTTCCTTATTATTTTTAGGAGGTTTCATTTCTGCGATTGCCTTGACTTTGATATTGTCGATTTCAATCCCTTCCTTACTAATTATGAGACCTAAATACTTCAATTTGTCACGTGCGAAGTGACATTTTTTTTTGGTTCACGGTTAGCCCTGCGTCTCGCAACAATGTAAATACCTGATTCAAATGATCTATGTGTTCATTAAACGATGGATATGTTATAATAACATCGTCCATATAAACCATCAGGAAAAGCCCAATAACAGAATTTAATATAATATCATTAGCCTTTTGGAAATTTGGCGCCGCCCCCCTGAAAAGCCGAAAGGCATTCTGAGGAATGCAAAGGTGCCATTGCGAGTTATAAACGCGGTTTTCTCGATATCTTTCGGAATGATTGTCAATTGAAAATAACCACTTTTTAAATCCAATGTCGACAAAATACCGGTATGCGGAATGTTTGTGATTAGATCATCAATCACCGGTAATGGATATCGTGGGTATTTAATAAGGGCGTTAAGTTTGCGATAGTCAATCGCGAATCGATACGCCTCTGTAGAATCTGGAGGAAAGTCATTATTTTTGCGCGTTAAAACTACCGGTGACGCGTATAATGATTGAATAGGATGGATTGCACCCTCTTGTAACATTTTCTCAACGTTATAATCGATTATTCCATGTTTGACCCTGTCATATCTGTACGTTCTTGACACTACCGGTCCCTTGTCCCCAGTATCGATTTCATGGTATAAAACATGATTTAACCACTGCTGATCTGAAAATAGCCCTTTAAAACTATTAAATAAATGCCTTAACTTTTGCTTTTGCCCTTCACCGAGCTTTGTATCTGATAGATCAAACTCGACCGGCTTTTCCACTTTTGGCAACTGCTTAATTTGGTTATCTGGAATGATCAGAGATTTCTGATCGAAATCTAAAGTCAATTTGGACTCCTTCATAAAATCAATGCCTAAAATTCATTGGTACTGCATATTGTTAAGAATGTGAAATTTCCAGGTTTTCTGGAATTCTCGGATCCGAATCTCTAATTCGACCCGACCTAAGTGACAACACGGGGCTCCCTAGGCTGTCACTACTCTATCTTTCTTCTTTTGACGAGGTCGATACGAAAAATATTTGCAATAGACCTCCTCTGATATGAAAGCCGACGGACCAGGGCTTCAAAATACGAGGTTCCTTACCAAAAAAAAACGTATTATCCTCTCATCATACTTAATAAGAAAAAAGAGAAGAATTAATTGAAAGTTCCATAAAATTTAAAAGATACTATCAATTTTATTAAAAACAGCTCAGAGCCGTTGTAAAAGAAAATTTCTCACCAGTAGCTGAGGATATACTACCAGTGAGAGAGCGAGAAATAATTCAATCGGCAAGTATGGAAGATATTTAATGAGGCACCTTCCCGGAGGGAGGTGGTAGAAATCCGTGTTGTTCTCTAATTCGTCCTTAACGGAACGAAATCAGAAAGTAGACACGGAATATGGAAGATAAAACAGATGAAATGGAAAATAAAAGCAATTAATGACGTGGTACTCGTTGTACATGTTGTTTAAATAAAGGGAAAGGACAAACACTGCTAAGTCGTGCAGTGATGACGGGAGTGTCGCTGAACAGCGAACGAAAGAGAAGGCGTTGACAGAGAAAGTGTCCATACTGTGATGCCATCTGCTGGAAAATGAGTAAAATAAAGGATGATCCACAAAAGATGTGGAAAAGGAGAATAATTGACATGGAATTGAACTATCACGCAAGACCGATTCAAAAGAATGTGGTTTTAAGTCGAAGTAATTTAATGGAGATGAAATCTTGCACATATATATACAAAATGACAAAAGTTAAAATTAGATACTTTTTTTTTAGAGAAAAAAAATTGAAAAGTGTTACCAAAGTCTATATTTAGGATCTCCGAAGCCTTTTAAGGACAGGAAAATGCTGATATATGTGGTGAAGATCAGCTCTAGGACTTTTTGCAGAGCTTGGTGACCGAGTTATCATAGGAAGGGATGACTCGGATAGATTGTATATTAATTTGAGGTAATCTGTTAAAAAACTTTTTGAATTTATTTTTAATGAAATCAAAAATTGGATCAATTTTGATATCTTTGTGCAAGATTTCGTTTCTGACAAACCAGGGAGCATTAGTAATTTTTCGAAGGTGTTTATTTTGAAAAACGTGCAAGTTTTACAAGTGAGTTACTGCAGCAGAAGCCCAGATGGGAGATGCATATAACAAAATTGGTCGGAGAAATAATTTATAGAGCAAAAATTTTTGTGTCTGATTGGGAGCTTACACTTTCGAGAAAAGAAATGGAGCGTTCGGCTCATTCCTGCCGCTTTTTGAAGTGCAGCACGGATGTGAGGGGAGAAGTTCAATTTTGCGTCGAGCATGAACACTAGGTACTTAAATTCAGTGACCCAGGGGATGGGTCGGTCAAAAATGTAGATATTGCGTAAGTTTCCAATATACCTTTGTTTCGTAAAGAGGAGGCTTGCGCTTTTTGATGCATTAACTTTGATTTTCCAAGCAACGAGCCGGATCTGAAGCCTAGTGGTGTAATTTTGTAATCTCTTAATAATTTTGAAATTATAAGTGTGTTGAATAATGATAGCAGTGTCATCCACATACATAGCTAAATGGACATTGTCCGCCTTCGGAATGTCGTTAATATATAGGTTAAAAAGTCTTGGTCCAAGCAAACTTCCTTGAGGAATTCCACTTTTAACTGGACGAGGGATGGAGAGGCAGTTTTTGACTCTAACTCTTAACTCTGTCAAGTTTAGGTATGAGTGAATAATTTTTAGGATTTGGTCCGAAAATCCAAGGCTCATCATCTTGGATATTAAGCCATCATGCCAAATTTTGTCAAAGGCTTTGGCTATGTCCACAAATAGCATACCCGTGGCCTGATGGTTTTGGAAGCTTGTGTGAACCAATTCAGTGACTCTGAGTAACTGGGTTGCTGTAGAGCACTTAGTTACAAAGCCATGCTGTTCTGGAATAATAATATTCCTGGCTAAGCAGTGTTCTTTCAGGCGGTTCAAAATCAAAAATTCGTATGCTTTACTCAAGCTACTAAGTATTGAGATTGGGTGTTCATTTTGAGTATTACAGTCATCAGAATTGGGTTTAAGAATGGGAATCACCACGGCCATCCTCCAACTTTTAGGGAAGTAGCAAATTTCCAAAAGCATGTTGAACAGCAAAGCAATGAAAATGATAAATTTAGTGGGAAGATTTTTAAGGATGCGATTTGTGATGAGATCAATGCCAGGAGATTTGTTTGGTTTGAGATATTTAATGAATCCCTGTATTTCAGAGGGAGATGTTTTTCCAGATCCATACAGGTAGGGGAATCAAATAATCTTTGGACTTTCCTTTGTATATGTGCAGATAATCTAGGATTCTCCACATCAGTATTTGGTTCAAATTGTTTTTGAAGGCTGTCCGCAATTACCTCGGCCTTTTCAATCGGGGCTACTGCAATACTGCCGAGAGTGCCCTTTGGGGGAATGTAATGAAAAGGCTTTTTGAGAAGGGAGGTACGCCTCCAAAGAGGGCCTGTTTCGGGAGATAACTCCTCAATTGTTTTCTCCCATCTTGCACGGGAGAGGTGTTTGATATCACTGGCGATCTAAACTCGGGATTCATCCACATCGGCGTCGACCATCGAATCTCTGATTATCCGTAACACCTTGACTCTCAAATCTATTGAACTCTCTCCATGGTCTTCTATTGTCCACGTATCTATCGTTACCTCTCGTTTCCCTCCAATTTTCCTGCCGATTCCTGTTAGGAAAACGAATGTTCGCGCTTGGTTTTATTCCTCGGGATTCCCAAATCGAACTTCTGATCTTTCTATTTAGAAACCGTTCCTCATACTTATCAATTATTTGTAGGAGGTTAGATGTGGTTTGCGGATTCCAAACCTCTACATAATCCAAAATCTGAGGTTCTAACCTACTAATAATATGATCGATCAATTTTTCCTCCGTCATTTCGAGTTTTAAGATTTTGTGGATCTTTAACAAATCATACACAAAATAGACGGTTTTTGGGTTATGCTTTTGAGATGATGCGAAAAAACGAGTTTTTAGTTCCGACCTATTTCTAAACACGGGGAACTGTTCTGACAACGCTTGCTTTGCGCGTAATCCGTCGCCTTGTCTTCAACAACCCTTTAACCTAGAACCTCAAACCAATCTAGTGCCCGTCCTGTGAGATGACCCTTTAAATATGCACAGGCGAGTTGTGTGGGTATCTCGTAAAATGTTAAGTTATTATCTATATATTCCAAGAATTCTGCCACGTTCTCCACCCCTGAAAAATACTGCTCAGGGATGATTCGAAAATTAGATCCGACTCTAAACTCGGGATTTACTCGTTGGGCGCCACTGTGGTGACCCCCTGGGTCTCACCTTGGACACGAAGATTAATTTGAGGCAAAGAACCACTAAGAGCCATTTTGGTTTAATAATAATATTTATTTAATATTTTCAATTTCTCAAAAAACTCTAATAACATAATACGTTTATGTTACATCCAATAAAAGGATTTACCTTTATATTAAATTAAATTACGAATAATGCAATTAATTAGTAGTTAAACTCAAGATCAAGTAAGGTCTACCGAAATAGAAGGTCCGAGATATACACGTACTCGAATTCTTAACTTTCATTAACTTTAACTAATTCGCCTAAACTGACGATTATTTTAAGCGTAGGTAAATTATATTTACCGCTGGCTATACCAGCTTTCTGGTACTTCCATCAAGTAGCAGCACGACGTCTTCACGATTCTAATATCCTGGAATCCTCTAAAATTGCGGTTAAAGTTGCTGGCTCAATAGCCTTCCATCATCTACCTTGCTAGCTTACAACGCTCGACTTAAATACCTTATCTATTTTGCATATCCCGTTCATCTTTCTGGAGTTGATTGGAAATAAACGCGAATTTATATTCCCCTAAAAGACGCCTAAGAAGATTAGTGGAAAGGTTCCGTACGGATTCGTCATATTTATACAAATTACTCTTTATCTAGTTCAAAACTCAAATCAATAATTCAATCATATTTACTCAAATCTCATATTTACTAAGAATCAATGTTGATATACATCATTTATTTCATTAGAATGGTATGAAGAAATAACACTAACATTCTATAGTTTCAAATTTTAAAGAGATAAATTAAGAATACACAAATACATACTTCATCTGTCTAAATATGATGTACTTAAATTTCAAATGTTTTAAATGCAAATGTGATTCTTTTAATGATAACTTAAATCTTTAATACAAGTTAACTACTTTTTAATAGCACCTATACCACAGAAACTAAATGTTTATACACAAGTATTAGTGAAGGCAGTTTATCTTATAATTTCTGTTACCGTGAAACATATTACACAACATCTTAACATGTACTCAAAAACCTATTCATGAACTAAAAAAACATCAAACACATTACACATCTTACAGTCTGATCTAGAATCATACTAATTAAGTGATTACATCACCATATTAGAAATATTTTTTAAATAAGAACATTTTTTATTTTTTTTAATCAGAAATGTTTCAAGAATCATTTTGAATCACACAACTATATTAAATATTGAGTATGTGTACAATATTCAATATTATTATCATAATAAATCACTACTCATAAAAAATTCTTATATTCAAAAATTGGTCATGCCTATAGTACGTATATTTAAAAAGATACTGATATCATTTTTTGACAATACACTGCTGGCCACCGTTAATGTAACACCCTGAAGGAAGCGTGCAAATAACATGAAATTTACAACATGCATTAGCGGAGGTGAGATATGCAAACGATTAGAATTTCAGCGCAGACACACATCACTGGCGCCTGTGGCGCCACCTCAAAGCGCTATTTAAGGCTTGGAGATTTCGACGATTTCAAGTTCGGCAATTGTGTTTTTGTAGTGGTTTTTTCAAAAAACGATCAGTTATGTCTCGTAGAAAACAGCGATAAGCTTTTGATCAAGTATCCGAGTTCGACAGAGGGAGGATAGTCGCCTACCGAGATTGTGGATTATCCTTCAGGGAAATCGGTAGTCGTGTTGGACGAAACCAAACAACTGTAATGCAGATATATGACCGTTGGATGCAGGAGGGTACGAAGGACGGACGTGGTCAATCGCATACACCTCAGTGCTCCACGTAACGCGAGGACAGGCAAATTGTGCGCATAGCAGTGACGGATCGCTCAGTCACATCACGAAACGTAGCACATCACATTGAGTCCGCAACGCATCATTTAGTGTCTGCGCGTACCATTCGACGCCGTTTACAGCAGATTGGTCTGTCCACAAGACATCTATTGTTTGGTCTACCCTTGACGCAGAACCGCAGACGTCTCTCCCGCTAATGGTGCAATGAAAGAAGGATGTGGGTGGCAGAATGGAATGAAGTTGTCTTTACTGACGAGTCATGCATCTGTCTGCAACACTACGATGGTCGGATTCGAGTCTGGAGACACCGTGGAGAGAAGATGCTGAACAGCTGCATTATGCATCGCCCCACACTGGTCCTGCACCGGGTATTAAGCTTTGGGGCGGTATTGGATATCACTCTCGCACTCCTCTAGTACGCACTGCCAGTACTTTGAACAGCCAGCGCTACATCTCCGAGGTGTTAGAGTCAGTTGTCCTTCCTTCAGGGCTTGACCACAGCCATTTTTGAACAGGATAATGCATGACCACACGAGGCATGCGTTGTCCAAAGATTTTTCGTCAATAACAAGATTGAATTGCGTCCCTGGCCGGCTCACTCTCCGGATCATTCGCCGATAGAAAACATGTGGTCCATGATTGCTCAACGATTGACCCAGATTACACCACCAGCTGCCACACCAGATCAACTTCGGCAACGTTAGGAAGCTGCTTGGGGTCTGCTGTACCCCAAGAACACATCCAATGTCTCTTTGAATCAATGCAGAGGCGTGGGGCAGCGGTGATCTCCTACAATGGCGGCCGCTCTGGCAGGAACCACACTTCACAGTCCCTCAGGGGGCTCACCATCTTTAGGTGAGTGCGGGTTTCACGCTCCCGAGGTACCCTAGTAATCTTTCCCTTTTCCCAAGGGCTTTACTCTCTTTGGTAAACACGGGTGTCACGACCCCGGGGTACCCTAGTGATCCTTCTCTATTTTCGACCCTCTTTCTTGTCATCCCATTTCTCCTTTTCTTCTTTTCCTGTCCAGACCACAGACCTACACCGGTGTGAAAAAATTAAGGACGAGACGGTATTTTCAATATAACTTTGTACAAAAGCTTTCCAAATCAATACATTTAATACCGTAAGATCCCCAATACGTAAGGACATGTGTAATGTAAGCAACACTTACTAAAAGAGAAATCAGAGGGATAAAAAGAAGCTTGATTGAAAAAGTAGCATGGAGCGCAATGCGACTGAAGGCCGAAACATCCCTGTGATGGGTGTCCAGCAAGAAACATCCGGTCTTTAGTAGGTGATATGATCTCCCCTGACTGCTAGGCAGGTTTCACAGCGTCTGCCCATGCTGAGGATGAGGGGGTCAATGAGTTGTTGAGGCATTGCTGCCCATTCGTCTTGCAGCGCCAATCGAAGCTCTCGAATCGTTACTGGTGGTAAGGTACGAGCTGCCAAGCATCTGCCTAGAAAATCCCATACATGCTCGATGGCATTGAGATCCGGAGATCATGCCGGCCAATCCATACTTTTAATATCCTCACTCTCTAAGAGCTGTTCGGCAGCTACTGTGTGATGACATGGTGCATTGTCGTCCATGAAAAGGAACTGCAGATCCAGAGCGCATCTAAAAAGACGCACATATGGAAGAAGAATCTCGTTACAATAACGGGTCCCGTTGACTGAACCTGCGTCGAAGATGTGAAGGTCTGTACGACTACCAAGCATGATGCCTCCCCAAACGAGAACACCGCGACCTCCATACCTGTTCCTTTCAATGATGTTCGAGGGATGATTGAGGCTTCCCCGCTCTCTCCAGATGAGTATGTGATGAGAATCGCTACTCAAACCGAATCTGCTCTCATCTGTAAAGAGTACTCGTCCCCATTCATTGTCTCTCCAATTCCGGTGTTCCCGGCACCACAGAGAACACCTTTGCCGATGGGCAGGCGTTAAAGGTACACACAGTACAGGGCGTCGTGCAAACAGACCACCACCGTGCAGTCTTCTGGCCACGGTAAAACGCGATATCGGTCGTCCAGTCGCCTGTGTCGTGTGTCTAGCTATTTCTCCCGCTGTCTGCCGCCTGTTTCTTCTGGCCTGTAAGACAATGTACCGGTCATCTGCGGGTGTGGTTCCTCATGGACGACCACTACTGAACCCCGGATAGCTGTTCCTGTAGTTTGAAATTGTCTCCAAAGTCGTGAAACGATGCTGTGAGCAATTCGAACTCTGCAGCCACACTTGTCACACTGCGGCCTTCCTCCAACTTCCCAATAATTCGACCTCGGGTAAAAGCATCCAGATGTCGTCTAACAGATTGATTATTCACCATTTCTCGCTGAGGCAGCAACTCGGTGTGATTTTAACTGCTATATGACGTGCAATCTCTTTGCCAGAAATACTGATCTTACACCGACAACATGCTTTAGACTACTCAGACACTCCCCCATTACGTCTACCTGCATATCTGCGCATGTGTTACCGTACATCACCTTACTTAATCTCCTGATTGGTCTTTCTGTCCGCTCTGCCTCTTCGTTCAGCTGATATGCTAATGTTTCGACTTCGTCCTTAATTTTTGCACACCAGTGTATATTAAACAATGAACTTTGTTTAAATTTTGTTTTTTTCTAATGAAAAAACTTACGTTTTATTACTAACATAATATGGTTTACATTTTGTATTAAGTTGGTTTAATTTGTTTTTTCTTAGATTTCTTTCAATATTTTGATTTTGTTGCTTTATTTGTGTTCAATTAACAACGTTGGTTAGCCAACCCGCATGTTTGCCGTGTGCGGCGTCCCGAAAGGAAGAAAATGGTGTTCTGGGGATCCTTTGCATTCCCTTTGCTCACGCTCCTCCCGTATGGAGGAGATTGGTGGCTTACGCATACCTCTGCGTTCTCTTTGGCCCACGCTTTACTGTAGATGGGTGGCAGGAGTGAGCCCCCTCCTGTAAATCGGCTGGTGGTACCTCTGTTCGGGGTCCCCGAAGAGACACTGCTATAGGGTTAGTGCTGCAGATAAGGGGTGTCGTGTTTACCTGTTGGATCCTCGCCCTGATGCTGTAGCATTAGGTAAGCGCCGTGTCTGGTTTTTTTGCCAGATGACCGGCACACTGCCTCCCTTGTTGGACTCTTTGGTGGGTGGTTGATTGATTGAATGAATATTGACGTCGCACTGTTCAGCTGCACGAGGGCTTTTGGCGATGGACCACGTAATTTTGAACCATGGTCAAGTGACGTGGACGACACCTGAGCTGGCACCCCCTCTCCTAACTACCACATCACACCAACGGGAGAACGTTTCAGCTCCCGACAGATTTAACGTGCATCGCTGCTCTACACTGTGGGTCTTTAGTGGTACTGGGCTCGAACTCATGACATACCTACCATGGTCCGATAACCTAACCACTGGGCTACCGCAGCCCCTCCGTGGTGGGTGGAGGCATGCCAGAACGAAGTTGCATACGCGTACATATGGATACAATGCTGCTGTGTAAGGTAAAGGCCTTGTATTACCCACTCTTAACTTTGATACTGATTCTACACATACTCGATTTTTACTAATTTATTTCCTAACAATGACATGTCAAAAATATCGCCTTTTGCTGTTCATAAAACCCTCATCGGAATAGGTGGTGAACCGAAATCCGTAAAACGATTGCAATCCGGAGATCTGCTAAAAGAAACTACGTCAGCTTTACAAACCAAGTCCTTTCTTCTTGCAAAATCATTTCTTAATAACCCTGTAACATTAAGTCCGCATAAAACCCTGAATTCCTGTCGCGGTGTTATCTCAGAACCTGACTTGTTGGGCACTCCTGATTCAGAGATACTTGAAGGTTTCTCTGATCAGGGTGTCAATCAGGTCAGGAGAATCACAATAAAAAAGACTCTACAATTGTTTCCACAAAACATTTATTTTTAACATTTAATAGCCCAAAACTACCAAACACAATAAAAGCTGGATATCTGAATTGTAAAATCCGTCCGGTAACGGTAACGGTTATACATTTACGTGGAACCTTAGAGAAAACTCTATTATCCACTCATTAGAATAAATTTATCAGAGAACAATTTGTTGAAGTACATAAAAATTTAAAAGCAGTCCACATTAAATGCAGCGCAACAACGCTGATGGAGGGGTGGGTGGCAAACCACTCTCCCAGTTGTGTGTGTGATTTAGTTTCCTTTTCGCTTTCATAGGAAAACGAAGAGAAAATGACGTCACATCTCCATGACAGCAAAGCCCGTCTTTCAACCGTCTACCGCATCTCAACGGAACGAGGAGAGAAAAGGGTTTCTTTAATAACAAGGATTAAGAGAATAATATTTTTAAGTCCGTTACACGATACCTCAAAGATAACTGCGTGCGGTTATTGAAAGGAAGTCTTAAGTAACCACTTGGAAGAAAGTAAAAACAGGTAGAGGAGTTTAAAATAAGATCATGAGGGGTGAAGTTGCCATACTAAACGTGATCAAAAACTTACATGGCGCAGGGGGATAATTAGAGTGAGTGAAGTCTTGCAAAAGTAAACTACTATAATAATAAAGCTCATTATTTTTTATACGAATTAAGACATTATCATCCTTTTCAGGGCTGGGAAGTGTTGATACGAGTGATTAAGAACTGCTCTAGGTCTCTTAGAAGAGCTAGGAATAGAATTGTCGTAACCCGGGATTTCCCGGATAGATTCATTTGAAATCTGTGGTAACCGGTTGAAGAAATTTTCCGATTGTTTTTTGATGAAATCAAGAAGCGGCGGAACATTAAGATCTTTATACAAGACTTCGTTCCTGACAAACCAAGGTGCGTTTGCTGCTCTACGCAGTTGAATGTTTTCAAAAGTGTGCAATCTTTTCAGGTGAGTAACTGCCGCCGCTGCCCAGATGGGAGAAGCATACAGTATGATGGGGCGAAGAATGGCTTTGTATAATAGAACCTTTTGCCTTAATACGAGCTTGCTCTTGGGAGAAATCAAGCGATTTAGAGTGCATCTCATTCCAGCCACCTTTTGGTGGGCGGAACGGATGTGTTCAGCAAAGTTTAATTTAGTGTCAAGTATTAACCCTAGGTACTTATCTTCAGTAACCCAGGGGACACGCTGATTAAAAATGTTGACATGAGGGAGGTTTCCGATGCACCGCTGTCTCGTAAAGAGGAGGCATGCACTTTTAGATGCATTAACCTTTATTTTCCAGTCGTTAGCCAGGTTTCGAGTCCAATGACATAATTTTGTAGCCGCTCAACGATATTGCAGTTATAAATGTTTTGGGTAAAAATGGCAGTGTCGTCCGCGTACATCGCTAAGTGGACTTCGGCAGCCTTAGGAATGTCGTTTATGTATAGATTAAAGAGCTTGGGCCCTTATAAAGATCCTTGTGGTACCCTGCTGAGAATTGGACGTGGGGTGGAGAGACTGTTTTCAACTCTTACCCTAAATTCACGGGAATTTAGGTAGGAGTGTATAATTTTGATGAGTTGGTCCTAAAACACAAGTCGCATCATCTTGGATAGCAAACCATCATGCCAAATTTTGTCAAAGGCTTCGGCTATGTCCACAAAAAGCATACCCGTGGCTTGGTTATTTTGAACGCCGTTATGAATCAGCTCAGTAACTCTTAGTAACTGGGTTACTGTAGAGCACTGTGTGACAAAGCCATGCTGTTCAGGAGTAATAATATTCCTGGCTATGCAATGCTGATTAAGGCGATTCAAAAGAACAAATTCGTACGCTTTGCTCAAGCTACTGAGTAGCGAGATTGGACGGTAATTTTGAGGTTGAGTATCATCAGAATTGGGTTTAAGTATGGGGACCACCACGGTAGTCTTCCAATTCTTAGGGAAATGACAGTTCTCCATCAATAGATTGAACAGCATGACAAAAAAAAGAACAAATTTGAGGGAGAGATTTTTAAGGATGCGATTTGTAATTAAATTCAATCCAAGAGATTTATTGATCTTAAGCTTTTTAATATACTCCTGTACTTCCCCTGTTTTTTTTCCAGGTCAAGACAGGTAGGAGCGTCCAGGAATCTTTTAATTTTCCTTTGTGTACGAGCTGTAAAACGGTCGTTTTCAGCTTCAGTGTTGGGTTCGAACTGCTTTTGAAGGCTGTCAGCAATCACTTCCGCCTTCTCCAGAGGGTGATTTGCTACACTGCCATGTGCGCCCTTTAGGGGGAGGATGTTTTGAGGTGGTTTTTTGAATAGGGAGATTTTCCTCCAAAGAGTGCCTGTCTCCGGCGTAAGTGCCGCTATGTGAGATTCCCAACGAGATTGGAAAAAGTGTCTAATGTCTTTTGTAACCTCACGACTGAGTGTTCAGAACTCAGATTTCACTGCAGGATCTCTGGTACGTTGCCAAAATTTCCGAATACGATTTCTGTGGCGAATTTTAGCTTTAATTTCGGAGGGGAGTTTTAATGAGGGTTGTTTAAATTTAGGTTTTGAAGCTTCTATGAGAGCTTCAGAGATATTTTCTCCAAGCCTTCTAACTGCAATTTCGAGGTCGTCATTGCTGGAGGAAGGAGGGATGGGGACTGGTTTGTTATTTAAAAGAAATTTGAAGTTCTCCCAATTGGTGGAGAGTTGATCCGGAATTTTGATTACAGCAGAGCCAGTATATAGAACAAGAATGACCGGTAGATGATCTGATTCAGGATCATCTATAAAAATCCGTCCTTGTATACCGAACCCTCTGCGCTGTTTCAAATGCCAGAGGTTCGGTCACTCTCAAACTTCCTGCCGTGGCCAATTAACATGCTCTAGATGTGCTTCCGTTGGGCATTCTTCCACGGATTTTACTCTAGAGCCGAAATGTGTTAATTGTACGCAGTCTCATCCATCAGATTCAAAATTATACCAAAAATGGAAATTAGAAAAACAGATCCAAGAAATAAAAACCAATAAAAACATATCTTATTTTGAAGCACGCAAATTAATAGTTCCTCAGTTAACCCAAACGTATGCTCAGGCTACTAAACCTTCAAATATATCCACAACTACCCAAACAGATCCAAATGTAACAAATATAATCTGTCCACCTTTACAATGTCTGAAACCCGTATCTTCTAAAAATCCAATGCCTAGTACCTCATCTTCAGTGTCTACACAGTCTCCACATCATCTTCATCTACTCAATAAAATATACTTCCTTCCCCATCTGCAATTATACCAACAATACAAAGTAAGTCTTTGTTACAAATACCCATTCCTACTACTACTACAACTACTTCTTCCGGCATTAACCTGAATACTTCAGTTTCACCTTTAGAAACTGAAACCAGTTCTCATACAACTCCTAATAAACTTAATGCGCTTTCATCTGAAAACTTACCAGAGTCCGTCCCTACTACATCCAATAGTGAACATTCTAAAGCAGCTGAAATCCCACAGTTTTTAAAAAGAAATTCAAGAATTAGAAGAAAGCGCCCAAAAGTACAGAAACCAGAAATTGAAATAAAAATGGCTCCACATAGACCTAGAAAGGCAGCACTTACAGAATTAACAAACGATGACGAGGATATGATAACCTATGAAGTGGAGAAGGAACTTGTGAGCCAGATCCTGTGGGTAAATTCACCATTAAAGAAAATCCTTTAAATTTTCCTAAAGGATATTTACGCTCGTTAACTCCATCCCGATACAGGAACAGTAGAGGTTAATTTTTTTAATAACATGTATTGTCTTACTTTGTTTTAAACTAACATTCGTCTTTATCAATGGTTTTATTTTAAAATATGGTCTGACTTGATGAGGAATTCCCCACCAAATTTAGTTTCTTTAATTCATTTAAAACGGTTTTAAGTGGTTTGAAACTTTAATTTTTAAAAGCGTATTGTCATTGTTTTTACATATTTTATAAAACATTTTAAGTTTTTTAACAAATGTTTGGCACAGCATTGCCAAAATTGGCTCTTGCGCCATTAAACCCTACACTCCCTCACTCATCCACACTTCCCAGAAGTCTATAAATTTAATCATTCGATACTTGATCATCATGTTATTTACAAAATAAATTTTGTTGCGCTATCTCTTGTCTTTCTTGGGTACCTGGACACGTGGGTATACTTGGTAATGGACAGGCTGATACCGCTGCACGATCCATGTCTGATCACATGCAGCGGCCTGTCTGTTACCAGGATTTGAAAACTTCTACACAGAACTATATCCATCGTGTATGGCAAGAGACTTGGGATCAACAGATCCTCAACAAACTGCATAGCATTCATCCTTCCACTTCTCATTGGGCAGCACTACCAGTGCGAAGACATGATGTCCGCTTGACTCGACATTGCCTTGGTCATACTCGTTTTACTCATAGGCACCTTCTGTTGGGTGAAAATGCCCCAGAATGTCCCTCGTGCAAAGTCCCCTATTCCATCTATCATATTTTAATAGATTGTCCCGTTTTTAACCATCATCGCATCACCTTCTTTCATACATCTGTTTTAACCTTATCTGACTTGGGGGGGAACTCCCCACCACAATCTTTTTGCCTTCCTCTTAAAAATTGGATTTTTACATTTGATTTGACTTTTTAAAATGTTTTAACTTTAACTTTCATTTTTATATATATGTGCATGCAAGCATGCACATGTATAAATTTTATTTATTTGTAATTTGTATTGTCCCTGTATATCTTCTTAAAATGGTTTTTTTATATAAACAAATGTTTGGCGCAGTATGGCCGAATTCGGCTCTTGCACCATAAAACTCCAAACTCAACTCAACTTGTCTTTCTTGGTGTTGCATTTACGGTGGCCAGCAGTGTATAAGAAAATAGTATACTTAATAAGCAATATTTCTCACAAAATTGTTTTTTTTTATTTTACTACATGAAAATTCTAGCTTTCAATCAGAGAAAACATTTTGAACACATTAAAATGTGAAGATTTTTTCCTTCAAAAAACTTTCTCAGCACATTCACACGCATACATTGATAAGGTTTTATTTTAAAAGAGAAATCTGGATCAGAAACAAATACAAATTTAGCAGCATCTAAGTTGCACATATTGCTCTAATAAGAGCTACATTTATGATTCCACTTATGACTAATCAATCATTGACAATGAATATTTTTATCAAAATCTTACTCACTTAATTATAAAATTTTAGCATAAAAAATGAATATATAACATATATGTATCCCTGGTCAAACCTTATGACACATATTCAAGGAACTAGATTTTTTTTTTCAGGCGATTGAATATCATACATTTTTTTAGAAACCGAAATTAAGTTAAAGTTTATGATACGCATACAAAAATAAATAAATAAATAAAATCGTTTCGTAAAATCAGAGGCGTTTAAAACTGAATTAATCGACAAATTTTCCTTCAATGGTCAAAAGAACTCTGGACATTCAGAAGTCCATTTAAGGTCCCCTTTCTTTGATTTTCTTTTTAACGTTTCTGTCATTGGAGCAACTAAACGAGAAAATATAGGGATATATTGTCGATCATATCCCTTTAATCCCCAAACTTTAACCTGAGTTTTATACCGTGAAATTGGAAAATCTATAATTGTTTCAACTTTTAACTGTCCTGAAGAGTGCATTTCTAATCCTACGACATGACCAAGATAGTTAACACTATCTTGAACAAATTTACGTTTTACTGGTTCGATTGTTAAACGTGCGTTCTGTTATAATACTTCATTTATGTGATTTATAGAATAATCCTAGTTTTCTCTGAAAATATAGACGCTTTGTTTGAATATAATAAATGAAACTTTTCATACCCTCGGGTTAGTTCAGCTATCCCCCTGCTGAAATAATAGAATACATTTTTTAATGTAAACTGCATTCGTAATGGACAGTAGGTTTCTAATTTTTCAAACAACTCTGTAGTTGAAATACTCATGAATAAGGTTCCTTCATCTGTTTGAATCTCAATAAAAATATTTCAAACCTCACAGTGTTAAAATGAATGCAGTATCACTTATACACTTTCTTAATAAATACTTCACTTATATACTTTCTTAAGAAAATAATAATAAAATAGTAAAATTCAAAATTGGTAATCATTAAATAATTTTCTGCAAATGTACGCATATACTTAATCATTAATAGCAAAACTCAAATACGTATTTGATAAACTAATATTTATAAAAAATAACAAATTGCAAAGTATCAAAAAAGCAAAGTTTAAAACAAAACCTTCTATTTTTCATACAAAATAGCTTAAAATAAATATTTAATATTCATTTTTTTAAAACAGAATTATTTCTTGTGAAATGCTTATAGATTTTATATGAAACCTTTCTCCAAGTAACTTGTGCAATTAAAAAAAAACACCGGCAATGCAATGAATAAAATACACAGTATTACTTAATCATACTACACACACAAAAATATATATGCTTAACTAAACAATTTCCACTTTCACAGAATGTGACTCATGCAAATTTAAAGAAATATATATCTATATTCAAATAGAAAATTTGCTTCCCTAAATTATATGCTTATATATAGAGAATCAACTACAACATTAAAACAATTAAATCTCAATACATAGGATATGTAATGCAGTTTAGTCACCAAAATTTAAGACTTCAAAATACAAAAAAAAAAAAATGCACAAGATGTGATTTAAATAATTTGGCCAGATAGAAAAGGAATTCTTCTTTCCTATTTCAGGAATTTTTGTACACGGGGTGGCGTTGCTTCTAAGACCAGAATGGTCTAAGCTCTTCTTGATTGCGGGGGTGGCGTTTCTTCAAAGACCAGGATAGTCTAAATAATTTTTGATTGCCGGGGTGGCACGATTTCTTCTGTTCTGTTCAATCTGAATTCATACATTATGTCTCTAGCCAAATATTACATTAGAGTAATTATTTATCTCCGTCGGTGACTCCATTAAATAGACTGTGACGTATTGGATACGAAAAGATACAGTCAGGCTGGAGATATAAATATGTACAATTTATTTACAGAACATTCTAAACCACCATTTTACATCCAGAGCACGTTTCTGTCTTCTGCTTCCAGCCGGGATCCTCAAAACCGGTCCTCACGCATGTCCTTTTCTAGAGAAGTCTATTCGGAACGTAGGGGAAAAGGATTCTGGGGAACCCTTCTCCCCTACTATCTCAGGCAGTAACCCCATCCACTCTCCGACGTCATCATGTGGAGTCATAATAATAATTGTTACACCAGATGAAACTCGTATGTTCAATCTTCACTACTTTAATACGGTCTTCCAGTTAAATTTCAATTTCTTCCAACGATTCCGTGGTTTGGTTGATATATCGTCTGCATACTATGCGAGAAGTATGGGTTCGATTCATCGGTCAATTTTTTTTTTCATTTCATTTAATTATTTTTAAAATTAAATAAACTTATTTATGAAAGGTTTATTAAATATTAAATGATATTTTATGTAATAATTTTATATTTTATAAAGTAAAAAAAAATACTGTAATTATATAAATATTTATATTAAATTTTATAAACAAATTTTGATATTAATAAATAATATTTATAATAAAATATATTACATAAATATTAAATGATATTACACATAAAAATTAGTTACAAATAGTTTTATAACATGAAATCAAATATACCATAAATAAAATATTATATATAATATAAAATAATTTGAAAAGTATATTATTATTAAATTAATTATTTTACAGTTAATATAATAAAAAATATATGTTTTTATGTATTATTTATTTAATTATTTTAAAATTTTATAAAACATTTCATAAGTCTTTTTTAAATAAATTTAAATAATTTTAAAATGCTTATTTCAATAATAAATAATAAAAATTAATAATAAATTAATAATAATTTGAATAATAAATTAATAATTTTAATAATAAGTTAATAATAATTTTAATAATAAATTAATCATTTTAATAATAAATTAATAATTTTAATAATAAGTTAATAATAATTTTAATAATAAATTAATAATTTTAATAATAAATTAATAATAAGTTTAATAATAAATTAATAATCATTTCAATAACACACACACACACAAAATTAATAATTTTAAAAATAAATTAATACTTCCAATAATGAATTAATAGTTTCAAAAATAAATTAATAATTGTAATAATAAATTAATAACTTTAATAATATTTCTTATTAATAATAATTATTACTAATTAATTTTAATTATTAATTATTTTAATTTATAACTATTATAAATAATTTTAATCAATAATTATTTTAAATAATTTTAACCAATAATTATTTTAAATAATTTTAATCAATAATAATTTTAATTAATAATTATTTTAAATATTTTTTATTAATAATAATTTTAAATACTTTTAATAATAAATAATTTAAATAATAAATTCATTTTATTGTTTTTACTTCACAAAATTCAAAATAATTACATAAAATATAATTTAATATTTAATAAACCTTTCATAAATAAGTTTATTTAATTTTAAAAATAATTAAATGAAAAAAAAAAATGCCAGATGAATCGAACCCAGACGATATATATATCAACTAAGCTACGAAATTGTTGGAGGAAATTGAAATTTAATTGTTCAAAAGCTAAGCATGAAATTCGAAGGCTTTTTCTCCGAATTGACTGGCCATCCGGCGGAATTACATTGAAGGTTGAACACCCTAAATGAGTAGTACTATTACACCAAGTCTATTACACCCAAATGAGTTTCCTTAATCGTGCCCTCTCCTTGTAAATAAAAAAAATAAATAAAATAACTTCCCCCCTCAGTAGAAATTGTATTAACTTAAAGTCCACAAAAATCTATCTATGAATGAAATAGTAAACCAATACCTTAAAATGGCTATTTCGACTAGTAAGAAAGTAAGTGTACCTGCCCCTTGCTCCTTCGTAACTAAAATTCTGAAAGGAAAACTCCTTCGGGACTGGGAGATTTATTCGATCACCTGTCATTCCAGATAATGGAATGTATACATTCTATAACACAGGTCTGCGATGAAAAAATTGTTGTATATTTAACTAGTGGGTTTAACTATATTTTTTGTGCTGATTACGGGAAAAATAGTGAAAAATTCCATCACCCTTAGATAAGCACAAATTTCATCTGAAATTTTCTTGTTTTCAGGGGTTTCAGGTCCAGTATGCGTACGATTTTTCAATATTATAGCCAATATAATTGGTGAATTTAGTCTGAATTATGGATCTTTTATGGTGAGTAGGTTACTAAACAATGTATGTTATTTACAAACACAGTTTTATTCTATTTATTTGCTATGACAATGAATCTAAACTCGGAATACCAGTTCCTACTGGAAGGAGATATGTCTCATTCTGTCTGCCCCCTCCGCAATCCTACTGGCTGCTAGGCGTCATGCGCCGTGACCTTGGTTGCAGTCAGTGACTCAGCGTGGAGTTAGCCACTGTGGTGTAAACATCAATCAGTTTTGTGCTACGGTATTTAAAAGAAATGGCTACTAGAGGATGTGTTAACTCTCCTAACTGTTTCTGTTATATTTGTGGGTCTTATACCGCCAAGAAGCAACAAAGGAACGTTTCTAATTTTGTTCAGAAGGTGTATTTTGCATACTTTTGGTATTAAATTAGGGGGACCAAGATAAATCTTGGGCGCCCCATGTAGTGTGTTCTGTGTGTGTTGAAGAACTGAGACAATGGTTTAAAGGTAAGAAGAAATCATTTCATTTTGCAGTACCCATGATTTGGAGAGAGCCTAAAAATCACAGGGATGACTGTTATTTTTGTTCTTGTTCAGTGCAAGGTTTCAATTTAAAAAACAGGGAGGACATTTCATACCCAACCATCATACGTTCGGCTATTCGCCCTGTACCTCATGGACCTGACTTGCCTATTCCTTCACCTCCGGATACCCTGGACAATATTTTAGACGATTTAGACCAAATATTACCTATTAGCAGCGACAGTGATGATGGCTACGATCCAGGTACAAATGACCCTGAACTTTTCTCTCAATCAGATTTGAACGACTTAGTGCGAGATCTGGGCCTCCCAAAAGACACAGCGGAAGTTTTAGGGTCTAGACTTAAAGAAAGACATTTGTTAAACTCCGGTGTTTCATTTTCGTGGTACCGATTTAGAGAAAAGGAATTTGTCCCTTTTTACGCAAGAGGGGGACCTAGTTTTCTGCAACAATGTACCTGCAATTTTGGAAATGTTCAAAATTATGTATGAACCAGAGGAATGGAGAGTTTTTATCGATTCGTCAAAAAGGAGTTTGAAAGCTGTACTTCTTCACAATGGTAACCGATATGCTTCTGTGCCTGTTGGACACTCAGTCAATTTGAAAGATTGCTACGAAAATCTTGAGTTTATTCTTAATAAGCTCAGCTACTCTGACCATAAATGGACCATTTGTGGGGATTTGAAAGTTATTTCTATGTTACTAGATCAACAAAGTGGTTGCACAAAGTTTCCATGTTTCCTCTGTGAATGAGATAGCCGTGACAGGAAACAACACTACGTAAAGCAGATGTGGCCAATCAGAAAGGCTCTTATTCTTGGAGTTAAAAATGTTGAAAGACAAAGTTTAGTAGATCCTAATAAGATCTTGTTTCCACCACTTCATATAAAATTGGGGCTAATGAAACAGTTTGTGAAAGCATTAGACAAAGAAGGAGAGTGTTTCAAGTATCTTTGTGAACAGTTTCCTGGTCTATCCGATGCTAAGCTGAAAGAGGGCATCTTTGTTGGGCCTGACATAAGAAAACTTTTAAAAGATGAAACTTTTCTCACTAAAATGGAAATGAAAGAAAAAAATGCCTGGAATTCATTTAAACTTGTTGTAACAGGCTTTCTTGGAAACAAAAATGATCCAAACTACAAAGCTTTGGTTGCTGAATTGTTACAAAACTACAAAATATTGGGCTGCAACATGAGTGTCAAAGTCCATTTCCTCCACTCACATCTGGACTACTTTCCAGAAAATCTTGGGGCTGTAAGTGAGGAACAAGGAGAACGTTTCCATCAGGATATAAAAGAAATGGAGCGCAGATACCAAGGTCGTTGGAATGTCAACATGATGGCAGACTACTGTTGGATGTTAAAACGGGAAAATTCACAAGAACACAGCCGAAAAACTACTAAAAGAAGCTTCGATGGGAAAAGAAAACGTTTTTACAAAGACTTATAATAGCATTTTCAACACATGTGTATCACTATTATTCTTATTTAAGCTATTTATCTTTGTTTTTCTTTCTTTTAGCTATTTATCTTTTCGTTTTTGTACTTTTTTTTAAATATTTTACCTTTATTTTGTTTATGTTGTCATTTTTGAAATCAGAGCAAATAAAAATAAAGATCAGCTCATAAAATCAAAACAATTTTAAAAAGTGTTTTTGCAGACCTGTGTAATTAGAATTAGCCACTATGTTCTCTCCCCTCATTTGTTAATCCTTTTTATTCATCCGTTTCTATCATACTTTCAAAATTAAAATTGATTTTAATCATCCCGTATTCCAGTGTTTTTATAAGAAAATTTCCATTTGAATAAACTTAACTGAAACTATTAAATTTACTTTTGGCTAAGAATCCAAAATGATTAATAATCTAATTTTTTGTATTCAAATCTATGCAAAAATTACTATATATATAATACAGTGTTCTAGGGCTTATTTCGTTTGTTAAATTTCAAGATTCAATGATTATTTCGTACATGTGAATATACGTTTATATTTGTTTTCTGTATGTTACTGTATATAGTTCTTTCTTTTTTATCCTGATATTGAGTTCTGTTCTTTTTCCATCTCATGTCTATATGTTTCCTCTTGTGAGATTTGTGGAAGGGAAGAGAAGTGGGAGACCCCTGATCACTCCCCGGGGTGTTCCATCAAAATTGGGGTGGGACCGAGATAAATCGTACTTCCGGCTAACGACAGACGTGCAAGTAGCCGCATGCCACGATGAATTGTTGAGTTTCATGGGCCTCGATGTGATGTTACTGTCGATCGGGTGAAATAAGTAACAACTGTTATAATAGAAATAGGGTGTTTTGTTATGTAAATATGTTCTAATTTTTTCGTTAAAATTTACACTGTAAATCCTTTTTTTCAAAGTTTCAAAGCAGAGTAAAATTCAACCTTTTTTCACGTTTTATTTCATCATATATCTAGCCAGTCTGCTGGAGGGGAGGTACTCCCGGGAGATCAACTTTACGTGACTGTAAGTCCTTTTTGGATGAGCTCGGTTTTCCCTAAGCACTACAAATCTGTGTATTTCAAGGAATATTTTTTAATTTGAAAATGTCAGGATGATATATCTTCCTTTCTTTTGTCAACGGAAGCTCACTGTAGACGATTAATAATTGACTAGGGATTTTACAAAAGTAATATGAAATTCAATGAGCTATCATATACGAAGCTATTATATTCGAGTATTTCGGGTCCCCATAAGCATTTAACAAACAATTACTGTAAGTTCGGTATAAAAAAATGGCATTTTTTTAATTATTTCAACCTCCCTAGGCTTGATCCTTTTAGATAAGATCTAGAAGCCTTGAATCAACAGCTGCCTTGATTGTAAAATGTAAAGCTGTCTTCGCCTTTATTAAAGAGTAGTCTAAATTGGAAACACTTTTAAACAGAAATTTTTTCCTTATTAGTATGAACAATTTTAAAACTAAAATACAGCTTAAAGTGTGATGCATTTTTATTTGAATCAAAAATCCCTTTCTTGTATTAAAAATATACTTCATTTTTTTTCTTCTTCTATATCTTAACAAATACAGCTAATGAAATTTCGCTTAAGTAGGAAGCTTTTTTTTAGAATCTTTTTAAATGTAAAGGATATGGAAGATTATACGAGTCATAATGACACGAACTCAACCCTTAGGCCGTTACGAACGCACTGAACGCGTTTAGCTCAATGTATCCCTCAACGTTACGGACGCCCTGCATGCGTTCATTTGGATATTGCACTGTGTCAGAAGTTACAAACGCATGTATAGCATTCTAAAGTAGTTGTTTATTTTACTAATAAATGACAGCTCTAGACTGAATGATAGAGATCAAAATACAATACGAGGTGTGACACAAAAAAATGAGACCGGTCCAATGAATCATTGAACTTACAGAATCGGTTCCCCGTGACAGTATCACCTTCAGTATTCACAGACTTCTGCATTCGGCGCTGTCATTGCTAGTAACAGTTCTGGAACGAGGTTTTTGGGAGTCCCTTTAGGAAGTTTTCTGTTTTTGCATGAACCTCTTCAACTGAAGTAAAATGGGTTCCTTTCAACACTATTTAACCATTGGAAATAAAAAAATATGTCCCATTAGGCCAAATCATGTGAATAAGGAGGATGCTCCATCATAGTAAGGTTTTTGTTGGTCAGAAACTGCTTGATAGATGTGAGCGGATGCATTGTCTTGTTGCAACAGTGATCCATCATTCCCCAATTCTGGCCTTTATTTCCCAATTTTTTCACGAAGTCTTTTTAGTACTTCAATGTAGTAGTGTTGCTTAACAGTCTGATCACTGATATGAGTATGAACCCACTCATATCACGAATTTTGGCTATGTTTTGGTCTGTAATCTCTGACCTTGGGTGCCGAGCAGGTTCATCATCTAACGCACTGACCCTTCCCCCTGAAAATCTCTTATACCATTCAAACACATGTGCACTAGACAAAGTTTCATCTCCATAAGCCTCGGTTGATATTTGAAATATTTTCCGAGGCAGATTTCTTAAGTTTCACAAAAAACTTGATGTTGATTCGACATTTTTCCGGCAGAATCCAGTTGCACGTGTTCACTCAATGACGCAGTACTCCCAACTGGCGTGATCGATTGAGACAAAACTGACCACACTGATAGAGAAGGTATGTGGTATGACGTCACCAAAACAGTTGTTAACTTTTCTCTTTTTCAAGCTACACACTTGTTTTTTCATTTTTTTGTGTGAGTGTGTCAAACCTTGTTTTTCACGAGTATTAGTGCATCATTTTTAGATGTGAAATGGCGTCAGTTTCAGGCTTTCAAAAGCTAAAGGCGAGCGAGATGTCAAAAGACAACAATAATCTGTATATTATGTAAATATATATAAACATTCTTAAAAAAATTTTATTCTTTAGTGTTATTTATTTTGATTAACTAATTATTAATTATATATTATTATTTATAATTTACTATTTTGATTTTTTGATTAGGATTAAATAACTAAACACGTTTCTGAAAGAAAAAAAGTAACGTTGGAGGAAGATGAAAACGGCAAAAACAGAACGGTGTAAGGGTTAAATTAACCCTTCCTATCCTAAAAAGAGCCCTTACTCTTGACCTTGCTCTTAGATGTTAAGTGGAAATAGAGAGTTTTCATTTTTTGTTTTATATACATTTTCAAAATTTTGTCTTCTTAAACATTTAAATTCTTATAATTTTAATGGGCATTCTAAGTATATCTATTTTTTAAATGAAGGTCACTTTATTTTATATATTGAAAATAAAAAGTAATAACAGCGCAAAAAAAAATTTTTTTTTTGTATTTCTGCATGACTTGAAAAAAAAGGACAATATAGCTGATTCATACAGTCGATTAGGAACGATAAAATACATTAATTAAGGTTGATATAATTTTCATTTATCTATGATATGAAATGTAAATTTAAAATTAAAAAATGCACATAATTATTATGTAAAATTTTAAAAAATAAGATAAAAAAGAGGCATATCTTGAGAAATGTTTGAGTTTTTATTTAAATTCTTTTTTAAAAATATATTAATCTAAGTATTTAGAAAAAAAATTCTCTCAGTTTTTCTGCATGTAGTTACTAATATCTGAAAAAATCATTCTGTTTGTTGATCATTTACATGCGTTAATGATGCTTTTTCTGATATGAAAGTTAGAAACACACAATTCATCGCATACGAAAACATGAAGATTTAAATGATTGAATTTCAAAAATTATTTTCTGTTAGAACTGTTCCGACTTTCTTTCGTCTAAATTAATTTAAATGTCATGTCGAATGTCACCCACAATATATAGCTTAAAAGCATAGAATTGCGACCAGCTTTTAATTAGAAATATAGATTAATGGTTGCATTAAGTCACACCCAAGTCATTCCTCTACTATTTAGTTTTAACAGGCTTTCTTTTGGACACTTTTTTCCCCAGTGTTTCAGAATAGTACTCAATTACAAGCGCCTCATCACAAGAACATATTGTTTTGTCTCATACAGAAGCAAAAATAAAGAACTTCAAATGATGATATAATTACTAAGTTTATATTTATTAAGTAAGCAATAATTTTCATGAACACTTTTCTAACAAATACATCATACAGTCTAGCAGTGATAAACTTCTTAGCCGTAATAAACACATTCCAACAATGATAAACTTCATATCCATGGGGAACAATTAACAATAGCAATTTAACGATAATAATATAGTCTTCACCGTACAACAACCAAATTTTTTCACTAAATGTATTTTATGTACTATTTATTTGCATGCAATTAAAAATACAGTCGAACCTCTATATTGGGGATTTTTCTATACAGCGAACTTTTTCCTGGAACCTTAAACATTTCATGATTTTCTTCGTAAAATAACCTCTCTATAGTGAAGTGGATTTTCTATATAACGAACTTTATCTTTTGTGATTCAATTTTTTTCTCTCTCTATTTTTAAAATATTTCCGAACATTTCAAGTTATTCTCTCTTTAACACATTATATGGTGGTCATAAATCTTGAACTGGTTTTATTAGATCCTACTCGCCGAGAGAAATAGAGTTCTGGACGTTTCATCCAAGAAGTGCAACCCTTAACCCCCATTGTCAGTTCACTAGAAACATCTTCGATATCCCCTTTCACACTCAGAAGAGTTTTCCCGCATTCCCGTGTTCTAGCTATAAAATAATGTACGTTTAATATTACTTGTTTGCTTTAAATTAGAAAATGTCCTTAAAATTGATCAACTTTAATTTAAAATTATTTCTTTATAATTGAAAATACAGTGTATTCTTCGACAATCTTTTTTCTTATTTTCCTTGCCGTTTTTCTTTCTTTTTTTATGGGTAAGATATATAAAATAAACATATATTAATTTTTTTTAAAAAATGTGTGAATAACTTTTTTTAACATATAGTGTTTATGAATTTAAAATTTGTTTTATGTGGTTTATAAAGTATATTAAAATATGATCCTCAATATAACAAATTTTTCATCTAACGAATTATTTTCCGGGATTTAATGACTTTGTTATATATATATACAGGTCTGACTGTACTTTAAATCCGAATTCATTTCCTAGACTAACCAATATACTTTTACCAAGTTATACTAATGTTATGGTTACGATTATACTCAATTAACCAGTGATGTAGAGGTGAGTAATAATTTAGGAGAGACTTCGCTGATATTTTTCGTTCACCTGTCAATACTTCCAAAGCATCTTTCCAGGAGACAGAAGCACCAAGGGATAACATGTGTCTAAAAATGAAATAGACAAATAAATATATTAAAGAAATAATTCTTAAAATCTCATACTTTTTTTCACGAGAGAATTAAAAATATATTTAAAATTATTTAACGATATTTACACTAAAGAGTGAATTTCCTGAATTATATTTATGCAGAAATAAATCTCAATCCGTTATAATACTTTAATTTTGTTTCGAAATTTAATTAAACTCAGCATTTTAATATAATTTTAATTTTTGAAATTCTAATTTGTTTGTTTCTGTTGAAGTGTGACAGGGTAGTGTATAAGGTCATAGAGTTAAAAAATAAATATTATCTAGAACCTTTATGGATCCCCGGGCCATTTTTTCGAAAGAAGTGTTCAGTGCCATTTTGTTCTGAAATCAATTTGAGTTGTGATTAGTGGAAAAATAATCAAACTAAATACTAACAACTCAAAACTCTTTATTTACTATGAACAAGTACCTTTTGAGTGTGTGCACTGTATAGTTGTAAATGCTTTAGTTATACGTGTAATTCAAATTAAAGTAACATTAGAGTGTGACTTTTTTCTTGTTGCAGATTGGCTTACAATTAGCTTACATTAGGATTGTAAGAAGTATCTTTTAGTAGATTGCATGCTGAGAATTGGAGTCATCTGCCAAATGGTTTCTAAGCGATTGATTATCTGTGCTGTGGTGCACTTTTTTGACAAGAGGATTTGTGATTTGTTTCAAAATGTCATTTTACAGACGATGTTATGCATACCATTGTTCCAGAACATAAAACACATACCGCTTTGCCGCCTTTACTAATAATGCCGTATTTCTAGATTCGCCAAGTTTGAAATTCCTTGTTACACTTACCATCTAGCTATTTTTGTTCTTTTGCTGAACTAGCTATGTTAAGTAACAGCTAAAAATCGTAAATATAACACAAATAAACTTTAAAATACAGTTGTGTCGACGAAATTGAAAATGCTATGCGTAGACAAATTTTTCATCATAAGCAACTGTAGTCCACGACGTAACTAAGGCGAAACCATAAAACAAGTGTGCTCCTTGCCGCTCAGCGACCCATCACTCTCGTTTGTTTGTAATACTTCATAGTGAACTTTCTTATTTTGAAATAAAATGTAAACCCTTTTGATCGCTGACGTGCCCAAAATATTGTGTCGCGTGCCTTTGATGGCACGCATGCCACTGGTTCGCCATCCCTAGTATAAAGCCTTCCATTATTCGCTGGGAAGAAGAAAAAATAAAACGTACAAAAGGCTCGTCAGGGCCTCAAAGCCGTTGCGCCGCTTATATCATCCGCTTTTATTCGTCGGTCATTCAGCTCCAGAAGTCCCGTACATCAGTCTATTGGTCCTGAAGGTGCTCGCTCCATGAATCACCAGAATTACCGATAAATGCTTTTTCCATTGATACCAGGAAAGCAACAGAAGAGAGTTTTTCGGTACTGAGGGCGCTTGCCCCCACAACATTTTAGTCCAGTTAGATCAGGAAAATTGAGCAGCAAGTCTCTTTCCCTCTAATTCCGAATCGACCCTTTTAAACTCCAGGGGTGGGTCACCTTCACGCTTCTCGCCACCTCTCATTAGCGGGCCACAAACTTTGCACGCGGCTCCTTAAACTCCATTTGCACTCCATTGATGCGGACCGAACAATAGCCCGACTCCTTTTGATCTCTCCCGCGACAAAGCGTGTGACCACACTTCATCCGGGCATACTTTTCACCAAGTGCTGCTTCTGCGACGCTCCTTGGAGCCAGAACTTTCAATATAAATTCGCTCCGTAAAGGAGGCAACACAAAAGGACCCTGTCTTTTCTGTTGAGTGTTCGGACAAACAGGGGTTCGTAAGTCAGGAAGTAAAGAAAAGAGTAAAGTACTACAAATCCATTCTATCAAATAGTTCACATGTGTTATGTCTCCAGTGTAAAGGGCGAACCACCTGTACTTTTTATAGAGACACAATGTCCTGGGCTGTGAACATATCCTCCATATGTCGATCGTGAAATGTATAGAGGGATGTGAGTTCTGCTAATGAGCAGACGTTGCAATACATACACGTATATATATAAATGCTTTTGTTCTATAAAGCAACACAAAAATTTTAAAAGCAGAGGATTCAAAAATGTTCTTAAATTAAATTGTACGAGACTCATCCAGAAAGTAAGTTTCCTGATGTTTTCCCCTTTAAACATAATTAGCCGTGTAAATTGTGCATGTGTAACAGATCTATGACGTATCAATCATATGCCAGCCGGACAGGTCCTGCCTTGTGCCCGTAGCGTGGTAGCAGTGGTCCGAAATGGAATCTCTTGTTCCTTCTCCCACCGCCTACGAGGTTCAGTCAGTGATAAAGTTCTTGAAGGCGCAAAGCATTGCACCAATTGAAATTCATTGTCAGCTCTGTCAAGTCTATGGGTCTATAAGCAGAGAGAAAGTCGTCTAAGTGTCCATGATGAAGAGCGCAGTGGGCGACCGTCCCTCATCAATGATGATTTTGTTGAGCTTCTGGGGCAGCGCATGATGGAAAACCATCGCTTTACGATTACGGAGCTGAACAGGCATTTTCCGCAGATATCGTGATCCATGGTGCATGAGATTGTCCCTAAGCATCTGCTATTCAAAAAATTATGTGCCAGGTGGGTGCCAAAAAACCTGACACCCGATCACAAAATTCAACTCTTAGGAGCAGCACTGACATTTCTGCAATGGTATCAAGATGACGGCAACGTGTTCCTCGTCAATGCATTGACGGCATAGTGGATCTCTGGTCAGGACGAAATTCAAACATACGCTGTCGGTACGGAAAGTGATGTACACGGTGTTCTGAGACAGGAAGGGCATTCTGCTCATTGACTTCCTTCCACGTGGTGAAATAGTAAACACTGTCCAATGTTATGAAACACTACGGAAATTGTGACGTTCCATTCAAAGCAAGAGACGTGAAATGCTTACTGCAGGTTTTGTGCTTCTCCATGACAATGCTCGTCCACATACGACTCGACGCACAGCAGCTGTTTTGACGGAATTTGGCTGGAGTTGTTTGATCAGCCACCCTACAACCCTGTTCTTGCTCTCAGCTATTTTCATGTTTTCTTGCACCTCAAGAAATTCCTGTCCTCCGGTGAGCGTTTTGGCAACGACGAAGAGCTGAAGACCTCTGTCACACGCTGGTTCCATTTACAGGTTGCAGAGTTCTACGACAGAGGGATGCAAAAGTTAATCCCACGATACGAAATGTATCTCAATTCTGGTGGTGGCCATGTTGAAAAATAGCTGAAACATTGCTGTACTTGTGGCCAATAAATATGTTCCTGAAAGTGTGAGTTCTTTTTTTTAAATAAGGAAACTTACTTTCTGGATACACCGTCATTCTCATGTATTATAGAGTGCTAAAGGACAAAAAGCAGTTTTCTGTGTTGGATGTTAACTCATTAAACATGTTTCATTGATTAACAACGTCATACTTAATCTGAAATCTTCACTTTTTTTGTAGTTTTCATTTTACTAGTGTTTGTATGATTGTGCAAAGAATGTGTAATTTTTATAACACAGCTAAAAAACAAATTCGTCTCTTCGAATGTGATAGAAAGTTAAATATTTGGGGAAAATCAGCACTTCTTCTTGTCAGAACTAAACTGAGAAGAAACGTTTATTTTATTTTTAGTTCAAAACCATATACATAGGAATCTTGATCAATAGGCGGTTTTTTTTCAGCTGAAGAAATCGACTATTTTGAGAATGGTTTTTGGTATAGGTTTAGTTAAAATGAATTGCTGTATAAAATTGATATTTTCTACAGCAGTAACCCCAATAACTTTAAAGATGACAAAAATTTCTGTACTTTTTTTTCGGTGCAGCTAATTGGGACGCTTGGCCCCAAATTTTAGATGTGATATCCTATTGGTTTATAAAGTATTCGTTTTCTGAATATTCCAATCTGAAAATTTATGTCTTTACAACTTTTAAATGCGTTCTTACCGCGACATTTATTTTTGGTGTTGCAATTTTTTTCTATTCTCAAATTATTTTTTTCTGTTCAAGTGAGTCTGTAAATTTTTGTGGGTTCCTTCATATGGATGTACAAAATATAGCATGGATTTAAGTGGGAGAGTTCTAATTGTTCCTTAAAAAATTAAAAGTTACAACTATTCAAATTTTCATGTTTTTTTTTGGGGGAGTGTTTAGCTACAGAAATAACTATTACAACTCAACAAGGCAAGACAAGACAAGTACAATTCAACAAATCAGGAGCCAGTTTTCCAATTCCATTCTAACTCTTACCCCAATAATGTAAGAAACGTAAATCTCTTGTGTGTGAAACAACTAAAAAAATATTAAAAACTGAATATTTTATGAAAAAAAAATAGTTATTTGCTCACCTGATTATTTTACCAGAATCAATTTAATATCAAAATCTGAAAAAGATTGTTAATTACTTTTAATATTATCTGATTTCTTATTTTCTTCTTCTTTTTTTTGTTGGTAAAGAGTGCTGCGTAAATATAAAACTGTCAAAGCAAAGTATAAATCTAAATATTTCATAAGCTTAAAATGTCCTTTCTTAAACGTTAGATAGAATTTTTCAATTTATTAATAGGTAGAAATGTATAACATACTTCAGTTTATCACCAGCTTTCTTACAAGCAATAAAACAGCAGGAATGTAATTCTTCATTGGCTGTCTTACACAGGGCTTCGAGAAATTGATGTTCCAAGAAACGACTAAGAAAATACCTATAAATAGAATAAAATGTAACAAATCTCGCAAATAATTTTTATTAACCCCCCCCCCTCCCAAAAATATTTCGTTGATCCCTGATATTATTTTAAAACTGCTTAAACGTTATTTTTTAATTTACTCCTTTTGCAACCAATAACCTTTTTCTAAAGGAACTTCCATAATTTCTCATGGAAAAGGAAAATCACAAGAAGGCCAAGATATTAGAAATACTCTGAAAAAATGTAGACAGGCTGCGTATTTTCCTTCATTTCAACATAGATTTTTCTTTTATTAATATATTAAAATAAGACTTTCATAATGCATTTTTTTACTTTATCCGATTCTGAATTAAAATAATTAATAATTCAAACTTTTAGAACCAAAAAATATTAATTCATCTTTATGTTGTCTAAAGAAATTGTACACGAACTGCGCGTATTAAAATCACTTATTGAAATAATAAATAATCAGCTTCCTTATTCTCTTATCAAATTGATTAAAATTTTGTTAAATCTGTTATGTATCGTATATATTGTTTAATCTTTATTACTTAGCACTTTTGTAATCACATTAGTTCACACAGTCCCTTATTCATATGCGTAAGGTAATTTAGACAAATTTCTGATGCGTGAAAAATAATTGAGACTAGTTTGTTATGAAAGAGATTGATTTATTTCATGTATGCAAGACATCAGTTTATTTCTTACATTCCAGTGACATTTTATTTACTTTAATTTCTTCATTAATCATTTTGGAAATTTAAACTAGGACAAAAAATATTCCAACAAACAAATCGTTTCTTGACACACACAGTTTTTACAGCAACGTTCATCCGAAAAATTCACCAAGATTTACAATTTTCACAACTGAATGGTTTTCGTAATTGTTTGTTTTTGTTTTTAAATATTCAGTGATAGTGTGATGCATCATATATATTTCCAAATGTCTAGAATTTAAAAATAATTAATAACACGAATTACAAAAAATAATGTAAGAGCTTCTTGCTTACAAATTATTTGCTTTGCTAAATACATCTTTCGGCGTGTATGATTGATCAGTTTATAATGTGCCATAGAAATAGCATTTCAAATTCGAGATCATTTCCCAAAGGAAAGTATCGAGGCATGAAAAGAATATTTACAAAGATTTTGTTTACAGGAAAGGGATCGATATTTCTGTGACAATAGCAGAAAACTACGAGACTCATTCAGCCAGACGACAGTAATGTGAATTCTGGAAAAAACTAACTAAAATAAAGTTTTTTTTTAAATCTTAAATAATATAAATTCTTGGTGCACTGAATACGAACGAAATTAAATAGGTCCTAAAAAAGTATACAAGTTGGAAAGAATAAGTTTTTCTTAAAGTTGACCCAATATTGCAATATTGCAAAGAGTGGGATTATTAAGGCTGTTTTTGGTTAATATTACAGAATAAGACCCAAATTCGGAATATTTTTCAGATATAAAAATATTCAAACATTAATACTAAATTCTGGCTTCACTATCCTGTAGAGAATCACTTATTTTATCGTACTACTTTTATCCGAGTTGACACATTTTTTCTTTTGTAAAATGTGTTCCGCATTTTTTCTCCTATATACCGTAATGCTAAATGATCTGTCCCTTTACATGTTAAAGGGAAAAATTTTATATGTGAATATTTATTTATGAAATATTTAAAATTTCAAAAACACTATGTTATAAACAAATGCATGAACTACCATGTCAAAAATTTTTATAAAAATTTAGGCATTTTTTCTGTCCAAAAATGTGCTCGGCGTTAAGTCCCCACTGCTGTACATATGGCGAAAACAGCCCTAATAAATTAATTTCAACAAAGTTAGTGAATTATGGAACAGTTTATTATATATAAGGAATTTTCTCTTTCCTTTATTTTATTCTATCATATATTTCTTGAATATAAGTATAAAACATAAGTTAATTTCAATAATTGATTAATTAATTATTTATAATAGGTGAAGTAACCCGAGGGCTGTTGGTAACGAATTTCGTAATTTTGAACCACAGTTAAGAGGACAAAATACAAATTGGAATCCTACTCTCCACATTTCCATTCCAGACCAGCGTGAAGGTTTTCCGGCTGAACAAATTCAACGTGCATCTCTACATGAATAACTTAATTAGAATTTAGAATTGTGATACATATTTTTTTTAAAAAATTAGTTATACTTATAACACATTTTATTGCAGTATTTTTTCTGCGATCTGCTGTCATATACCATTATAAACTACTTCCGAAAATGGTGGAGGATTTCTTAATGGATAAAATGATAAATAAAACTTCAAACATATTTAAAAGTATGGTATAAAATCGCATTGTTATAAAGGCATTCTATCGTCTTTTATTAATGACCATAACAAAGGCGTGCATCTATTTATTTGATGAAAAATATCGTAAGAAACTATCATTATCATTCATTCACGTATTTCAAGCTCTAGAAACGAAGCTTGTTGCTTATGAATACTAATTGTTTTCGTTGAAGGAAGAGTAGGCCATCCCTACTATGATTTCTTTCTTTTACGAACCAATATTCACCATCTATGTTGAAATACAAGTCTGACCGCGGTCACTCATTTCCTGCTCACCAGAACATGGTTTTTTATGAGCATTTTGCGAGTCCTTGTTTATTTGACGATTTCGCAATTGTATTCAAATAGCGTCACGATGCTTGTGTTTCACTTCTTTGTTCTTGACTAACGTAATCTAGCGACCTTCGAACACACAACTGGAGAACTATTGAAAGAGATACAGCCATTGTTTTTCAATAACTTCCATGCCTAATTTTTCGGCCACCGATAAAATAATAATAATAAAAGAAATATTTACTAGTACCACCGAAATTATTAATTCTTAGGAATTTACTTGAGTAAATATAATGTAGGTTGTATTTCTGTGTTATGATTTCTTAATCTCATTTGATATCAAGATAGTAATTTTTCTTTACACTGGGTTTTGATATTGGCGAATTTAAAACATATTTTTTACCTGGATGAGGCAAAAAATTACTGATTATAGTTTTGATCGAAAAAAAACTCCAGTTTTCATTTAACTGTTTCTTTATTGTTTATCATTACCATATCACACATAAATAGTCCCAAATTTGAAATTTTACTTAACAAAGTTAAGTTTTCAAAAATCATTTTTGTAAGGATGCCAAAAATTTACATGACTATACTAAAAAGTATCCGTCTTTGGACGTAATTTTGTAAATTCCTTCTATGTGTATTTTCCAAAATTTTTAATTTAGTACATATATTTTAAATAAAAGTACCTGATCATTAATCGCGCGATACATACTTACATTTTTATATTTATTTCATTACACGTATTTTCAAACAGATAAAGATATATACGAAGGTTAGCATAATTTATGAGAGGATTAGTTAAAATTTATATATCCCAGCAATTTGTTGTTTCTGTTTCCGTAGAGATGGAATTATATATATATATATAATAAGCTTTATTGAAGTATTATTTATATCCCAAGAAAATCCACAATTTCCTAGGGTGATAAACAACGTGAAATTCAGTATTATACTCTAGGTAAAAATGCCAGGATCATATATATATACAGTCAGACCTCCATTTTACGAACCTCTTTTTTGCGAATATCTCTATTTTGCGAACTTTTTCCTGGAACCAAGAACGTAATACATAAATATTGAAAATGAATCTCTAATGAATTCTCCACATAACGAACCTTTTTTTCGGGATTTAGCAACTTTGTTAAATAGATATATCTATTATATATCTCTATCTATATCTGTAAATATATAATATATATAAATTATTCCAAAAATTAGACGCTTATAAAGACTTTACTAATGATGAGTACACAGTATGGTTCTGCTGATCACTGAATGAATGGGTGGGTCGTACTAGTAGGCAATAGGAGGGCTGCTGACGTCAGTTTGAATCTCGATAAAATGACGAGGACGACTTGAGCAACCACCCCCTCTCCAAATTACCACGCCAAAAGGAGGACTTGAGCCTCTATAGATCTAACATGCTCAACCCCTCTACACGGGGAATCTTCAGTGGCCCTAGAGCAGGGATGGTGAACCAATGGCACGCGACACAATATTTTGGGCACGCCACTGATCCAAATGTTTTGCATTCGCTTTTGAAGCTAAACTACATGTTTTCATAAACGAACAAGAAACTACAAAAACATCCCAAACTTGAACAAAAAAATAATTAGATATTTATGAGAAACCAACCAGACGAAGGAAACATTTTTCAACAATTTATTTCCGTAACTATCCTTATTTCAATGAAGGAATTTTCAGCGAGAAGTTCTTAGTTCAAAGAATTATCGGAAACGCTCAAGTTTATTATGGACCCTGATGTGACTTCATTTGATAAACTAAACTTGCCCCAATGCACTGGTTGGAAATTGGAGAATTTGCAATACAACTGTGTGATTAATTTCCAGTGGAGTTCAATATGAATTCAAAAATTTATTAAAACAAGGAAAAGTTGGAATATATTTATAGTAAAATTGTGCCAGTAATGAAATTTCAGAAACATGGGATTCGAATCCAGACACATTTAACTGTTTGAAGCTGACTCATGGTATTATAAACACATTTTCATCCACCTATGCCTGCGAGCTATTATTTTCAGAGATGAATAACTTAAAAGACTCGCTTAAAAACCGTGTTATTGATTATTCCATTTCAGCATGCATACTATTAAAAGTAACATCTTACAATCCAATTATAAGTTACTTGCCATTTAATCTGCAACACAGAAGTCCCGCTAATGTTACTTTAATTTGAATGACACGTATAACTAAAACATTGAACTACTATACAGTACAAAATGTATTTTTTCGTAGTGACTAAAGAGTTTTAAGTTGTTGTTTTTTTTGGTTGGTAGTTAGTTTTATTATTTTCCCCACGTCTATACCTCCTGAAATATTTCTTAATAAAAAATGGCCGGTTGGTTCCTACGGCCCCTGCCTCAACTGATGACCAGGAGTTTGTGACCATACCCACTAGGCTACCGTGAGTTCATTGAAAGCATACTCGAGAAAGTGAAAAAATAACAGCATAAATTACAACAACTGATTGATCAGAAATGCTTCATGAAACATTTTTTAATCTGGTTGCAGAAAATAAGTAGTACTTAAATAGATATGAGTCCAATTCAGTTTGAATATTGGATGTTTCATTCGACTTACACATAAAATTCCGTTAATGTTCGCTTTCAACGAACGACTACGAAAAATACATACTTCTTCATTCAAGTAGAAAAAAAGAAAAAGAAACGTGATTGGAAAACTGCAAAACTAACGTAGTTTGTACTAAAATTAATGAATCCAACTATTAAAATAACAAAGAAATAAAAGTTTGTTTCAAATAAGAAATGCATAGATTTAGATTTTTTTTAAAAATACTAATTAAAAAAATCTTAAAGATAGACATATTCAAAACACCTGAGTTCTCTTAAAACAGAACAGTACATTAATTGTTATTAAGATGGAGGGTAATACAAAGTAAAAATTAACTATTCTTAAACATAAAATTATCTTTCACTTCTAAATGTAAACAACTTTTCAGCATAACTTTACATTATCTTTTTGTTCTTTCATGAGTCAATTTCGTCGCCAATTTCTTTTCTCTGTCATAATGAAATAGCCTTGAACACAGATTTGTTTGATAATTTTGATGTTTCAAAAATAAAGAATACTTTCTAAGGATACTTTGAAACATAGTAAATTTATTTGTGTTGTCTGTAATTTCTACTTATGCAATCACTTATATACGGGGAATGCGTTTCCTCCTCTTTTCTCTATGTATTTGTTATTTTTAAAACATAAATTCACACAGTAAATGTAATTGATTTATAGAATTCGGTAATTTTGATAAGACGTGGTACTCAGTGATTTATATCATATAAGTATCTCATTTCTAAAAAAATGTCATGTGTTCACCTTGATAAATACTGTTATCGACTGATTTAGAGTCTACACACCAGTCTTACAAAATTTAATAATCCCACTCTTCTCTCTCTCTTTTCTTTTAAATTAATAACCCTCTGTATAATATTTATTGAAAAAGGAATATTATTACCAACCTCATGTAAGGAATGTGAAGAACCACGTGGTACTTAGAGCCAGGATCAAACAGTTCCCTACTTTCTAAATCTGGTGGTTCAATACCTTGAATCATTTTCCTAAAAGAAAATTTGAAATAAAAGTAGCTTTAAAAGACAAGAGTCTTAAAAAGGTATGGATATTGTTATTTTTAAGTAAAACAAAATGTATGCATGTATATGTGTGTGGAAACTGTAAATCCTCCCCTCTTTACAATTAAACACACTATTACGAAAACGAACTACAATTTTTAAGAATCTTGAATTTTAAAAATAGAAAGCTGTCTACATACTTCATTTCTGTAAATGATACAAATTCCTTTTTTTTAAAATTGTATTGATCAGGAAAGTAAATTAATTAGACGCAATTCATGATTTGTCTAAAAGACGGTTTCGGTGATTAATTGCTTAATTAGTTTACATTTCGTTCGTCAGGTGGAACATTTTTAATTGTTTGCCGAACCAACGCATTTTTAGTGATAGGAATCACAAAGCATATTCTTTGGAAGATTTATGGCCTGGAAAGAAAAGAGTGAGTTTGTTATCAGTTTGAAGTGGAACAGGTAAAGATTTCTTCCTGTCGGACAGCGTGTTTCGCTAAGATACGGTAAAACTTCACGCTTTGTCAGTTTAGGAGCCTTTTATCACCACCGTAAATAGATTCTTCAAAAAATATTCAAGCTTCAAGGAGGACACTTTCATTTTTAATCTCTTTTAGTTGAGAAAGAAGTACGCACCTTGAAATTCTCATTAGTTTACAACCTTAATTTTATTAATGGTCGGCTTTTCACAATTATTTGGGATATATTTTTTAACAAATGCAATTTTTTTTACCTTTTAAGAAATCATTTCATTTGTGAATGATCACAGAATAAAAAACAATTTTAGTTTGCACAATATATTTATTACACACATTCGAAAAAATTTTTAAACGTTAATGCAGGAAAAAAACATTGTTATTCTAAGAGAATTTTTTTAAAAAAAATGTTAACAACCACAGGAAACAGCCCATTTATAATGACAATGATTAAACTACATTAGGATGGAAATTCTTGGAAAAATTGATAATTTTAAAATATTAATGCAAATTTCTATGAAAAGAAACTTAAGTGATGATGCGAAATTCTAAGATGTTTTAAATAAATTTTGCTTTCATATTCTAAGTGGATTTATTGCAACAAAATAATAAGACAGTTGTAACAGTTTTAACTTTAAAATATGTTAAGAATTATTTATAATCCTTATAGTTACTATAAATCAATATATTTGTGTAAAATGAAATAATTACTCAAATGAACTTCACTTTTAATAAATTACTATCATTTACAATGATAAAAATTATGCAATCGAAATAAATATCCGTTTCCACGTTTTATAGATATGATTTATTTCAATCACAGTATGCAAGAACATTATTAATATGCCTAAAGTACAGAAAAAAGACGAAGAACATTATTTTTGTTGGAAATGAATAAGTTTATATTACTCGTATATTAGTGATAAAATTTTAGTCATTCTGCTTTGTTTTTTTTTTCTTTTTGAAAAACCTTGTCTTATAGTGAAATTAAATACACCATTTTTTTTTTTTTTTTGAATGCTTAGCTCCGAAATGTTTACAAGATGTAAGCAGCTGCCACATTATGTCACTTTGACTTTAAAATAAATTTTGATGAAAACATTTTTTGGATGCATGAAATATTATTCATTTCTAAAGCACGTTACTGAAATGTAGACAGTCAAAAATTTATTAGAGTTAAATTTAAAAAAGTCTAGTTCAGTAAGTATTTAATTTGAAATAAAAATTAAGCAATCGCAAAAAGACATCCTAAAAATGAAAAATATAAATGGTAAAATAATATTATGAATAAAGTTTACTTATGCAACTTAAATTCGAGAGTACATATTATGTGAGTGTGCTATTTTATATTATATTTTTATTTATCCAAAAAAAGGGTGTCAAATTCTTCTTAGCTTCAGTTTCTTTCTAATTAAAAACGTATTTTTATTTTGTTAGTGAAATCAACTGAATCATATTTTATTGCAAACATTTTTATGCATTTCGTTTTAAGGTATATATATTCTGCTTAGAATGATTAAAATTGAAATAATATTGCAAATTTGAAATAAATGTATTAAAATTAATCTTAATTAGAGTATAAGTACTAATTTTCTTTCAAGTCGTAATGATAGCAATGTTCGATAAGTATACAGTAAATCAATCAGAAGTTTTTGAAACTTTTTAACTTTGAAAACGAAGTTTACTGTCAAAAGAAAAAATTAATTAATTCAATTTTACTATTAATGAGAGTTGAATAGTTAAAATTTTAATAATTTTTTCACATTCTTAGTAAAATAAAAACTCATGAATTTTGAAAGGTCTTTAATTAGATTTTATAGCTTTCCTTATATAAGTCGCAAAAATTATTAATTTCTCTCTATCAAATTATTTCTCAGAACAGATGAATTAGATATTTTAAATTTTTTTAGAATATTATAATTAAAAGAATTATATATCTATTTAGTTAATAAAGTTTTAAAATAAAAAAGTGTTTCTGTGTGAAAACGATGGTGCGTAAACCTTAATACCTTCGTTCTCTATTTTTATATCCTATTTTATGGCTATTTTGAAGCATAAAATTTTTATCGATTATCGCTACAAGCGCTATTTCTATGCCTACTTTTATAACTTTATCATCCTTTATGTAACTATTTTCAATTTTGAAAGGCTAATATAACTACACTCTAAATTTTATTATTTTTTAAATGCCGTATGTTTGTCTCAATGCGTTTATTTCAATGTTCCCTTACTTAAGGATTCTTTACTGTTGCATCTACTAAACTAAGCCATGGTGCATCCAAAATTTAGATGCTATTCTTGTGACTTGAATTTTAAACTTAAATCATATACTATAGAATTTTTAAAGTTTTACCTTTCATCCAAGTTTTAAACTGTTTCAAGAATGATAATAAGAAGAAGAAAGCGATATTCAATATCATATTATGGAAAAATTGAAAAGAAGTTGTTGACTTTCCTATAAATAAATGTTTTGGGAATAAAACATGTTTTGATATATATGGGGTCTTTTTTAAATTATCTAAAACTACATCCCTTTTATATTATTGAAAGCATACAACAAGATAATTAGGGTGTTTTAGATAAAAGATACCTGTTTACCTATCATTTGAAAAGTCTGATACTCAAGATAAAATCAATAATTATATATATGAGTTACCCTGAAAAAATCTACATTAAATTGTAACATGAAATTTGTCATTTCCTTTATCAGAACTTTCTACAATTATCTCAAAAGACTTTTAATTGCTTCAACTCTAAAATGAACGTAAGAAATGTCTTTGTTAACAATGAGATAAGCATGAGACTCTGATTTCAAAAACTGTTTATAGATCAAATTAACTTTCAATAACTACTCCCACTATCTTTAATCTATCTCAAAAACAAGATATCTGGATTTTTTTTTCTCAAACGTCAGAGTTTTAAATATATAATACTAAATATGATATAACTGGTAATAACAGAATAAATATTTATCCGAAAGAAAAACTAAATATAAGCCAATAATGCCATAGAAGTATTTACAATCAGTTAAAAATTTTCCTTCATTCAATATCTAACTTAAAGAAATGGTTTTGAAAAAAGTGAGTTTGATCTATTTTTATGAAAATAATTTTGTTGAAAAGGAATTGAATATATATATAATTTTTGTTCTGTGAGAGATATGCAGAGATATAAACTAAAATATATCTAGGGAGAAAAAATCAATTTTTTATAATATTCTTGTATATTAACGCTCAAATTGATAAAAAGCGAAAAACATTTCTCGTGCTTCGACTACTTTATAACAGAGCTTGTTTAAAAGTAGGGTTAAAATTTAAATCGCACTCATTTGGTTACTTTTTTGGAGGATTATTTTTGAAACACGAGTAAAAAATGTTATAATTTCCTTCCATCACGCTAACGCTAAGCATTATTATTCTTCTCAGTGAAGGTTGCACTTAATAACAGGAAATGTATCTACAGTTTTAGAAAATTTAGCAGAAAAACTAAGTTTTTAAAGGCTAATGTGCTGAAACACACCATAAAATTGGCTCATAAACCCTGAAAAACAAACTTAATGAGTCTTAATTTCCATGAAGAAAAAGGGTCAAAAAGTAAATTTTTTCCACGTGGAGAGGATATTGTACATACAGTTGAAGGCAAATGTTTTAATGACATAAATATGTTTCATTTTCATTCCACCCAATTGCCTTTATTTACGTATCTGTACATAAAAAACAGCAGAGGACTTATACATAATCAAAAGTTAGTGAAATCTTTCTATTAACAATTTTAAAATGCTGAAAATAATATTATATTTAAGGTTGTGATGTCCCCCTCTTGGGAGAATATCTCTCGGAATATCAGCGTGAGCGTGGGATTAACGAAAGAACTAGAATCAAGCCTTATCTTAAGATGACTTGATTCAGATATTCAACTGAAACCTTTAACAAATTCAATTATAATAATTAATGTGAGAAAATCTACGATGGCAAAATATGCAACACACAATATATATATTTACTTAATGAGACTTAATCTAATTCAAACCATTATCAATAACTGAACCGCCTAATCACTGATTCTAATATTAAATACTCAATCCTACCTTATTACAGCTTAGAGAATCACTCTGTATTGACTTATGATCAATCTTGTCTTTACTTGTATGCACTGGTGTGCAACTTGAATTAAATATATTCGATCACTTATAACTTCTAATCACAGTCACGTAAAGCTCATTCAGACTTGAACCACGATTCCTCTATTGGACATCAACTACCTGCCAATTTCCATCCACTATCACAAATTGCCATACATTGCCATTTCGTTTACTCTAAGTTCCGATATTCAAAAGCTTGTTCATTTGCATCTTTCGTCCACACTTCACTTCTTGGATTTGGTTGGAAAAGAGTTGCCATTAATTCTGACCCAAAGAACCCAAAGGACATGTTAAAGAAAAGACGCGTGAGCCCGTCACAAGGTAAGAATCACACATGTTTACTATTTATATTTATATGAACATATATACTGTGCACTTATTTCCAAATACTTTTTCATGTTCCCACAAAATATAATTCGTACTGTTGAGGAAATAATTAATTATGCAAATTCCAATTACCTTCTAAACTATTATAAGATTTATTATAACTTACAAACAGAAATTTGAATGTTACTTTATATTGTATGCTTTATACCTGCATTATATACTTAGCATGGTACATATATCGTCAAGTCTTTTTATAATTTGTATTTGGTAAGGAAAAAAATATTATACCTTAATTCCCACCATTTTTCCATCATATCTTTTTCTTTAATTTCTCCAGAGAAAAGTCGATATCGCCACATCTCTACCGTCAAAGCCCAGGGCAAGAGAACAAATTTAGATAGTGCTTGTTTCATGAGCGTGTTTACCAATATTTCTGGAAAATCCCAAGAAGTTGTATTAATAACAAAATTAAGTTATTCACAAAGCAATCGTAAAATACTATTGAAATTTTTAATAATTGAGGTTAATGAGACAAAGATCAGTATCGTAAATCTCTCATTTTAATTTTACAAGAAAAAAAATAAATATTCAACAATTCATTTAAAATTGCACAGGTTTTGATTTTAGACTATGAATTGCCGTCTACTCGTACTGTCCCCTATATTGTGCTCAAAGCTACGGCTAACGACAGGCGTACATCAAGCCCCTTACTTCGATGAATTTCATAGGCCTCGATCTGACACCGTCGGATAGATGGCATTAACAACAACAACAACATATTACCGCATTATTTCAAACATTTCTTTTTAAATTTAAAAGAGAATTCCGTATTAATGTATATCACATATTATTATTAATTCAGTACTAAGTTTTTCTCTAAAGACCAGATCCTGATTGCTTCGCTACAGATATACAGATAAAGCACTAAAAAATTTATATAAGAACCCCAAATTTATACTTAAAATGAGTGTATTTTATTTTATGTATCCAAGATCTATAACACAGTATATAATAAACTTCTACTTTAAACTTCTTCCTTTTCATATTCGATTTTTCGCCCAACAAGTAAAATAGGTTTAAAGGTCAGGAAAAAATTAGTGATAATATTAATGCTTTTTGAACTCTCTCTCATATGTACTTATTACTATATATCATACTTTTATTGAGCATTTTTAAAATGTAAGCTCAAAAGTAAACGATATAATTTTAAGAGTCCAGTTTATTTAAGCAGGAGGTAATAATAGTAAAATATCTAAAAGGTACTTGAAATCCTGTTTGGTGAAATGATTCAGTTCAAGCGCAAAGTCACACAAAAGATATGTCATTTATTTACTTTGAAGCTAAAACGTAAGCGTCAAATTAGAAAGAAAAGAAAAAGATAATTTCTAATCTTTCACTTTATTTTTTTCATCTATCATTTTAAGTTAAAAATAGAGATGTTTACATAGGTAAAAATGGAAAGATGATTGCAAAAGATGAGATTCTTCTTCTCAAAAAACAAATTTTATCAGTTGAATGCATCAAATGATCTTTAACAAGCCCCTTCCGTACCTCCTGACGTATCAGAAGATCGAAGATTGAATGTGTGAAGACATTTCGGACTTTGAGCTGCATAAACCATAGTTTCCCCTACTGCTTCGTGGAATGCGGAATTGGCGCCGCTTCTGTAAATCATTGGGAGCTTGTGATAAGCCATGTAATAGTGTATGTGTCCCATCTCATGGATTGCTTCCAAAAGACTATGTTCTCTCACTTCTGCACACATTCTTACTCTGTAAAATGAGAAGATCTAAGTTTAGAAGAGATTTGAGGTTAATTAAATACACTTTTAAATCGACTTTTATTAATGAAATCTTAATTTGATCAATCTTTTACGACTTATGATTTATTCAGATCTATAAGAAATATATTCCATTCTTGTTACAGCAATTCACGACTAATATTATTAAGACTCAGAAGGAAATGTAAATCATGTACATTTGATTATTACTATTTATATGTATACAAATCTATAAAAGAATCCTATTCTGAGTTAATTATGTTAATTTTAAATTTTTCCTAATTTTTTAATTTATTTCTTACATTAGTTGCTGATGTCCGTCATGAAGATATTCACATTTTTTATTAGCATTTAACACTAAAATCAGAACTTTTATTAATACTGTAGCGTTTAAAGAAAATTAATAAGCTTTCACTAAATTCATGAACAATTTCATCGTATCAATCTTAATCCGTTATCTCGCTGAATACTTATAATTTACATACTCGTGATTCTTCAATTATACCGAATTTCCCTCTTTTAACAGGAAACAAGTTGCATACACATACAAATCCATTATGACACCCATTCAAAGCTCCCACAAAGCTCGATCACCGCGGTTCAACTTCGTAGACGTAGTATTGCATGAGGCGAATGAAACAAGTAGTCGCTGCCTAACTCAGAAATTCACTGCATCGCTGTCTTTATTTTGGCTTTTCCTGCCTTCTAGACATTTCTAGAAGTATCTCCTCAGATAATCACTCTAGACCAGTGGTCTTCATTTTGTGTTCCATGAAACCTTGGGGTTTCACGAGTCAAAACAAAAATTTGAAAAGAAAATTATGAATGTATATGAAAAATAGATTCGCATTCTGTAGAATTGAGACACCCGGAGCACAAGTTAACGTTATTAATGAGTAAACTACATTTATGTTACATTAAAAAATTTTAATAACCAATACAATACTTCTTTTACTGTCTTTACATAAAGTAACTATAACATGTTTTGATCTCCTTTAAATATTTTATTAAGATATGTTTTTCTAAGGAGGGAGTGGGGTTTCCTAAGGACACCCTATATTTCTAAAGGTTCCATGAATCAATAAAGTTTGATGACCTCTGCTCTAGACCCTTCTATATTTGTTTCAGCGAATTTATTTTTGTCACCAAGTTTAGCAACTAGGCATCATTTGGTGACACTAGCATTCCTACCTATTCAGCATTATTGAGAGGAATTTTTACTCTTTGTTTGCAAATAATCTTACTGACGACAAATCCCTTTCGAGTGAAAAGTCCAAACTTTCCCTATGAATTATATATATATATATATATATATATAATTATTAGGGAAAATATATATATTTTTTAAATATATATAAATGACTTTCAAAGAATATTTTTTTTAGTTTTTAAATATTTTCTTAGACCATTTTAACGTTTTAAGAAGATGCATTTATCCTGGAAAAACATTTATTTCTTCTCTACCATTTCCTTTGTTGGGGATAAATTTTATGATAAATTTTTCCTTAAAAACACATTTTTTTCATTTTTAAACGCATGTTTTACGATACAGGTGAAACGACCAACAACAGACAAAAATAAATGTTAAGCAACAATGCTTTTTCTTCATATATGATACCAAATCGTAATTTGGTTTTAACAAATTTTTCACTATGTTTAAAAGTAATAAATCAAAAGCACCTATTTATTACTTCCATTTTTCAACATTGTGTTTAAAATAAAAAAATTCTCATGTCAACCAAAATTTTAGAAATTGCAGAAAGTATCAAATAAACGAATACACAATACATTTACCTATAATCTTCGTTCAGAGCAAAATCATAAGAAACCGCATGGCAATCCACAAGGCGACCATCTGTAGGTTTAACAAACATTGATTTCGCCCAAAAATCTGATTTCATGGGATTCAAACCCATAGTTGTGTAAAACTCTTCCGCTTTTCGAAGCAAATCAGTAACGGAATACCCATTTAATAACATTTCAGAAGTTATATTTGAGAAACTTTTCTGGGTGTAAGGAATCAAAATGTCACTTAGAGCACTCCAGTTATCTCCCCAAAGACTACCTATGAAATATAAGAAAAAGCTGCTTAAATTCATTGAAATATAAAAAAGGAATACTTCTGATTAAAAAAGTCATTCGATTGTTGTCTGTAGTCGTGTACATTTATTAACAATTTTATACAATGGTATTAAGAATGATTAAATGTCAGTTATACTGAAGAGAGAAATTTTATAGTTATTCGTACACACAATATATCAATACTTTCCCTCTGTTGCTTTATACTTGAATAAAATTAGTTTACTCTCCCAATTCTATTATATTTATTTCGATCCGGAAATACTATATTAATCATCGATCAAGACATATATTGGAATTTGAATTAGGAATTAAAGATAGGAATAAGGCATTTATGATTAATGATTTCAATGTACACGGTTCCGTAACTTTTTTAAAAATGTGTCAATTGTTCTCATAAGACACTAAATGTTTTTGACTTTCAGTTGGAAGAAGTATAATATGCTCCTCCCCTCCCCCCACACATCCGCTTTTGATATCTTGATAACAAATATGCTTCTGCATTATCCTCATATCTAAACAGAACAGAACTATTTATTTTATTTTACATACTCTAGGCACATTCTAGGCAATTTTTTTTCATTTTTTATAATTATTCAAGTAATCTAAAATGCATTGAGATGTTGCATATATATATAACTTACAAATATTACTTATAGTAAGTACATTTTAGTATAATGCGTTCGGTTTCTGAGCACGACGATAATAACAAACCATCAATCCAATGAAAAACAGTATTTAAAATATTCTGAGTGTACTTAACTAGCAAATGAGCTGGAATCCACGGATTCTTTCCAAAATGTTTTGCTCCGAAATGAGCTCGTAACTTGTGTTTAACATAAGACTGCAACTCCTTGTAAAAATGTTTTACTTCATCCCAAAGTGATAATACTGTCGATATTACATCTTCCAAGCCAAGTTCTTCTCTCCATGCTTCTCCAACATCTGAATAGCCTTTAAAATAACGTTACAATTTATAATTATCTAATACTAGAGGGCACAACAATAGGAAGAAAAATATATATTAAAATGGATTTTAAAATTTGAGAAACACAGAGTGAGCACAAATGATGGATTACATTCTAAGAAATCATATGTTCGAAACTACGACATATATTACAATAAGTGATACATGAATTTAAAGAGAAATATACCAAGTTTTTTTTTCTATAAATGATCAACAGCACGTTCAAGATCGCTACAATTGGAATCCAAATATGGCGTTAATGACAAAGAAAAGTTTTTGCATATTAGGGTCTGTGCACGGGTTTTTCAATTATTTCGGTGCAACGTGCATTTAGAAATCGCTATGAAAAAAAGCACTAACCAACAAGAACATTCCGAGATGGTATCATCAATGTAAGAAAACAGTTGACTTCAGTAAAAAGAAAAGCAGTGGCCTGCCAAGCGTCTCGGAAGCAGTAGAGAAGGTGAGGTCCACGAAGTCTGTGAAGTGTTTGAAGTCCACGAGACTTGCCACCTGTCAACTTGGGATGCCCAAAAAACGGTATGGAAAACTTGACGAAAAAAATTAAATTACCAGCCGTATCATTTTCAATGAACACAATAAATAAGAGGGGACGACAAGTAAGCATTACGAACTAATGATAGAGTGATGCTGCAAAAGGTTTGGAACGAACATGATTACAGAATAAACGTATGTTGCGCAACTAGAGGGTCACACATTAATAACAGAACAAAAACTTGGTATATTTCTTTTTACATTCATGTATCTCTTATAGTGATATGTACAGGGGTTTCAATTATATGAATTTTTAAAATCGGATTCATCATTTGTACTCACCCTATATATTTCGCTACAATTTTAATTTTATTTTAGTTTATAGAGGCATAATGTCCGCTTCAAATTAATTTCACAATCAAGAACAAAATTTGACTAAAAAAATAAAACAATTCAGGAAAAACTCATATAAATCAGCTTTAAAAGAATCAAATTATCCGTCACTGATAGTTGTAATCAAAAAAGGATTAGTCTTGATCCATTTTTTTAAATGTGTGTTTGTAATCATATATATATATATATATATAGAGATTCGTCTATAAATAGAAGACTGCTTATAACGGAGACAGACTTTTTAAACGGTATTGAAGGTTATTTTCCAAAAAAGTAAGTTTTTAAACCTTAAATGATACATATAATATGAAGCTCGTCTACAAAACCGCTTAATTCATTGCCGGAATCTTGAACTTTATAAAAAAGAGACGAAAAAAATGAATTCACATGATAAACAATTTTTTTTACGTAAAAATGAACCAAATATGTATTAAAAAAATCACTTCTCAATTAATTTGGATTACAATAATAATAAGATGAAAAGGGGATTAATTGAAAATCTCATTAAGTGACATTTTCATGAAACAAAACTGTGATGAATCTGTACGGAACCTTTCCACTAATCTTCTTAGGCGTCTTTTTGGGGAATATAAATTCGCGTTTATTTCCAATCAACTCCAAAAAGATGAACGGTATATGCAAAATAGATAAGGTATTTAAGTCGAGCGTTGTAAACTAGCAATGTAGATGATGGAAGGCTATTGAGCCAGAAACTTGAACCGCAATATTAGAGAATTCCAGGATATTAGAATCGTGAAGACGTCGTGCTAGTATTCGACGGAAGTACCAGAAAGCTGATATAGCCAGCGGTAAATATAATTTACGTACGCTTAAAATAAGCGTTAGTTTAGTCGAATTAGTTAAAGTTAATGAAAGTTAAGAATTCGAGTACGTGTATTTCTCGGATCTCCTATTTCGGTAGACCTTACTTGATCTTGAGCGTAATTATTAATTAGTTGCATCATTCGTAATTTAATTTAGTATAATCCCTTTATTGGACGTAACATAAAAGTATTATATGTTATTAGAGTTTTTTTGTGGAATTGAAAATAATGAATAAATTATATATTATTAATCCAAAATAGCTCTTAGTGGTTCTTTGCCTCAAATTAATCTTGGTGTCCAAGGTGAGGTCCAGGGGGGTCTCCACAAAACTACTTGAGAATTATGTTACGTTTGGATGCAAAGAAAACTTGATAAGAGGTAATTTAATTTTTTCCATTGATGTCCTAACGATAAATAAGACAAGTAATCATGATTGTGAAATAGCCGTGGTCAAGTCGTTGGCTCGTGTCTTGGTTTCACTAAAGATCAGCAGTGCGATGGTTTGGTGTATTAAATTGGAACCATAGTCAAGTGACGAGGGAAATACCTGAGTTGGCACCCTTTTCTCCACACTTTTACACCATACCATTAGACCAGAGGTCGGCAACCTTTTAGCAGTTGCGTGTCAAACCAATTTACCAATAGGATTCAGCGCGCTACTCAGTAAGATATATTTGAAACATAGAGTCATAAAACATAGGTCAATAACATAGTGAAACATAGGTCAATAGCATAGATTTACAATTTTATTATATATTAATTTTGCATCATTTAAAACTATTTGCTAACAAAAAATAAACAGCATAAAATACTATTCCTTCAACCTAAATTTAAAAAATTTATATTTTACGTATATTATGTATTTCAAAACATATTTATTAAAATAAGAAATGAACAACACAATATATTAATATACCCTTCAATGTTGTTAAATAAAACAAAATAAAAGGTTTAATGCGAACCTGATATTTTACGTGTATTATGGATTTCAAAACATATGTATTAAAACTAGAAATAAACAACATAAAATATAAATGTATCCTTCAATGTTGTTAAACAAAACAAAATAAATGGTTTAATGCGAACCTTATCTCTCTGCAGCGCTCTACTTCATATCGCAAATCAGTGATATAATGAGGGTCTTTCAATTTTTCAGTTTGACACTATTCTGAACATTCAGTTGTTAAACTGCTTCTTGGAGGACTCAAAACACTTTTCATATGAGAAAAGATTTGTTCACAAGATACGTAGAACCAAAAGCGGAAAGCAAAGTGCATGTAATTTTCTCTCTTCAAACAGTTAAATCTCTCCAACAATGACATTCAATAATTTACAAAATAGCTGTAAATTTATCTTAAGTTTTCTTTCACATTTTTGTAATTCCGTAAAAGTTCTTAATTCTGAAAATGTTTGTCAAATATCAACTTCCATCCACTTAAAAATTGACAAACTTGTAGAATAGTGTAAAGTTCCACTGAAAAGTGTACCACGTGTCAAATGTGGCACGCGTGCCATAGGTTGCCGACCCCTGATTTAGAGTTTTGATAGGTTTAATTTACTTCAGCCTCTTTACACGAGTAATCTTTAACGTATAAAAATCTGTAACTTTAGATATCATAGTATTTGTCAATGTAAGCATCAATTTTTATAAAGCTTGTCTTCTAATATAAAGCAAAGCAAGTTTTCACACAGTTTAGTGTTTATAAGTCTAAACTTCTTTTTAATTTCTAGAAAACTACCCTTTGAATCATATTTTTACACCTAAAAAATCAATTTAGCTTCAATAAGACGTTTAGAAAATATATTAATTTGATTCAAATTCTTCGATCTCCTGTTTATATGTTTCAAAATTCAATCTTTCTTTAAAGAGTTGAATAGGAGAAACTGAGGAAAAAGAAGCTATTTAATAATGAATCACACTTTTCCAGTATAAAAAAGCGTTTTCAATTTCACCATTTCATTGAAACCATTTCACAAATCATACTTCTTTTTAGACTTTAAAAAAATCCAAATTTCACAACGATTTATCAAAGTCAAAGAACAAAACTATGAGCGTATATTTCATTTTTCAAAAATATATATGACTCTATGGATTATTTTTATGTATAATATCCATACCATTTTTTTCAACCTCTTTATTCGTCAACTGCACGAGCTGAAACCAATCAGATTTTGATTTTTCACCTATTTGCAATCTCCAAGATTTCCAAATTTCTTTTAAGACATCAGGATCCCGAATTTTTGCCATTAGAGATATTACTTCGCTTTCCCCTTGAGCTGTTATATTGAACTCTGGAAGAGTTATTTTTGCAGTACTGTACACTTCAGTCAATTTCGACTTGAGCTCAGCAATCAATCTACCAAAGTTATTAAAAATATTTTTTTCATTAACTTTGAAAAGTAAATATTCTGCGAACAAAATTAGCTCAATATATCATAACATAATATTTAACTGTAATATTAGTCTCTCGCGCTAAAACAAGTGTAGTATATTCAAAAATAAAAACTCAGGTTTGCTGCATTGTATGATTTTACTTTCACATAAGCAAGTAAACTTTAATTTAAAGAAAATTACAGTAAGAACTAGAAATTTATATATATATATATATATATATATATATATATATATATATATATATATATATATATATATATATATATAAGATTTTTATACCATATTCCGTACTAAGAATTATATTTGAAAAGTTAATTTCTTTTTACACACACAAAAAGATCAAAGACGTTTTCATAACAAAATTGAGATATATTTATAAATTGAGAATTTTATTAAAGACTGAAAACATATATATATATATATATATTTAAAAAGGATCATGTAATTATTATTCGACGTTCTTAAAATTTCAGTAGCTTTCTTTTCTAAGGAAAATTGTAAAATAATAACAAGTTGGAAATAAAAGTATACATCATATACAGAATAAATTAGATAATAAGGAATTTCAACAATGTAAGTAAAGGAATAATGTGTACAAGTATAAATCCAATAACATAATATAAATTAATACTTTTATACATTTTATGTTATTTGGCTCATGACTTTAATTTTTCGCTTTAATTGTTTCTGCTATTTAAATTATCAACTCCTTTTGTTCTGATGCTTTAATGCACGTTTATTTTTATATCTGTGTTTACATGTTAAATCTATGTAATTGCCCTGCGCCATTAACTTCCATTAAGTCTTAAAGTGTCCACAAGTCTATTGCTGTCACTAATCCTCCGATGTGAAATGCTAGCACAGAGGACGTCTTGTCATTTGGCCTATTATTCCAAATTACAATGTCCGTCATCATTAGTGTGTTTGTGCTTTATTTATCTGCAAGATGTATACAGCAGGGGTGGGCAGACTTTTCCAGGGCACGGACTATTTTCTAATGTTTTCAAGGTGGTGCGGTCCATGCAGTGGCGTAGTTGTAGGGAGCTAAAAGAAAATATACAATACAGCCCGGCCTCCATTTTACGAAATTCTCTATTTAGCGAACTTTTTCTTCAAACTAAGAACATTTTCCGATTTTTTTCGTAAAATTACCCTTAAATAGCGAAGTGCATTTTCTATTTAACGAAATCTTCTCTGAAAGATTTGATTTCTTCCCTGTATTTTTTTAAAATACCATATTTACTCGAATCTAAGCCGCACTTTTTCTCAATGTTAATACTACTGAAAATCGGGTGCGGCTTAGAATCGAAGGGAAAAAAATTCATCGGAGAGGGTACTTAGAGCAATTACAAATTCATGCATGTATTTAAAAGTTTGTAATACTGATAAAGTAACTAATTATTCACTTCTTATTAGTTTTCCTTTTAAACTTATTTTCATTTCGTAAAATTGGATAACGACAAGCCATTTTAGACTATTTTTCAATTTTCACAAAATCTTGTCGAGAATTTGGGGCGTATCTTAGAATCTATGACGTGTTAGATTCGAAAAAATACGATATTTCTGCACTTTCGTAAGATGGAATGATTATTAGGTCTTAGTGAAGGCGGTTACCTCAAAAGGTCTTGGCGGTCCACCGGTCGATCGCAATCGACTTAATGCCCACCGCAGGTATACAGCTAAAAATTATTTTAATGATAAAAGAACCTCGTTTATCCTATTCCATCATTTCTTGACATTAGTTAGCTTTAAGGCTACACAGTACCCTAAAAATTTCATTTTTACCGAAATTTTTTTTGCATGTTTTGGTGGCCCATATCATTGAGATGCTTGCCACGAAATTTCAGGTCTGTTAGCAAATTAGTTTTTAAGATATTTGAAGTTTTATGAGCTATGGTTTTGGTTTCGGTTTCCTTTTAAAGCATTTTTTCACACTTAAGTTGAATTAATTAAAAATGTTTTTTAGCTTTTAGTTTGAAATGCTTTTGAAAGCTTTTAGCTTCAATTCCAATTTTCATTACTAAAATCATTTCTGCTTGATTATGTTTTGAGTTTTTTGAGTTCTCATAATTAATTAATAAAGATTAATTTCATGGCCAATTTTTGCTTTAAAAATAGTTTATATAACTTAAAAGCTATATCATTAATTTATTCCTGTAGAGAAAATGCCATGGCAAATGAGTTCTGGGTTTCTGTGAGAAACAATATTTCGAAGAGATGGAATACTACTGAAAATGATGTATCTAAAAATCAGTCCTCAGCTGATTCTGCAATTAGACTTCCGAATACAAGTATTCTGAATTCAAATGCTGCAGATATAACTGAATATTTCCTTGATGTACCAAACTACATTATACTAAACATATTGTAGTACTATATTTTAGTATTTTAAAGTCGTACGATAAGAGCTAAAACTTCCAAAACTGCCTCAATTTAAAACTGAAAAAAATTAAATTTTATGAGCAAACCTGACTATTTTTAGCTTAAGTTAGTATCATTATTATTTTGTACATAAATGATTCGTGTTTCAAAACTTTTGTGAAATATTAGGTTCATATAAAGCTGAATAAACTGACGTCTTAACAAATGCTATCAATATTATGCAAAAGTATATTTTGAATTAAAAATATAATTTTCAGTCATATTTAATAAAAATAGTGTTTTAATGTAGAACATACATTGGAAAATAACATATTAAAAAATTAGAGTTTTACGGGCATTATAAGTTTTTGTTTTATGACTTTACAAACTTTAAATGCGTTTTTCTCAGACTTTTAATTTTGAAGGTATAAGTGTTTCTAATCCCTAAGGCTTTTTTCCTGTTCAAGATAGAGCCTTGAATTTTTTTTGTATGTACTCCCAAATGTATGTTCTATAAAACTTAGTATGGATTTAGGGCTGAGAACTCTAGTTATTTTTCTAAAAAATGCTAAAGTTGATATTTTAAAAATTTTCGTGTTTTTTCCAGGTTTTTCTAGAAAAATAATTATTAAAAATCAACAAGGAAATAGATTTTCAAATCCATACTAAATATTGTTTGTAATAATCTAAGAATCATAAACAATTTAAAATTACTAAAAAATTTTAAAAATTGAGTATTTTATAAAAGTTTGAAAAAACTTCAAAAATTCCTAATTTTTTAAAATTGTAAAATAATGGCTAGTCAAATTGACTTTTTGCTTACAGAATCAGCTTAATAATATAATCTAAATATAAAACATCAATTATTTTTACTGTAACTGTCTCCAAAAATTTTTTTGAAAAAGAATACCCTGTATCCTTAAATGAAAACGTGGGAAATACATATATTTAGGATTAAACATTGCAGTTTGTGTGCTGTACGATGCGTAAAATATGAAATTTAGAAGTGTGAAATGCAGATTTTAAAAATTTTAAACAATTCCACACTTATGCAAATTCAACACATATTTTAATTCCCTAAAGAGAATCATCATACAGGATATTTATTTTTATTTTAGGGATTATTTTAAATCATACCCTTACATACAGTTTTAATTTTACAAGAAAATAGTTTCATTACATTTGCAATAAAAATACGCCTTTATGAATTAAAAAAATGACTTATTCATGCAACTACGAGGTGGTCTAAGCTGATATTCGAGCGTGTAACTGGTGTTAACTGTTTTACAAACGCAAAATATTTTTCAATGTAGGTGTTGATCAATTTAGTGCTTGAATTCAATGTCATGCAGGTAAGCGCTTTAAGAAGAAATTTTTGAAAATTAAAATAAAAAAGAACTCTTTAGACTTGTACTGAATAAAAATGTCATAATAAGAAATAAATTCCTCTCCTCCCACTTTTCTGTTGAAACCTGATCCCAATATATAAATTTCTGTGATGAAGTCGATTTTTCCAATGGTGTCATGGTCAAAGAGTAGGTCGCTTAGACTTGTTACACTTTCTGAGATCTATGAGAAAATTGACCTTCAATGAATTCCTATAGAAATGAGAAACCATGGGGTTGAAATTTTTTAGAGGACATGAATAGAGATATATTTAATACACACGCATCTGACGTAAAATTTAAAGTGGATATTTTTTATGAAAAATTGTTTAACTATCAAAAGAGAGAAATTTTTAGATTCATTAAAATTATATCTTTTCAGCAATAAAAATGCCCATGTGGCAATATTGGAGAATTTGGAAAAAAAATTCGTTGGTGTATGTTTATTTTTTATTTCTTATACAGAAAGTCGTCCCCACTTTATGGAAACGATTTTGTAATTCATTTTCTCGTTTGCATTTTGAGAAAAGACATTGGCAACTTCAGAATAATCGTATGTTAATGTTTTCTTTTGATAGTAATGTAAAATAGAAGGTTTATTTTAAAAATGGCTCCTAAAAATGATACATGGCTCGAAGGTTACGTAATTACGCTTTCTTAGGAGAAATATTCTTATGAACAAACTAAAAGGCGGTGTAAAAATTTCGGTTATTGCATTTCAATCAAAGGTTTTTATAATTTAAACTTCAAAGGGAAAAAGCGTCTAGCAGAAAGTAAAAATGAAAACATGACCACGAAACTTCCTCCTAAGACTGTTCAAATGCAGGCAACTATCCAAAGAGTCAAGTTTCTGATCCTGAAAGAAATTCCGCCGACAGAAAGATTCATTGAATCGAAACTAGGAATGTCTTCCAGAACTGTAATTGAAATCATTGATAAGGATTTAAAATTAAAACAGTTGTTTAAACCTGAAGTTCGTCTCCTTTTTGAAAACATATTGCTGAAAGAAAAGCAAATTGTAGAAAATTATGTAAAGAACACCTAGCTGCTGAAAAATGGAAATTTGTGGTATAGGTATGATGTATGAATGAGGTGTGGGTATATTTAAGTGACTGTATTAAAAGAAGATCAATTTTATATTGATGGAACTGATTGAAATGACTGTACGAAATGGCATCGTCAGTGTACAGTAAAGTTCCTAAAAGGATTCATGATAGCTGTAGTATTTTCTAACAACGGCAAATTAAAATTCAAAAAAGTCTCAAGTAAAGCCAAAATTTATTTACTCTACTAACAGCCAAATATTTTAGAACCAATTTTTGAAGAAGAAATTCCAACTTTATATGGAAAGGACACTGATAAAGTTGAACACATTATGGACAAAGCCTCTAGTCATAAGTCTAAATCAACTGCCGCTTATTTAGCAAAGAATGAATCAGAAACAGAAATAAAGTGTATCCCGTTTGATGAAATACATGTAAAATCACCCTAAGCTTCTGCAACGAACTTTTGTGCTTTCGTTTTATTAAAACGAGTAGAAAACGTCATCCAAGGACACTGAACGGACTTCGAAAAAACGGTACAAGATGAATGGATTAAAATTTGCATGAAAGTAAAAAGTTTACTTTCATGAAAAATTCGAGCTAGAGCTATTGTGAAGAATCATGGCTATCAGACAGAAGCAAATTTCTGCAAAAAATACGGTATTTATTGTTAAAAAGTAACTATCAAAATCGTTTTCATAAAGTCTAAACGACCTCCTGTATATTTAAATTTAGGTAACTTTTGCAGTGGGGAATTTTAAGAAATTCAAAAATTTGAATCATAATTATCTACATCCAAATCCAAATTAAAAATTTCATTTTGATCTTATCATGCAATCATAACATAATCGAAAATTATTTTCAATGAGTATTCAGATTTATAAGACTAATAGGAAAAAAATTAAAAACCTTAATTTGTACTGTATTACCATCAATTTTTCGTCTATTTTGATATCATAAACCAGTAAAGGTAATCCACATGACTGACTAAAACCATTCAGTAGTTTCTGAAATATTTTTACGTAAGTAATTTGAATGGTGAATCAGACATTTCTGCATAAATTTCGTTATATTTTAAATTAATTTTCTTTTGCAATTTTAGTTAATAGTGTGTGACTTCTTTTTAATAATGTAAGTAAAATTTTAAGATTTTCAAACGTTTAAAATTAAATTACTTATTCCCTTTAATATAAATTATGAAATGACTTAGCCTTCATAATACAAGTTAAATACACATAAATGTTTCAAATATGAAACTTATTAAACATATACTTCAGCTTTTAAAACTTAAAAAAAATTCTTTAATTAACAAAAATAGTTGTCAAATGATTGGTTCTCTTTAGAATTATATAACTGGATTTCTCAGTATTCATAAATATATCAAAGGGGTAAATATATCTTACACTTACTGAAAAATTTCATTTGTCACTATAGTGATATTGTTCTTATACATTTACACAGAAATTCATAAATAAGTTCTTTTGAAGAAAAAAATGTTACAGGAAAATAATTGCTCTATAGCATTAATTTAATGCATTGTTTGGTATAAAATAAAATAGAGTCCTCCATTCATCACACAATCTAGATGGACCAAGAACTGATAAAAAATAATTGGAAAATAAAAATTAACTAAACGAACTAGTTTATAGGTTTTAGCAATTTGCATAAAATAAAAATTTAAGCCATTTACAATGCCTACAGTAAAACAACTCATAAAAGTTATAAAAAGGTCTTTGGCTGATTTATTAATTTCAACTGAGGTCAAAGACAGAGAGAAAGCATATATATATATATATATATATATATATATATATATATATATATATATAAATTCACACTCTTGTGTGTGAAGGTTAAATAGTATAAATAGAATTTTTCAACTCCTAGAAATAAAATTAATTTCCTTTTGCGGATTTGTATAGGAGTTTTTGTTAACGAAATTCTTAAGCTACTTTATTTTTAAAGAATGCATTAATTAAAACCTATTGTTTTCTTTTAACAGAATTCATTCTTCAAATAATAGTAAAGTCACATATTTGACATATTCCTTAGATATACAACTTTAAACAAATGAGCGAGAAAATATTTCCTTTTTGTTACAAAAAAATCCCTTTAACTATATGCAGAGATAATTGTAAATTTTCTCTTAGCTTCACATGCTATTAAATAATAAACACATTTTTAAATTAAGTTAACTAGGTAACAATACAAAATAAAAATCTAAAGTGTAAAATGTGTGTTTATTTATTTTACCTTACCTGGTATCATCAGTGTTCAAGAAAATTACACCAGATGCCAACATTGTGATAACTTGTTGCTCATGAAAAGGAAGATCAACATAACTCAACTCTCTAGCCCATAATTTCCATTCTCTCATCCAGTTACTGTAGGCCACAGATGCAAATTTACGAGAAGATGCTGTAGCTTTGGAAACATTGGTACTGTAATTCCAATCTGCAGACTGATGTAACCACCACATAGACTGAAATTCTTTATCAAACTGCTGAAGCCTCTCTGTCACATTTTCATGCACTACGTTTACAGTAATATTCTATTATATGATATAAGTTGAATTTTAAATGCAAATATTATTTTTCTTCTATAAAATATATTTGGTATAAAATTAAGCTAAAGTAAAAAAAAAGTAATTCATTTTATTTCTATGTTTATTATTTCATATCCTGCAAATTTTAGTATAAATTTGTATTTACAAAAGTATTTATGTAAAAATAAGCAAATTTTTCACTTTAAATTTACAATGAAATTTCGAACACAAATTTACTCCGAGAAATGTGTAAAAGTAATTTTTTAAAAAAACTAAACTTAGCTAAACCTGTATATAAGTATAATCTTTTGAAAAGTCTTTAATTATAAAAGTTAGAAGTAATTTTAAAATGTAAATAGGTATTACTTAGATTACTTACACTTAGATTTAACTAATAAAAATAACAGAGTGTAGTGTTTTACCTGAATTTTGTGATACAATGTTCTTCAACGCTAATAAAATTATAACAGATCCAACCTAAAAGAATATCATTTTTGTTCCTCAAAATATGTATCAAAAAATGTATTACACACACAACAAATTCTGAATTTTAAGAGCTAGAAAATTCAAAAGCATTATTCAGCAGAAATGAAAATTCTAAGTACAGAATTTATTGATTCTTAATGATATAAAAATTTTTAAAAATGTATATATTTTTTTCTTTATTATTTGAATCATCCGGCGTTTTTAACAAGTAAATTTAAAATTAATATCACATGTTTAAAAAAAATTGAAACAATTATCATTTCCTCATTTAAACTTTCAAACTAATCACATTATTAGATTTAAAATTTCTTTTCATTATTAAATAATTCATTTAAAAATATATTGTGAAATTAGTATCATTAGGGACTTAAAAATGTTATTGTTATTATTTTTATTAATCAAAAATATATAAAATAATAATATACAAGAAACTCAATATTAAAATGATTATTCACAGTCTCAATTTTTTAAGTATTAAAATATAATTATTTCCCAATTCAAACAATTCAATATTTAAAAACCAAACTACTTTTCGGCAAATATTTTAAGCATTGTTATTTATCAAAAGGCAAATAAATATTTCAAATAAATATATTCCAACATCTTGTTTATTGTATCATTACAAATTTTCAAATCTTGACGTATGGTTAGTAAGCTCATTTTTGTAAAGTAGGTATACTTGATAACAAATTTAACCTAGAAAGATATCTATTTAAGAAAGATACTATTATTTTTTTTATATATATATATACTTATACCATTCAAACTTGATTGAATTTAGCTCTTCACTTTTTTCATCAAAATAATTCTGTTTCAACACTGATTACATTTCAACTTACCATAGATCTCCACAGCATGGTCAATTTACTACACTTTCTTGTGGAAAGAGTGGAGTTTAGTGATCCTAAGAGGCAGGGACCCACATCATCATCAGCGCCTCTCTCGGTTACAGCTCAGAAGACGTATCAAGTATCATGACATTTTAGAGAAAATCGCTTCAATTATAAATGGCTGGAATTCGAGACTTAATTACCATACGCCATGCACTTTCCAGAATCAACAGCTCTCTGATCGGATACAGCATACCAATGAAGTATCTTTTGGTATTAGATTGTTTCCTGGCGTTTTTCTTGGTTTACCTTATACTTCTTTTCCTTTGAAAATGCCTTTAATGCTTAATTTCAAAATAAAGTTTCTACTATGCATATATTTATTTTAGTATATAAATATTAGTTAGGAATAATATTGTTATTGGAATTAAAATTTTTTGAAGTAAAACTTTATTAGAACTAAGGGCTTTTTAAATAATTAATTGCTTAATCAATAAACTAATATTAATTCAAAAGTGTTCAAAAATTGCATTGTGCATTGTAATCCTTAATTTCAAAATTTAGAAATGATGTATGTTAGTTATGAATCAAATATCTTTTATGAAAATTATTTTCACTCACAAAATATTTTTGAGAAATTAATTACAAAATTAACAAGTCAATGGTAGACTTGTTAAATGATTTATGTTAATTGTTAATTATTATTATTAACGATTATGTTGATTGTTAATGGATTTTAATTCTTGATCTAAATTATGGAGAATAGACATATATAATTAGGTTCTTTTTTTTAGTTTATGAAATTCTATGTATCAGAATAAAATAAGAAACTTAAAAGTTTTTTCTTATTATAGCATAAACTAATAAAAAAATCACTATAATATATTATCTGAAAGGATAAAAGACGAAAAATTATTCTATAACATAATCACATACACACAAACACTTTTTCTCATGAGGTATCCGACTATCTCCTAAAATCATGATTTTTTTAAAAATGGGCAAATTTTTTTTAATCATTTTATTTTATAGGCCATCTTATTAGCTTAATAAAAATACCAAGGTTTTTATTTTCCATTCACTAGAACAAAAACTACAGGTGTTTTAGTAAAATCAAATGCCATAACTTTTAGCTAAATATATTTCAAACAGTGAGGGAATTTTTTTTAAATAAAAGAATAATATTGGCGAAAAATAATTGTTTGGAATGAAACAGTTGGAAAAAAGTGAAAGTATAGAATTATAAAATTCTTCTTCTATGGTCAATGATGTTTTTCTGGTTGAAGTTCTTGTAAATTAAGTTTACCTATAAAAATTATTGCTATAATTATTTTATAATTTTTAAAATAATGTGCATATCATGATTATTCTTTCTTAGACACGATTGCCATTTTGCATTTTCATATAGAATATTTTTTATTCTGTAGGACTAACATGTACAAGCTTTCTTTCCGTTAAATATTTATTTGATTCATAACCCACATAATTTTATTTTAAAAATAAATCGATTAAAATACTTTATTTCAAAATAACTTAATTTTTTAATTTTAATTTTTCCTATTTTTATAACACTCACGATTTATTATTTATGTAAAACGCTTAAAATCTGGAAGGCTATTTAAGTATTTTTTATTATTCAAAAAAGAAATGCAAAATTTATGAAAACAGAGAATAAAGTTATTCTGTTATAAGAGAACAATAATTTTTTTTATATTAGATCATGCATAAAAGATATATAAATCAAATGCTAGAATAATATGCAAAAAACATGAAAATAATGAACTAAGCAGAAAGCATAATAGATAAATTTATATGAATGAGAGACTATATATATATATATAAAGACTATTTATTAATTTTAAAATTTAATTATTTAACTGAATACACTTTAAATAGATTGGATAAGATATGTATGAATAATTAATAAGCTCCATTTAAAAAGACATTGTTTTGGACTTAAATTAAAAACCTTTAAAATCTTCTTTTTTTTGCTACTAATTAAAACTTTCTTAATTAATAGCTCAAATCAGTAGCTGATAAATTTTTTTCTTGGTAGAATAAGAATTGTATAACAAATATATATAATTATGGGATAGTATTTTCTTTGCATATAAAAATTTTTTGAATTATCTGGATTTTAAAGACAAGTTGTACAAATTTCCACATTGTATATCATCATACCTAAGTAATCATTCGAATTGTATTAAGACAGAAATTACAACATTTAGAAGACACGTTTGAGGTTATCAGAAATTACATTTATTAAGAAACAAATTTAATATAAAATAAGATAACCAAATAAATATGTTCCACAGATTTTATTTGGTTATATTACGATAAACTATTGTGTAAAAAAATATAGCTGTAACTCAAAAAAGCAAAGATTATAGCGACAAAGTCAAGAGTTTCAATGCTATGAAAACTGTAAGAGTGTTTGCTTATTTTGCTATTCTTACTACCTATCACATGAGAAATAAATGGTTGCAATCAAAGGAATCAGTGGAGCAAATAACGAGTAATGCGAAATGTGTTGCTGTTTAACCGCTTATTTTGAACTGATCTACATTTTGGCTTCTATAATAGAAATGATCCAGTTTTTCTCACAGATGAATGTATTTTAATAAAGCTTTCAGACAAAAGAATTCAATATTTTATACATGAATATTCTAAGCCCATCCCTTGCAAATTTGGTTCATTAAGTACACATGTTATTCAATTTATTCTTTTGCGACAGTATATTATGAGGGAATCCGGAACACTAGTATAGGTTTTTTTGCTACAGTGATAATAACTTCTTTCGAAATTAATTTTGATGTTATGTGTAAGTTTAAAAATTGGTTCAATAGTTGTGGGGAATATTTCATCACAACCCGAAAAAAGATGAAGAATAATAATAACATTTCAGTTTCTAAAATCTGATACTGACGAACAGTAATTAAGCTCAATTCTGAAATTAATTGTGATAATTTTCATCAGAATTCGGAAAGTTTTTTGAAGTTATTTCAGTGCTCACACACACACACACACACACACACACACATAATCTTACATACCTTTGGGTTCTTTTTTTTTTCAAACTATAAATAACATCATATTTTTCACGTTTAAAACAACATAAAGGAATTTTTTAAATACTTCTTTCATTCTCTCAGTCAAGCCGAAGAAAATTTACCCAAAATCTCTTCATAGCTTAAGTGATAAGTTAAAACAATGGTGCTTAGGTCTAAATTAACTCAAACCATCACACGTTAACGTGTTATGATTTGTAATATTTTTTTATTTAATCTAAAAAAACAACATTTAAAATAATATCAAGGCAAAAAAATATTTTGTATTATTATATAAAAAGTTCAATTCTTTTATTATGAATTTTTAATATTAATCAGTTTTTAATTTTGTCTTATGATATCAGAATGTTGAGTAAACTTGTGATCAGTAATAATTAAAGTAACTGTTAGTAAACAACTGAGGGTTACTTTTATTATCAAATAACAAGTTTTCAAATAACTAGGGTTAAGCCCCTTTCAAATTTCCTTCCAAAAGGAACGCAGTCGTCAAATGATCACGATAAAGCGAATGTTTTTATAAATGTTTTTTCATAATAAGAACGAAGAAGATTAAACATTATAAAACTGTTAGTACTATTTTCTAATACATACTTTAAGAAAACAAAGCATAAATCTTATACATATCTTATTATTTGAAGTACAAATAAGCAAAACTAAAAGCATAATTTTTTTCTACTTTGAACTCATCAAAGCATGTTTTATAGGTAATAAGAAAATTTTATTTACAAGTATATAATTTAATAGGTGAATAAAGAATCCAGTTATGCATACTTATGCCACGATAACCACTAAAATAACAAGATATTTGAAAAAAAAATCATTTCAAGTGGTTCACACAAGCCTTTAGTATGTTCATGTCCCGAATTTTCTACCATTTTTCCTAAATAATATTTCTGTTTAAAAATTAAGTGTTCAAACTTTTTAATTATTGTATTTCTTACTCTTATTTTCGTGTAGATATATTTTTTTATTAAAATAGCATTAAATACTATTCCTCTGAGCCGCCTCCTATATAATTAAGAAACAAGGGCTATGGAGGAAAAGTCAGTATCAAAATCTCATTTAGAGTTACAAGATGTATATAATTTTCGATAAAAGTAATACAATATTTTAAATTTAATTTTCATTCGCTCGAGTAATACAGGAAAGGAATATATATATATATATATATATATATATATATATATATATATATATATATATATAGCATAAAAAGTAATAAGCATAAAAGTAATTTCTCTGTTGAATAAATATTTATCAAAGTTTCCTACAGAAAAGTTTAAATTTAGAATATTAAACATAAAAAATAACTTGGTTTGAAAGGAATTTTTGAATACACCCAAAGAGTATTTTATTAATCTTAACAAAGTCATTAATTTCTTTGTATCCAATAATGTCGAAAAGCTCTCTCAAGAAAAAAATAGTCCAAAAATGAAGAGGAAGCTCCTTTTCGTTACAGAATGCAAACAAGCTAAAAAAAGTTCTCAATAGATATTGTTCGAGAAAACTGAAAATTTTCATGCTAAAATCTTACTTTAAAAGTTTTGACAACACAATAGTAAACTAACATTTTGAAGTTTACATAAACAAACAAAAAAATTGATTATTTAAAAAAATTATGGAAGAAAGCTTGTTTGTTTTGACAGTTAAAAAATTAATTCCATGAAAGAATTTATTAACTAGGACTCGTGTTTTAGTGAACAAATAATTGCAATTCCTAGCAAAATCAAAAAGGTTTTTTTTTTTTTTAAATATGAAATTGCCTTTATTCAAATGTAAAAAAATCACAAGTTACAAAGAAAGTATATTGATTTTTAGAAACTTATTTCAGCAGTAGATATCCCAATAATTGTTAAATACTATATTCCACAATTTTTACTCTTGAATTTGAAACCGGGAAAACCTTTAAAAAACAACTCCTGAAATAAAAGTATAATGGAAAAAGTGTAAGCTTATGAATAATGGATTAAGTGTTTACTATAAATAACTGAAAGGATTTTCTCTATTGCGTAGGGCTGTTTCTAGTTTAAACTATAAATCAGACAATTAAGCTAATATGTTTTCCTTAATTCTGAATTACAGCTACGCATCTAATAAAGCTCAAAAGCTTAATGTAATCTCAAGACCCGTGATCAAGTTTTTATTTTATTTTTTTCAAGCAGACGAAGAAGTGAAAGAATCTTGAAAACTTGCCATCTTTCTGAATATAATTGATTTTAGCAAAGGGGTATTGAAAACTATCTTAAAAATTTGCAGAAATTTCTTCTAAATATTATTATATGTAGTAAAAATCGTACTTTTTGTGATTTATTTATTTTAAAAACGTAGTGGGCAATCAATATTAGTTATAAGGTTATGTACATTACGCAAGAGTAATTTACATTAAGTCATAATTAGCTCCATATTCGACATGTTCCTTTAGAGGACTGTTTGTTGTCTAGAACAAATAAAAATTCCGTTTTAACATCGCAGTCTAATTAATTTGATTTCGTTGCATCATTCTGATAAATTGTCAACAAGATTATGTGTTCTTGATGTAAAAAGGTTTAAAGAATTCCAGTTTTCAGCGTCCTTCTCATTTTCAAATTAGTAATTTAGGAAATAATGAATAGAAAAATTATAGACTTGAAATATCTCTAGAAACTAACCAGTAATTTTTTAACTGCTAATAACTTGTAAAAAGATATAAAAGAGGTATAAAGATAAAAAAAACAGGAATTTCTTGAATAATTCATTTACCCATACTCAGTTCCTGCCTCGTTATTTTATATCAATATTTTTTGTTCTTAGACTGAATTTTTTTTTATCAAATCATTATATAGGGTTCAATTCTTCAGAAGATTGATTATAAATTAAAACATTGATAATCCTCTAAAGAGTAAAGCGTTGGATTAATGTTTATGTTATTATTGGGTCTGCTTCATAAGACAATGTTTTTACTATACTTAAACAGATTTCTTCATATGACAATTTTCTTGGTATTTAAATATTCCCACGTTCCTTACTCGTACTTTAGAAAATCATATACTAACTGGTTGGAAAAAATAAAGAAAATCATATGTCTTGCGTTCGAATGAGTAACCTATTTAAAACATTAACGTGCAAATGAATACCAGAATTTTCTGAAGTTAATAAGAAGCTATCTTCGCTGGTATATCATAACAACCCAGGAATTAGCTGCATTTTAGAAAAATCCAATTAAGGGAAATTGTTGAGACTGCAATTATAGGAATAACTTTATGTAATCTAGACAAAAATTTCTAATATTTATATAAATATTATCACACAACTGCATCCTGTACTCTAAAGTTAAAGAGAATAAAAACCAAATTTGATACTTGATGCTTTCTGTCAATTACAAGCATGGAAAGTATTTGCAATTGCAGTAAATACAGATTTGCAATAAATAAACATCAGCAGACCTTTTCTTCATTCATTGCATTGCCATATAATCAAGAATTGTACTGTTATGTTAGTGATAACAGTGCTAAAGAAAGAAGTAACTAAGCATCAGTGATGCACACAAGAGGACGGGGGTTCACGGGTCCTAACTCCCCCCATAGCCCTTGAATTGTTTTCAATTGATGATAATCCTATGTAATAACATTTAATTACGTATTTGTAATTAACAAGTTATTTTACTAATTATTAATCCATAACTTATTTTTTACTGTTTTTATTCCCAAAACAGACACAATCAAAAGAATACGCTTGGCGTCGTATTGAGGTATGATACGAAAAGGGTGAACACTCAACCGTGGATCCCCACCCCCCTTGAAAAATTTTTGCGTACGCCACTGCTAAGCATATATCCGTTGGATGCATCATGTTCTTAGCGCACACACACAATACTAGTTTTTCAAAACTAATTCTATTAAAGTTACCAAATTCTTCAGATATATCCAGATATTTTTCATAGTTCGCTCCGTGCAACAATGTTTAACAATCTAGATGCATGTCGAGGAATGTCTATTTAAAAACTTTGATCTTTTTGTATACATACAACGAATAAAAGTACCAAAGCATTCCCATTAATATTAACTGAAATAAATATACTTTTCAAATCTGGAGGTATCAAAATATTTCTTAAGCCGAAAAAAAAGTAGAAATTAGTTTCTTAAATTATTTCTTATATATGTAATGTTTCCGATGCTCATTTGAAATTGTTTTCCTGTATTAAACTATTTACCGGACTCAAAATTATTCTATTTCAGTTAAACTTTGACTAAATGCTTTAAAAAAATTTAAGTTGTAGTACATTAAATTTTTATATAATAAAATCAACATTTACACTTGAAATTCCGAGTAGGCATTGGAAATCCATTACCCCTTAAGATTTCAATTACCTTTTTAATACTTTAAGGTATGAACTAAATGTGGCTTGAAACCTTTCTTTTTCACTTAAACATAAAAATATTTGAAATTTACATCACTTTTAAGAATAACATTAAAGCATTCTTATAAAGAAAAAAAGAATATTACAAAAAGGAATTGTAAAAATATAGTTTATAAGCATTTTTCGATCTTTGTAAAATGATATATACGAAGCTAAAAATCATATATCCAGGTAAAAAAATCACTATTTTAATATGAAATGTAAAAATAATTAAAAATAATGTATAATTTGAAATGTAAAAAAAATCGCAATAAACATATTTACTACACATATTTTCAGTTAATATTTCTGTTATGTTGCGAATTTTTAAATTGTTTTAGTCATCTTGTTCAATTATTAAATCTTGAGTACTTTTTGATTATTACTCCTCTGAAGCATGATGTATAAAGCACATTATTTCTCAACATTTTATTTTGTATTCGTGTATTAAAGTTTAAATAGTTAATTTGTGTAATTTTTGCTGTAAAATCGAATAATTTTTAAATAATTAAATAATTAAATTATTTTAATAATAAAGTTTTGAAAGTTGTGTGGCGATAAACTTCATTGAGAATGATTTGCACGTCTAAGTTATGCAATTTTAAACAAATTTTCTGCCGTTAATCACACACGTGTAACTAATGAACATTTGCAAAAATATTCAAATTTAGGTAACTAAATTAAATTTTAACTTAAAGGTATATATAGGTAAACAGTCTAATAATTTAGCAATATTACTATGATCTTAATTTTGAATCAATGATATAAAATATATAGGAAAAAAAACTAGCTTAAATCTTCAGTAAAGGTCTTATTCTTCGAAACATTTCCTTAAAATCATTGAACAAGATTAATACGTATTTCAAAACAACGAAAAAGCTTATCTTCTGATGTTAATATACGCGATCGCATAACTCCTTAAGGTTGCTTAACTTTAGAAGAGAAAACAGTTGATGAATGTATTTATGCTCCATTTCACCAGAGATTACATCAATTTTTCTTTTTCCCATTGTTTTATCATATTTTATGAAAGATAGAGTCAATTTCTTTCAAAGAATCGCCTATTTTGAACCTTTTTATATTCAGCTTTAAGCTAAGATTAATATCAATGAAAAACTATTATGAAATTATAGTTGCATTTTTTCAAAGAAATGAAATATCTGCGCTAAAATTCAGCTAACCATTTTACTATCCAGTTAGGGAAAAAGAATATGTCATCATTTAAATGTATATCAAGATGTTATGTGAATATTTCTTACTTATAATGCATGTGATGTAACAAATGAACAAAGAGTATAGCTTATTGATTGATATAAAATCAAAATATGTATTTTTAAACTCAAATCTTTACCAAAATTATGTGTTTCTTTGATAATGAGTAAAGATTTTTGTAAGATGTACATTTTTTTTTCAAATTTGTTTCACTTAAAGAATTAGTTAGGCTACTCACAAAAAATTACCAGATGTGAAGATTATATTTTGAAGTAAGGACTTAAACTTTTTAAAAAAAGTTACATTGAACCTGTTTGGTGTCAGAAAAAAAAGTTACATTGAACTTGTTTGGTGTCAGAAAACGACAGAGAACGAGCAAATAATGTTCCAAAACATTTTACTAGAAGATTCTCAATTTTTTTGGTAAAAAAAAAATGTATTAATTTTTTGATTACATTTTCTATGCATGTATTAGATTAAAAGTTGTGTTGGCTCTTTTATAGTAAAGTTATTATTTTTTCTATTATGAGTCATCTTTAATAAATAAAGCCATAATATTATCTCAATTTTAACATTATATATATAATATTTTTTCCTTTAAAATAGCAAAATTACTTTCAAATTATAAATGGAAAGTGACATTTCCTGTTAAAGTAAACGCAGTTATCACTGGTATGTATAAATGCATCGAATTATACAGAACACACCGAGTACTTCTGCAAAAAACCCTTTTTTTTAATGAAAAATTACGAGTAAAAAGAAATCATTTCAATTGTGTAAGGCCAGTATTTAATACTTTAACATAAATCAAACCTTAATTATACTCTTATAAAGGGGAAAAAACACGAAGCTTAAGAAGTCCATTATATATCCTTTTCTTACGGCAACCTCAAATAATACGAAGCTTCTGTAAAATAAAAAAAATAATAATAACAAAACTTGCTTCGAACCAGCTTTTGTAACATCGTTGTTACAATCGCGTAGATAAAGATTAACGACAAGTTACGAATTGAAAGTAAAAATACTCGATTTTGAATAAGGAAACCCCCATTGGATAAAAGATTTCGGGTATGAATCACTTGTAAAACAATCATGATAAACTTTTATTACATGCAGCATCTCTTAAATAAATTGTAATTTCCCTCTCCAATCAACCGATATTAGTTGATTTTAATGACGCATTCATAAGTTTCCATTAAAATGATCATCGGGGTGGTGATTACTTTCTGAAATCTGTCCAATAGCGTGTAAAAGCTCAGTTCTTTTAAAAGTGACGCAATGGCAAAGCAAATGGCTCCATCCCTCTACTGGCCGAACTGTTCTTTGTGAAAGAGTTTGAAAATGGGTCACTTCGACAACAGTGACACCTATCATTGGTTATAGCTGGTACAACGACCCTTCAAAGTAGTACATTCGACTGTCCGACATATATAGCGAAGTCAAGTATCCATTTCTAATTTCTTCACTTTGCCGTCACGTGCTGCTACAGAAACTGTAAGTGTGTTTTCCTTACTTTCTCGTTTTCTCTCATGGGATCAACTCTCCTCTTTAGGGTCAAACAACGTCTTGCTCGTTTAACTTGATTGAATACGCTTCCCTTACAGATGGATTATTTTCATCATGATGTTTATAAATTCTTAAGAACATTAGCTTTCTATTTTACCCTTACATACTAATTTTCTTACGTTGGAGAATTTCATTTCGATTAATTATTATTACTTTGTCTAATCTGCTTGCAATTTCGGATTCTATTCGAAGAACGTTCTGCTTACCAATTTTAGAAGAGATACTTCAAATCAAATTATAGCTATTATTTTACTATAGATGCTATATCTAGAAAATCTAAAATTCTAAAGTTTTTGCTACAGATAATAATTTCTCGTTCTAAATCTGTGTTTTAAAACTTTATGGGTTACTTGGCAAATTTTTATGGAAATGAATACGTTAAAGTTACCAATTTTACAAAATAAAATTCTTTTGATCCAAAATAATTCTTGGAGAAAAATGTTATTAAGTAAAATACATCTTTTAGTTATGATACTCAAAGGATATTTTTATACATTTCTATGTTACCCCATATATACATACACACCTGGTTATAAAATGTTGCTTTCTACATTTTTCTATTAATTTTTATTACCATTAGCGAGAGGTTATTTGAGTCGTTCAGAAGCCAATGCAGTTAAGTCCATTTTTCGATATTTTCTGATTCTTGTAAATTTTGATAAAATAAATAATATTCTTCTTAGTTATTAAAATATTTACTCGTTGCTTCCTTTTTTCTACGTCATAGAAAAAAAGGAAACAACGAGTAAATCATTTAATAACTAAGAAGAATATTATTTATTTTTATCAAAATTTACAAAAATCAGGAAATATCAAAAAATGGACTTAACCGTATTGACTTCTGAGAGACTCATTTGCCAATGCACTTATTTAAAAATGAAGTCGTAAAATTTTTAATCTAATTACTACGTGACATCTCTCGTTAAACTAGTTTATTTCACTTTGAAGCTTAAATTTAATGAGTTAATCTATTAAAAAAAGATTTTCCTAAAAAATCAATTCCAGAATCAATGTATATAAAGTAATTTTGGTAGGAAATATATAAAGTTATTTCCAAAAAAATAATTCTTACAATCAGAAATATGAAACATGCAAACTTGAGTTTTCTATACGTACCTACAATGTTATAACGAATAGTTTTTTATATTATATTTCTAATAGTTATGAGCGCTTACAATACATATTGAGTTAAATATATTATAGAATAATTATCCAAAAAGTATAAGAAATAAAATCTTAGTAAAAACTGAGAAAAAAGAAGAAACGATTTGTTATAAATTTATATTTAGTTGGATTAGGTATATTTTTCTCTATATATTTGAAATAAATTAAACATTTCACTTAATGAAAACATATAAATAATTCTCTGTCCAAGATATATATGATTCTCTCTAATGATCAACATCTCAGGACTACATCTATGAAATAAGATTATTTGATTATTCCTATGATGCCTCGATCAATTCTTAATGTGTCGACATTAAGAATACTGAATAATGTAATTGCTGAATAATGTATCGACATTATTCAGCAGGGGGAATTTAAGGGATACGTAGATATTCATATTTATAAAAAAGCAAAAATATAATTTGGTGGATTTAAATACACAAAAAGAATATTACAAAAATTATACGATCTGTGTATAGAAGTTATTTAAAATTAGGGACGACAAGAATGGATCCTGACATTCATTAGAAGAAAAACAGCAAAAAATTTCTTAACGTTATGGTACAACGTAACAAGAAATTTTAATATTTTTTCCGTATATTTTATATTTACTGGTGATTCATTCCTATCCATGAAAGAAACAATATAAAATTAGTTATCCGTTTTTATAGAATCAAAAATAAGTAATTTTTTTTCAAATTTGATTCCCTTGTTTTGTGCAGAAAAAATCCTTCTAAAAATTCATTATCAATTTGTTCCAAGACGAGCCATCATTCAATTGCAAACTGAATTCAACGCAAACTTGTAAATGGAATGCACTTCGTCCAATATATATATATATAGGCAAATGTTTTAATTACTGAATGTTTAATAAAATTGAACTTGATAGCGATCTGCAACAATTAAATTCTAAGCAAATACACAAAAACTGCTCTGTATTTAATGCTAGTTTCCATCGACATAAATCTTTGTGATTTTTATACGTAGTGTGCAGTTAAAATTTACCGTCAATAATAAGTATTGATACTTTATTTGAATAAATAATCTTATAAGAAATTATCTTAATTCTCTTTAAAATATTTTTAGTTGGAAATCAATTGAGTGAAATTTAAATTTGATTTAATAGTAATATCTACAATGATTTGTAGTAGTTTACAAACTACCAATAACTTCCACTTCCGAATAATCTACAAGATTGAAAATTTCATGGGAATGAAACAGGGTTGAAATTGCATGAAAACCAAAACGTTTTCAACAAAAATTAACATATTCGTAACATATATGACATATCGCCAAATAAAGATTGGAATTTGAATATTCATTAAAACTTTCTCATGTAGAAATAACGTATTCAGTGTATCTTCTAATTCCGTATGTAATACTAAATCTCCCATAAGTAATGCTTATTTGTTTTTATACGTATTCTTTTAAGTGACAAATATATTCCGCGTTTCATTTTTAGGAAAATATTCCAATGCAGTTTTCTACACTTGGTTAGAGAACTATATTTCTTTTAATTTTTAAATACTCTTTCGAGCACAGAACCCGAAAGTTTTATGTTTTAAAATGATGAGCAATACAAATTGACAATAAATAAGAACCATTGTCGTACCTAATCTTAAAAACGATAAATAACTATCTTTGTTAAGCGTTTATAAAACGAAATTCTCTTAAGGAGTTGACCTCAAGCTAAGAATATACCTTGTCAAGGCTTCCTGCATGAATAGCTTCTTTGAGACTGTTGAACCGAGCCTGGAGATCTAAACATATAGAGATAGATTTTCGCTTAAGGAATTTATTTTTCTTTTGTTATTAGCTTCTGTTTCAAATTGATGTTTATGAATATAAAGAGATATAATAGCGCTATCAAGAGTAAAAAATTCCTTCCACTATATCGATTTTTTTTTCTTGTAACCTTTTCTTCTATCTCTCTCTCTATATATGTTTAAACAACAAAAAAAGTATTCAATCAGTAATTTAGGTTCTATTTCGTTATATCATTAACCGCTCACACACACAATGTATCTTTGCAAAAATTATCAAAATACTGAATTCCTCTTATTTCCTTTTATTCATCGGTACACTTGAAACCCCAACTACCTGACTCAGATAAATATTTCAAACATTAATTACATCCATTACCATTTTCCTACATTTAGTTTGGAATGATTCTTATCTTTAAATACAGAGTTTAAAAATATAAAAATAAATTCATAGATAAATAATGGCATTTATAATCAAAACAATAAAGTAACACCAACCACTTTATTTTCTTTTACAGTTATACTTTATAAAATCGTATATGCTTTTTTAGTTTCGTCTAAAATCTAGGCTCTCTGATTTTAAATTTTACTAATAAAATGAATGCGAAGTATTAGGTTGTCAAGTATAAAAGGGAGCAAAGTTCATGTTATTGCACATAACCTCATTTAGACGCCGTATTTTGGCATAATTTGTTTTTCGTGTGAAAGGTACATCTTTTCCTCTTTTAACACATATTTCAGTCTGAAAAAAATAATAGATCATCTAAAATCAATCAAATAAAAATCAATTATGTGCATTTTTTGCTCCATTTCATACTTGACAACCTAATAGATTGGAATATACATTTATTAAATATATTTATATAAAAGAGAGAACACAATTTTAAAAAGAAATGCGCATTATTCGATACGCATCGACGGTTCTACAAAAATAAAATAATCCGTACTCAAAATATTTTACATTACGAACATAGCATATAGCTCATTTTTCCCCTCTTAAGACTTCAGGTGTGTAAGTGTAAGTTAATAGCAATTTTGAAGCCAATATTTGCTACAATATTTGCCCATGATCTAAAATAAAACGAAAGGTTTGATGAATTTTTTTAAAAAAATACTGAATACAAACTTAAATTTACTTATTACAAAATACAACACCCCATTTAAAAATTCCAGAATGCATTCAAAGGACATTTATTCAAAATCATCAAGAAGCGAGATTGCTTTTTGAAAGGTCATTTCACCTTATTCAAGGAAAAAGCTTTCACACGGGTCTGCAATGTAAAATTCTAATTCAAGATGCTAGATTACTAGAAATTCTCATCTCACAATTGGAAGTTTTTCCTCGCTGAGAAAGAGCAGAAATGAAGAATTAGGATCAATAAGATAATTTACCATTTCTTTAATGAGCATCCAAACACTATTAATTAATTTTGCAGTTCTGCATATTTTGCAAATTATACGAATGCTTTCAGTAATTTAAAAAAGACCAAACACACACACACAAACAGAAAAGATTAATAAGTATGAGCACTTTTAATATTAATTTAATTTTGAAAGAAACACACTCTCTCTCTTTCTCTCTCTATAATAACCTGAAAATTCCTTTTCTATATGAACCTAAGTTTCTTTTTAATATATTTATGAGTTGCTTAAGAAATTAGCCATTTTACAAAAGTAGTATTTTAAAACACAGAATTATCTAAATTGTATATTGAAATAAATAAAAAATACTTATCTAGTGTTTAAAGGGATTATTTTAGAGAAACGTATGAATGTTGTAACAAGTAAAATCCTTAGATTTGGTTTCATTTCGCATGCTTTTTTATTTGTTTCTACAGTTTTTACATCACCCATATAAATAACGAGTGCATTGAAGGAATGTACTCTCTGGATCATAAATTTTCGTTAGCTACATATTCAAAGATTTTAATTATAGCGATAAAATAGTAATTTTTAGTGTATGTGTGTAAACTAACTGAAGGTCAAATCTTTTCACAAAAACAATGAAAACTTTACAGCGTTGTTACACAAGCACATCATTTCCTCTGGGACAAGGTGACTTCCTGATGATGAGACGAACAGGAAATTAGAACGCCAAATGCTTTTGAAATGCAAGCTTTTCCTCTGCACCTTAATTACTAAATGCTCTGAGTTGTCTTTTAGAGACTCAGCTTTATGTACCCAAATGTTTACCCTCTAATTAGGACAATAAGCCAGTCTCGAAGAAGAGATTAAACTAAGCTAATGATTTTAATTTATTAAGCTCTCAACGGCTCTAAATGCAGATTAATTGAGTAAGACATGGATCTGTACTTTCTAGTTAAATACGTTGTTCAAATTTTTGAAAATGTATTTGCTAGTGTCGCTCCTTTAATCCAATTCTTTCGGCTCTTGTATTAATTGACCTTTTATTAAACAAAAGCCTTGCTTATCTTCCAATAAATTAACTAAAGAGAAATAGTTCAATTCTTCAAGAAGCAAAAACCATTTTATTATTTCATTTTGAATCTCCCTTTCATGAATAATGTAAAATATGTATATCATGAAAGTAAAGTCATATTTATGAAATTTATCCGTTAGAAAATACCGAAATTCGTGTCCGAATTCATTTCGAACTGATATGTTCCATTATTTAAACTAAAGTTTTCTTCCCTTACTGCTATTTTCTATTCATTAAGTAAATTGGTTGTTTCCGTTTGTAGGGTTTTTTCTGAGCATTATATATTTGTCTTCAAAATTTAAATCCTCGTAATCTCCCTAAACATCGGCTCCACAATAAAATATAAATCTATACATACACCTAATAATTTCATGCGTTCAAACTGTTCATAATTATCTAAGTAAAAATCAATAAACTACAGTTAAAGCTACAAATTTTAACTGTTCGATTAAATCGCATTTAAATGTTTCTGTAAGACATCTTAATAAATATGTTTCTTTATAAGTATATAAAAAAGTCTAGTTCTGTTATATATATATATATGTGTATTTTTTTTTTTAGTTTTTTTCACTAAACTTTGTTCTGTTCTTGCCTTATAGAATCAATTATCTCTAATAGTTCATTTTTAATGTTTTGTGTAGTATCCTTTTTATCAACCTCTTCATTTATTCCAAGTAATTGTTTTATTCATTAAAAAATTAATTTCTCGATCTGTTTTTTTTTTTAAATATTTCCTCTTACAGAATTTACCACACATTTTCAATGGAGTTAATAATATTACTATAAGTTCAATAAAAAAGTATTTGAAAAATATTTTAACACAACCATTATTCTAAATAATGAAAATTAATTTTTTTCTTCATTAACATTGAAACATGGTCCTCTTTTCACCAAAAAAAAATCTCAAAAAATCAAATTTTCAATAAAGAATTAAAGATTTGAAAGGACTAGAAAATAAATTAATGTTTTATTTCACATCGTAAATAAAATTGGATTCTTTTTATGCAATAAGGAAATTTATTAAAATTTAAAACATGTAGCCTTATTAAATATTTATTTCTTCAACATGGTTGTCTTACCTTTTCCCCCATAATTATATGAGTTATCTTCTCTTTACTATCTGTGAATATAATCCTTACTTTATCATGCGGGGTACACCCAATGAATAACATGTAAAAATAAAGCATATTTCAAAATATATTGAAGTTCTTTCCACGCTACTATTTTTATTATTTTTTTTTAAGTTTTTACTATAGAAATGCTAGTAAAATATCAGTTATATAAATAAAACTTTCTCAAATTAACTTAAAATTATTTTCTATTTTGAAAATGTGTGTGTTTAATTCCCTGGCAATGAAAATTGAAAGAAAATATCTATCCTCACGAGAGACTTGGATGTGATGAAATGAATATTTGTTCTATAGTAAAAACTGTCTAATAATACGTTTGAATGAAAGGAAAAGGGAAATATGAGCAAAATTAGAACACCCAATACGATAAATAGTGAGGGACGAACATGAGAAAGAGAGTGCCAAGAATACCAAAAAAGCCAATACGGAAGGTTAAAGAAACTCATTTTTTTTTTATTTTTATTAAATGCCGAGTGTTTGTAGCGGAGATCTTCCGTGTTAACCCATTTCGACCTATTATTTTACACTTCTAAAGGAAGTGAATGAAATGGTGTTGTAAAAATAGTGAGAGGAGAGTTTGATTCAAGAATGAGCTGTGTATTTCTTTATCATAAATATGAATATAAATAATTCAAGAAATATTTTGCTAATAAATTTTAATGTTCGCAGAATGTTTTATCAATCAAAATACTTTATTACGTGTCAAATTTTATAGAACATATTAAGCATAAATTAATATGTAACCCATATATAAATGGAGTATCATATATATATATATATATATATATATATATATATATATTCATTTTTAAAACATACTAATGTTTTGAGCTAATAACAAGAAATATTGTACTAATTTGAATTCATTGTGTTTATTATAATTCCGTTTAATTTTTGCAAAAGTTTTCATTTAGTTGATATTATTTTTGTTAAATTTAAGTTTCGATGGCATTTTAACCACTTAACAGTTTCATTTATTTTCCAAAATCGTTAAAAAAAATGCAGTTAATAATATTTTTATTTTTTTATAAAACGATAATTACAAGTAAAATCGTTGTAATTACGAAAATTAACTATTTAGAGTGCTTTTAAATGTTCATAGGTTATTCCCAAATTATTGCTTTTTTCGAGCACTAACGATGTACGAGAAAGCGCACTTTACAGGTATATGTAAAAAATGAAAAATAATTAAAAACATTTTCAAACTTACCAGTATATATTTCCTTTATTGTAACAATTCTTTATGATTACAAATCCAATTTGGTATGATACAGTTTGAAACAAGGTGTCAAGCACAGTCCAACATCACAGTCCGGGCAAAAGTATCGTGTTTCTTTTCTAATTCTTTTTCCGTTGTCATTTTTCTTCAGCGAACAAACATAGCACTTTCTTGCAGGTCTCAGCTTCTTTTCACTTGGTGCAATTACTTCCAAGAAGTGCCTTTCAGTCAATCTCATTGGATTGGGTTGAAGTGCAGGACGGCCTTTCTTTCCTGACACTTTTCCATATCTTTCTATCAGGCAATCAACAATGTCCATTCTGAACTGCAAATGAGAGTCTTTTCCACCATTTTTTTGTACAACACAAAACTATTCCACAAACATATGTCCAATAGATGAAAGAATATTTTTTTGTTATACTTCTTTCCCCTTTTCTTTATCAAAGGGTAATTTGTAAGATGTTGGTCCAATCGATCTACACCACCTATTGTGTTGTTATATTCCATAACTGCTTTAGGTTTCTTCTTATCTCATTTTTAAACTCTGTACTTGAACCATTTCTGGATTATGTATTGTTGAAATAAGGCACACTGCCTTCTTGTCCATCCATTTCATAACGCAAACTTTACCTCTTTGATAGGCAATCATTTGACCTATGTCAATTTTTTTAGATAGCAATTCTTTAGGCACATCCTTTCTTCTGGGTTTTAGTGTGCCGTACATATCAGTCAAACTTTGAATGAGAATATCTGCCAATTCCGGAGAGGAATAAAAATTATCTGTGGTGAGACAATGTCCCTTATTTAGGAGTGGTTCCATGAGAGTCATTACAACTTGTGAAGACATACACATATGCTTGTATTTTTCATCAAATAGAGTAAGTACCTTTTCCAGTGTATATAGTCAATGACCACACATACCTTGATTTGGATTCACACAGCATATAACTTTTTATTCCAAATCGTGACCGTTTCAGAGGCATATATTGTTTCCAACCAAGCCTTCCTTTGAATAACATCAGACTTTCATCAATAGTAACATCTCTATCGGGTGGAACTACTTCCTTGAAACGAATGGTCAAATATTTTAGTACTGGCCAAATTTTTGATAATTTGGGGCACTCATGTGTTTCAGTAACAAATGTTTCATTATCGGAAAAATGCAAGAAACGGTAAATTAGATTGAAACGCCGATATGACATGACTTTGGAGAAAAAGGGAGTCGATATGGAATGTCTTTTGCTCCAATATTGTTCATTTGTTGGTTTTTTGACGATGCCTTGAAGAATAATTAGAGCTATAAAAACATGCATTTCTTCTTTTGATGTTGGCTCCCATTTTTTACTTCTGGAATGCCTGCGAGGAATTCTGCTCCCAATAGTTTGTTCAGCATAACGATTTGTTTCGTGAACAATCAAATCAATCAAACTATTATCTATCACTGCTTCATAATATTGCATTTTACCAGAGCTTGCATCAAAATCTAAATGAATTTCAGGCGTATTAGTGAATGCAAATCTCGGAGGAGGGGCAGAAGGATTATTACAATCGATTTCATAAAAGTTTCTTGCTTGGCTAAGGTCATCGTTTTCATCGTCACTAATATCAAAGTCAAAATCGTCTGAGAAACTGTCAATACTTCCCGAATCGCCTATAGATGTTTCAGAATCTGTTTCAGATTCAAGATCCAAATCATAATCATTAATCGGAATTATTTCCGATTCATCCATTATGGCAGGATATAAATTCCAATATTAGTCTAATACAGTGCAAAAAGTCTTTCAGAATCACGCTCACGAAAACGCTAGCTAATGATGTGAATAAATTTTCCCGCCTTTCTAATATTCCATCCCAAAACCACTCACAAACCACTTAAAACTGGTTTTTCAACTCAATACAGTGGGCAACTATCGCCATCTATTGACAAATTCTTGAATTATACTTGAATTACTAGAGAGATAAAAATACGGGCAAAGCAGAAATGAAATCGGAGAAATAAATCTGAACGTACGACGTACGGGCAAATCAAGAATTGGAAAAAACTAGTGAACGTACGGTGTACGGTCAAAACTGGCAAGTGGTTAAATTTAGAATAGCATTATAAAAATTTGCTTCAATTGTATTGTACGCTTATCACATTCAAATTTGTAAGCTATTCTCACGTAGATTTACACAAAAAAAATAGCAGATTTCTTTATAATTCGAGAAAAATGTTATTTAAGCAGTTCCAGTTTTATTAAAATAATGAACATTGCATTATTCTTTTTGAAAATAATATTTAAGATATTTTTTGAACAAATCGAAGCATTAAAACTTAATTATCGAAACGCTACTTGCCAAAAGAAACGCAAAACACATACTATTTTGATCAATCTCAAATAATTTGGTAACTGGTTTTCTCTACATAACAAACGATGTCTCAACCTTCGAGTATTTCTTTTTTTTTTAATAAGAAATATCCTTGAATTTTAAAAATGCCTTCCAGAGTAACATACTTTTATTCTCAGAAATTGTTTCCCTTAAAGGAGCAAGCATTTTCCAAAATAAATTTAATTAGAACCAGGTGTGAGATTTCCTCCCCTCTTCACAACACATGCAGTCTATTACAGTGCTGCACCAACGTTTTCAAAGCACCCTACAATTACCCAACAGGTTTCTTTCCTGCTGATAATTCTATCTCTCCTTATTGGTAGATTGGACAAGTTTTCTCTAACTGGACGACCTACCCAATTCACGAGCTCATGAATGAAACGAAAAGAATAATCTAAGTTTTTATTGGTCAACAGAAAATTAGCACAGTAAAAGTGTGATTCATATTTTCCTGGAAGCAATAATCACACAAGCAAGGAAATAGATTTGCAATTGACATTCGGGCACCTTTATTGGGTTAACTGACATATTACTCTTAAGGCAATAAAAACAATTGAACTTCCTTACTTCTAGGTAGACCTTAGGTAGGTGGGACTTTTCCCTTCGGGAGCTGAACTTATCATAAGTTAATAACTTTAAGAATAAACTCCAACAGAGTTATATTTTCAGAAATAAAAGATTGATATCTTTTAATTTTTAAACAGTTAAATTATAACTTCTGATCATTAAGATGTGTTAATACTAAATCCTAGTTCCGTGCCCAACATCAAAAACTTCAAACTGAATTACTAAAATTCCAATAGCTTCTAATAATAGTAATTAATTAAAGTTACAATTATTGCAGTATTTAATTGACTTCACAAAAGAATTCGGAATCTATTTTATTTTTAAAAAATAAATAAATGAAGTTTTAAGATAATGAAATCACATTTAAGTTATTTTGTTTTTGTTCGATTTGTACAAAACAAATAGATAAAATATCAAAAACTGTGTTCTGGGACGCATATTTATTAGCACACAACAATTAAAATATTTGCATTTTAGCAACTATTTTTCATTTTCGTAAGAATCGAAGCAACACAGCTGATATATTTTCTCAATAAAAGTGGGATGTTCCTCGAATCACGTAAATGTATTTGCAATAAGTACTGAAATACACTGCTGGCCACCGTAAATGCAACACCCTGAAGGAAGCATGCAATTAACATGAAATTTACAACATGCATTAGAGGAGGTAAGATATGCAAATGATTAGAATTTTAGCGCAGACACACATCACTCGCGCCTGTGGCGCCACCTCAAAGCGCTATTTAAGGCTTGGAGATTTCGACGATTTCAAGTTCGGCAATTGTGTTTTTGTAGTGTTTTTTTCAAAAAACGATCAGTTAAATCTCGTAGAAAACAGCGATCAGCTTTTGATCAAGTATCTGAGTTCGACAGAGGAAAGATAGTGACCTACCGAGATTGTGGATTATCTTTCAGGGAAATCGTTAGTCGTGTTGGACGAAACCAAACATTTGCAATGCGGATATGTAATCGTTGGATACAGGAGGGTACAACGGACCAACGTAGTAGATCGCATCCACCACAGTGCACCACTTCACGTGAGGACAGGCAAATTGTGCGTATGGCAGTGATGGACAGCTCAGTCACATCACGAACCATAGCACATAACATTGAGTATGTAATGCATCATTCAGTGTCTGCGCGTACCATTCGACGCCGTTTACAGCAGATTGGTCTGTCCGCAAGACGTCTATTGCTTGGTCTACCCTTGACGCAGAACCGCAGACGTCTCCGCCGCCAATGGTGTGATGAAAGAAGGATGTGGGTGGCAGAATGGAATGAAGTTGTCTTTACTGACGAGTCACACATCTGTCTGCAACACCACGATGGTCGGATTCGAGTCTGGAGACACCGTGGAGAGAAGATGCTGAAGAGCTGCATTATGCACCGCCACACTGGTCCTGCCCCGGGTATTAGGCTTTGGGGCGGTATTGGATATCACTCTCGCACTCCTCTAGTACGCATTGCCAGTACTTTAAACAGCCAGCGCTACATTTCCGAGGTGTTGGAGCCAGTTGTCCTTCCTTACCTTCAGGGCTTGACCACAGCCTTATTTGAACAGGATAATGCGCGACCACACGTGGCACGCATTGTCCAAAGGTTCTTCGTCAATTACCAGATTGAATTGCGTCCCTGGCCGGCTCACTCTCCGGATCTTTCGTCGATAGAAAACATGGGGTCCATGGTTGCTCAACGATTGACCCAGATTACACCCCCAGCTGCCCCAACAGATCAACTTCGGCAACGTTAGGAAGCTGCTTGGTCTGCTGTACCCCAAGAACATATCCAAAGTCTCTTTGAATCAATGCCGAGGCGTGTGACAGCGGTGATCTCCAATAATGGTGGCTACTCTGGCTACTGATTCTGGCTACTGATTCTGGCAGGAACCACACTTCACAGAAGTCTATAAATTTAATCATTGATACTTGATCAACATCTTATCTACAAAACAAATTTTGTTGTGCTATCTCTTGTCTTTCTTGGTGTTGCATTTACGGTGGCCAGCAGTGTATATTCAGATTATAGACAATGGATACACACATTTGTAGTAAATGAATAGGATTATCTTCAATACATACGAAATGTCAATTGTATATAAAATTTCGTACAAAGTTGCATAAAAAAAACTAAATTTTAAAAAAAATTAATTATCATATTTTCTCCTTTTAAAGACTGATCAATAAATCCACGTTAATTATTCGTTATTTTTATTGTACTCTTTCTTAGAAAAATGCATTTATAATTTTGGATTCTCAGATATTACTTTTGAGTGGTATGCTTTTTAAAGTATCATAAAAATACCTGAATCATATTCTGAAATCTATGTAGATGTTTTCAGTCATTTCACTTAGTAAGACTGTCAATCAGAATTGGGGAAAATATACTGCGGTGTTTGAAACCTTTTAAAATAATACGTTTTACATACATGACTACAAAATGTCATGCTCGTATAGTTATTTATTTTTTATTTTGACATGTTTTCCTCTCTATTTGGTTTCTAATTTCTTAAAACACATTATTTAAACAGAAAGGGAAAATTATAAATACAGAGTGTTTTTTTTCCAGGTATAGAAATTTAAGTTGGCATTACTTTCCAAGATGGCGACCTATTTAACAGCTGTCAAGTGATTTATTCTCAGTTTGGTTTGACAATTCATCATGAATAGACTCACGCCTGAACAACGCTTTCAAACTGTGCAATTTTATTTCGAAAGTAATGGTCGATTTTCATAAGCGAATTTTGTTTAGCGATGAAGCGCACTTCTGGTTGAATGGCTACGTCAACAAACAAAACTGCCGCATTTGGAGTGAAGCTAATCCACAAGTGTATGTCGAAACACCGTTACATCCAGAAAAACTGACTGTTTGGTGCGCTTGATGGGATGGTGGAATCCTTCTTCAAAAACGATGAAGGCCACAACGTTACAGTCAATGGTGATCGGTATAGAGCCATGATTACTAACTTTTCATTCCTGAATTGTACAATCATGATGTCCAGGAGCTGTGGTTCCAACAAGACGGCGCAACATGTTACACAGCTCGTGCCACATTGGATTTATTGAAAGACACGTTTGGTGACCACCTAATTTCCCGTTTTGGACCTGTGTTTTGCCTCTAAGATCTTGTGATTTAACACCGCTAGACTCTTTTCTGTGTGGCTATGTAAAGTCATTGGTCTATGCGGATAAGCCACAAACGATTGACCATTTGGAAGACAACATTCGCTGTGTTATTGCCGATATACGGCCACAAATGTTGGAAAAAGTCATCGAAAATCGGACGTCCAGATTGGACTACATCCGAGCCAGGCGTGGCAGTCCTATGCCAGAAATCATATTTAAAATGTAATGCCACAAGATTATCTTTCGAATAAAAAAATTTCATGTCAATCGAATAATACATCGTTGTTTTATTGCAATTTAAAGTTCTATACCTCTCAAAAAAACACCCTATACTTTGCTATGTAAAAAATCCGAAAGCGCATGCTTTAGTTCCTCTCAACTAACTTTTTATGATTTCTACCATTGTTTTTGAGAAATTTAACAACGTCCTTATTCATTTTAAACATAATATATGTTTAAATATATTATTCGAAAAAAAGATTTAAAAAATATTTGTATTATGAGCGAAATACTATATGTATCAATCGCCTTTAAATGTTCCTATCATTATGATATTCATCGAAAAAAGAGTTTATTTTGCAGTGATAAGCATTTGTTTAAATAAAAATTTGAAGCGAAAATGTCTTAAGTATAATACAAATTATATACTGAATTTGTGTTGTTGTTTGTGTGTTTGTTTAAAAACTTTCATTGCCCTTTCAGTTCGTCTTGAACGAATTATGTCTAATAGTTTAACTTAAAGAAAATATGCATTCTAAGTAATCAGAGCAAAACACAGTTTTTTAACTAGACACATGTTCAAGCAAAAAAACAAAGTTTCTTTTTCGGGATTTTCAAACATATTTCTACTGATTTAAATTCAAGTTGAATGTCATGTTTTTCTATAATTTAAAGTGATTTTTTATTTTCAAAAAATTATTTGATAAAATAAAGATGATTTTTGCATCAGGTTTTGATACAAGAAAAGATGAAGTATTTTCTATTTCTTTAATTCTATGCACACAATATTCACCAATTTTAATTCTATGGTATTCATATATAAGAACTTAAGACACGAGATTTTCATTACTACTATTTTTATACGAATACTTTTTATGTTGTCATATGTGTGTTAAATAAATTTCACTTTTCTTTTCCAAGAGTTGATTTCAAATGTTTGCTTCAGATTTTTTCCATTAATGCTCTCAGATTTTACGCATGCCTTATCTTTGTATTTTTCTTTTATAAAATAATAAATTACTTTCTCCTAAAATATACCACCCCATTTTTGAATATTTTTCTTAGAACTAGAAGACTATCAAAAGAGGGTAGACCAGCAGGTTACACCTAATCGCCACAGAAAACTTTTTTCGCCTTTAAAAAAACTTTTCTTAAGCAAATATTTTCTTTTGTTAGATACAAAGGCGTTGTCTTTAAAGATTAGTCGAGACTAACTATGGGTAGTTGGGCGCTGACACAATTGATAAGTTTTTTCCTATGTGTGTGTTCAACCTTTTTCATTTCTCTTCTTTTTTAATCGTAATGATTTTTCTTTTCTCATGATCACGACGGGCTTTCTTTACAAACTTCCGGCATCGTAAACTAGAAGTGGGAGCTACTTTTCTTTTTACCCGTTTAGCAGCTTTTGACGTAACAGAATAACTCTTATTAACTCCCATTAACTTTCTGACGCAACTTAGGTCTGCAGCAACTCGTTTATGACCTAGCGCCGCCAAACAGACTAAGATCACACGCGGCTAATTGTAGATGTTGTTTTCCTTTTCTTTCTTCTGTCTTTGAAATAATAAGTAGTCTTATTAATATACTTGGCCAAAATACTCGATAACAGACTGGTGCAAATATGCGATTTTCATTCAAGAAATCATTAAAGATCTGGAAGCAATAATTGGATATCAAGAGAGAGGTGTCTTAAAAACAAACAAAAAACTGACTGTTGAAAGTTCTGAAGCAAAATTCTTTTTCTGGTTTCTTTTCACTGTCTTATGCTTCAAAGTACTTATCTCACTCTTTGTCTACAAATTAAGCCTTTCATTCTGCAGTTGTGCTTAAAAATGGCTTGTAAAACTGCTTAAGGTTATATACAAATATAATTATATTAGGTTTATACATAAATGTAATTATGTCAGAGTAATATTTATATTGCAAATTGAATATCTTGCTGCAAAACTAATCTGAATCTTCAAGTAATTACTTCAAGCTAATACGTAAGCTTTTATTCAGAACGTCTATAAAAAATATTGTGAAAATGTATTATACTAATTTTAGACAAAAAGATAATCTTAATTATGTACTTTTACTCTTATTTTTAGGGAATAAAAAATTTTAATATTAAAACAGTTTGATGTGTAATCTGAATCCCACGTATCTACAGTTCAAACAAATATGAATTGTATTTTTATCTTTCTAGGAGAGCTGACTTTTTTCAAACTCTGCTCTTTTAGAAAGAAATCGATTTTTACAAATTAAATGAAAAAAAAAAACATCTCTTCCTTCAAAATTTAATAAATGAAATTAATCACTTATCACATAATTGTAATATCTTTTGATGGGTTCAGTACTGCTAACGCAGTCCCCTGAATTCAATCTTCCTGTGATGCGTTACCTCTTCATCAAATTCATTGTTGCTATTTCTAAAAATACAGTGAAAAATTCAAAACTATTTTAATGTAATTTTCTAACATAGAAACAGACACTGAATCAATGGCGTAACGTACACCCCTGCACCGCGGGGGCCCAGGACTCTAGGGGCAACAAAGACTGAGCGATGCCGATTGCCTAAGATCCGCCTACGGCTCAAAATCTGATTTTGCAGGGGGGGGGCGAAAATTCTCCGTTACGCCACTGCACGGAATATATATAGGAAAATTATATAATCAAAAATCTCTCACACAATTACATACTTTGACTCCCCTTCTTGAACCTTGTGTTTGATAATAAGATGGATTTAATCAATAATATGTCTTCTGCATTGTTAAACATGCAGATTAATTGTTTATTTTTTGTGTAACTCAGCGCTCAATAGCTAATCAATAGAAAAATTCTCATATTTCTTTTTCCAGCAATCCAAATGAAAACATTATTTATAATCCTTTACATTAAATATTATTCATCGCATTTTTCAAAAAACATTATATGTGCCTTCTATTGATACTTTATATTTTTTAAAATCTAAAAATACTTAAATTATTTATCGATGCGGATAATTTGAGAGATTTATTCCAAACTTTTCTTTGGTAATTTTAAAATGATTATTTCCTTTTCTTGAAAATATTATGCGTTCTTTTTATTGTTCTTATATTGAGTTGTAAATTTTTACTGTATCATTAATACAAGTTTTTAATTAATATAATCACTAATTGTACCATTTGGCGAGTGCACCTACTCCTATTCATAAGATTTAAGAAATTTTAAAAGTTCATAATGGGTCGAAAAATTCATTATTCTGTTTGAATGGGGATTCTGTGAGAGAGCAACGTGCACAACTCTTAATTTTTCTAAAATAGCAATAACCGTAATCTTAAATAAATTTTAGCTTTAACCCTTTATCGGCCGACGGTACTTATACGTACCACTCACTTTAAAATTACATAGAATACCCATTTTTACGAATACTCTGACAATACTCAGGAGAAATATTCTTTTCAATCCACTCTTCCAAGATATATGGCAGCACGAGTTCTACGATGAGCATTTTAGCGGGGAAGGCGAATAGTTTTATAGCAGAAATTGCGTTTTTAGTGGATTGCGAAGATTGTCATTTTTGTTCCGAAAAAATAGTTAATGTCAAAATATTAGTGTCTTATTTTTTTTGTATGTTAATGATGACAATGGTAAGCGATTTGACTATTTATTTTAAGTGAAATGTGCATATAATTAATTTTACAGTTGAATATCGTTAATTAGTTAATTAGCTCTAACTAATTAAATTTCCCAAAGTTGAGTATTTTGTTTATGTATATCCTTTAATTTTCAATGTAGTGATTCAAAAAAAATATTGCATGAAAAAAACTGCAGTAAATCATAATGCGGTAGATAAAGGGTTAAAGAATATTTTTTCTGAATTTCACTTGATTTTTAAGCTCCTTCAAAAAAGAGTTAACAAAATGTTTTTATATTCTTTCTTAGCATTAAATACATTGTTACTATCTCTTTTATTTTAATATAATTCATTTTATAATCACCATCATATTAAAACAGAAAAACGACAAATGTACTTTAAAAAATGAAAACATTCTATTTTCTCATTCAATGCTTCTTAAAAGAAATCTATATAAATATTTACAGTTGATCAAATAAAATAGGTTAGACTTAAATTAAGCATTGAATTTCATCATCGTAATTTTATAAACATCACCTTGAAAAGGTAACATACATAATTCAGTATATTTTGGCAGAATTTTATCTAACGAAAATGATTGGGAAAATCCTTTGTAATGTTTTAAAGAACAAATATTCGGTGAAATTCGAAGTAAACTTCCTTCAGAAGCTTTATAGATTACATAACATAAATAATTCATTCTTTATAAGACTCCTATGACACTGATACAGATTAAGAACAGCTTGAAGTATTTTGAAAGGAAAACGCCACTCAAAGGTCGCAGTTATTTTTCGCTTAAAAGAAATAAATTTTGTTGACTTTCTTAAACAAGCTTAGAAATAGAGTTCTCAAGAGCTTTTATCATGAATAATCTGTAATTTTATTTATGTAAAATTGTTAATACATCGAAATAAGCTGAGATAGTGAGAAATCAGAAACAGAATCTCTGTTGAATTTTTTTCTGTTTATAATTTGACACCTGCTTGCTTTTAGACACTATAAAATTTTCTGTAGTTAAAAAGTAATTCATTTTGTTCTTCAGGAGGCCTTTTAAGAGAGAAAGCTTTTTTATTTTTATTTGGTACTAAACATCGATAGGTATTAAAATATTGCGTAGCTCTAAGGGCTCGCTAAATTTAAAATAAATGAACTAATTACCAGAATTTTTTTTCACCTTTAGTACTACATTGCACATGTTTTATTAGACATCACAATATGCAGCAAATACATATATCACAATTATACTATTAAAAATAGTGGTAGTGTAAAAATATGGAGTACTTTTTTATATACTTGGTTTGGATCTAAGAAAATTAATAGATGAGTCTTACTTATAAACTTGAAATGTTACTCCGTAGAACAATATGGAATGTCTATTGATTCCATTTAATTTATTCATTGTCAATTGAAAGCAATTTTGAAAAAATTGTCTCGTAAAATTAAAGTATTTATTTTCATATGAAAACTCGTTAAGTGAGGAAATTGCATATTTAAGACTTGAAAAATAAAGTTGTACGAATTACATTGATAGAATTTCGTAAAAAAAGTTTTCATCTCTTTGTAACGTTTCCGATATTTAGATACAAATCCAATAAATATTTATAGCATTAACTTATATCTTCTTTATATTGCAATAGTTATTTAATATATATGAATGCAATAGTTCAAAAATCTCTATAACAATTTTTACTTTAAACCTAAATCAATATTTCTCTCTTTCAAAATACAGATAAAAAATGTTGAAAACTTCTCTCGTGATCTTCATTGTTGTTCTGCATTTGGCATCTGGATGGCCAACAGGAGCTCCTAGTAAAGCTTGCGAAGCTATGCTTCCCAAACACGGAAGCAATCGACCTCAACCCGCTCACTCGTCACCGTATTCCTTTGTACAATCAGCAGAATCATATAGACCTGGAGATCAAGTTATTGGTAAGCTAGTGTACGAATATTGACAAACGTATACATGTTCAGAATGAATACAGAAAGAACGTTTTTCAATGTATGAAAAATATACATAACATAAACATAAAAATTGTACGAACATTTTTCGTTGCGTGATTTTATTGTTTTCATTGTATGAAAATTGTATTTCGGTGATGAACAAATATAAATGAGCGTTTATTCAGTTCAATAATTCATATTCTGTTTATATGTGTATACATAATGTTTCCTTAAATGCTTTTCTGCGCTCTCCACTGTTTGCTTATGGCTTGTTACTGGTAAATTAGCATATTATATTTGCTCTTTTTAGTTATTAACACTAGAGCAGGTTATCCCGCGAGGCTCCTTCTTAAACTAACTTGGGGAATTATTCTTTAACCCTTTCGCGCCTAACGCGACACATACCTCCGAAGCAAGTTTCAAAAAATTCTTTTGGGACAGAAACGCTTCTCTGTCTAATTGAAGACTTTCCCACCAATCCTGCCAATATTTTTGAAAGTATTTACATTCACAGAACATAGATGGAACTACCGTAGATAATGCAATTCCCGCGTTTTTGAAGTGTTGTAGCAGCTCATTCCATACTGTACGAACGTAAATAGTTTAGTTTTGGAAAATAACGCCCATTTTCAATTTAATTTTGATTGATTCATGAATCTAAGGCCAGATAACTTATTCACGAAGCGAAATACCTCTAATAAACTGGTAAGTGGCAAAGTTTTACTTCCGTTTTTATTATCGGGACATATGTGTCCCTCTCGTCTTGAATAGTGGGAACACATTGTCCTATCAGTCCTATGTGATCATTTCCCTTGATACTATATTTTTCCGTAACTTTTGAAACAGTTGCTTAGTAATTTTAATTTAGGTACACATTAAATAAATCTATAATGTCTCGACGCCGGGGACTTACTAATGAAGAAATGAAAAACATTTTAGAAGAGTCAGATGACGAATGTATTAATTTGGATGATGAAATAGACGATCTCGATTTTCAGGATCCAGCACACAATTTGCAGTCCCCATCCGATTCAGACAAGAGTGAAACGGATATCGATCATGATACCCTTCCCCAAAATACAAAGAACAGTGATGCTTTGAGTGACACTGATACGGCATCACTTTCATCAGTTGATGAGATGTCATCAGCTAATGTTTCTGGCTGCAGACCAATCTTATGGTTTCATGCACACAGATTCAACTATTCAACCTCAAATGACAATTCTAGGAGAGTCATCGCCTAGTTTGTTATTCAACTTAAATCGTTCAGCTACCGAATTGGACGTGTTTCTCAAGTTATTTCCAAAAAGTCTTATGATTTGGATCTCTCAATGCACAAACCAATGACTCGAAAAGTTAGGACAAACAATTCACCTTACAGACCCCTCTGAAATTATGCTTGCCATGTCTTACAATAAGGTGTCGAAATTATCTCATTATTGGTCATCCAATCCTTCTTTGGGAAACGTAGCAATAAAAAATGCTAATTCAAGAGATAGATGTAAAACGTTGTTGTCGAAACTATATTTTGCTGAACCAGAAAAGCCAGAAAGTGCATGTGAAACATATTACATTGACGAGGTTGTTGCCTGAAACAAACTTTTAAACAGTGCTGAAGCGAAAGCTCATATCAATCTATTGATGAATAAATTCAAGGGACGTTCATCCCTCAAACAATGTATGCCAATGAAACCTGTGAAAAGAGGGATAAAAATTTGGCAGCGATGTGATTCAAGAACATGATATGTATATGACATGAACATTTATTCCGAAAAAGAAACGGGTGAAGTTCTAGGCACACTCGGGGAACGGGTAGTATCAAAGCTTATGGAGACAATCAGAGGAAAAAACGTGATGTTTGCGTTTGACCGATTTTTACCAAGCGTGCACCTGATGGAAACCCCGAAATTTCCTGCTGGTGGTAAGTGTATCAAAACACGTAAAGATGTTCCTAATTTTGCAACAAAACTAAGCAAAAGGGGTGAGGCCGAGTTTCTCGTAACTAAAAATGGAACAAGGTATGCGAGGTGACTTGATTCAAAGGAAGTGGTGATGCTAAATCATTGCCGCGAAGCTAAATACGCAAAAGCAAATCGCACCATGAAAGATGGAAGCAAAGAAGAGTTTGAGTGCCCTGTGGCAATCGAATTCAACAACAAAATCATGGGAGGTGTAGACCTTGCAAATCAAATGACAAATGACTATGAATTGGATCGAAAATCTTGTAAGTGGTGGAAAAAAGTATTTTTTAGCCTATTGATAAGCGTAGTCGTCAACTCATGGATTGCGTACTGCGAACTGAAACATTGAAAACCCCCACTTATTGATTTCATTGTACCTCTTGTAGAAGCCTTGATGGCGTCCGGAAAGCTCAACGTAAGTATCAACGCCGTAGAGGAACTGGACGCCCATCTAAAACATCACGAAGCTTACTCAATGTTGGTGACCATCTGCCAGTAACAACAAAAAACACGACGTCGGTGCCGTAAATATGCACAGCAAAATAAGGAATCGCTCACTAAAATAAAGTGATTGATGTGTAATTTTCCATTGTGCATTGATTGAATCAAACCATACCATGCATAATTAAATTTTTATGACTAGAAAATCTTGGTTTTCTTTACGAAATTACTCATTAAAGACTACTGGGAAACATATGTCCCAGTGGTCAGGACTGATGGGACATATATGCCCCGGGCCTAAATCAGTATTTAAAATTCTCCTAAAAATATAACATCTTAGTTTTAGAATTCCAGTGTGCCCTACGTATAGTTTATGCTACCAAAATTGTTCTGTAGTTTAAAAAAAAACTCGTCGCGAAAGGGTTAAAATTTTACATAGAGTTTAGCTGCTACCTCCTTGCAATGGAATCATACTATGTAGATTGTTTCTAAGATATTAAGTGAATGAGATATAGATGAGTGTGGAAATAAATAGCTGTTAGTTATTTGAGATATTAGCGATTAGCAGTACAAGGATTTTTACTTGGAAAATTAGATTTATCAACTAGTTACTACTTCGTTGAATATTAGTTTATCTTCCTCGTAATATTTGGGAGTTTTGTTAATTTAATTAAAATTATTAAATTGATCATTTGTGTTTGAAGTTATTTCCTGGTGTTTTGTGACATGGCAACTAGTCTTATTGTAAGGTCGGGTTCCAGTTATAATTTCTGAGTACGTGGCAATCGAAGGTTAATAATCAGAATTTGGGAGGAACCGGTTATATTTTTCAAATTAATTTTAACTTTTAAAAATTCCTTATATACTTCTAAGAAAATAGGTTATTGTTTTATACCTTATTATATTTTTTAAATAGGTTATTGTATTATGGAGTTTTATGTTCTTAGAAATTATTTTAGTTACTACAAAAAAAAAAATTCCAAGCTGTATTTGAAATTTTTTTAATTTCTGCCCAATAATAAAGCCAAAAAAAGTAAGAGGAAGATCGGCGCCTTGAAACAATGTTTAACCCTGCTGTAATAGTCTTAATTAAGAGTTTGAAATTGTATTACTGTAGCCACATTATGCTTTCACTTGTACTGTGTATAGCTGTATTATTTCATATTGAACAGGAATAAGTAAAGATTCATAACAATTTAATACATTATATATATATATATATATATATATATATATATATATATATATGTATGTATATATATATATGTATATGTATATATATATATATATATATATATATATATATATATATATATATATATATATGTATATATATATATATATATGTATATATATATATATATACTGGTGTGCAAAAATTAAGGACGAAGTCGAAAAATTAGCATATCCACTGAACGGAGAGGCAGAGCGGACAGAAAGACCAATCAGGAGATAAAGTAAGGTCATGTACGGTAGCACATGCGCAGATTTGCAGGTAGACGTAATGGGGGAGTGTCTGAGTAGTATAAAGCATGTTGTCGGTGTAAGATCAGTATTTCTGGCAAAGAGATTGAACGCAGTATAGCAGTTAAAATCACACCGAGAGTTGCTGCCTCAGCGAGAAATGGTGAATAATCAATCTGTTAGACGACATCTGGATGCTTTTACCCGAGGTCGAATCATTGGGAAGTTGGAGGAAGGCCGCAGTGTGACAAGTGTGGCTGCAGAGTTCGGAATTGCTCACAGCATCGTTTCACGACTTTCGAGACAATTTCAAACTACAGGAACAGCTATCCGGGGGTTCAGTAGTGGTCGTCCATGAGGAACCACACCCGCAGATGACCGGTACATTGTCTTACAGGCCAGAAGAAACAGGTGGGAGAAATCGCTAGACACACGACACAGGCGACTGGACGACCGATATCGCGCTTTACCGTGGCCAGAAGACTGCACGGTGGTGGTCTGTTTGCACGACGCCTTGTGCGGTGTGTACCTTTAACGCCTGCCCATCGGAGAAGGCGTTCTCTGTGGTGCCGGGAACACCGGAATTGGAGAGACAATGAATGGGGACGAGTACTCTTTACAGATGAGAGCAGATTCAGTTTGAGTAGCGATTCTCATCGCATACTCATCTGGAGAGAGCGGGGAAGCCGCAATCATCTCTCGAACATCATTGAAAGAGACAGGTATGGAGGTCGCGGTGTTCTCGTTTGGGGAGGCATCATGCTTGGTAGTCGTACAGACCTTCACTTCTTCGACGCAGGTTCAGTCAACGGGACCCGTTATTGTAACAAGATTCTTCTTCTATATGTGCGTCTTTTTAGAGGCGCTATGGGTCTGCAGTTCCTTTTCATGGACGACAATGCACCAAGTCATCGCACAGTAGCTGCCGAACAGCTCTTAGAGAGTGAGGATATTGAACGTATGGATTGGCCGGCACGATCTCCGGATCTCAATCTCATCGAGCATGTATGGGATTTTCTAGGCAGACGCTTGGCAGCTCGTACCTTACCACCAGTAACGATTCCGGAGCTTCGATTGGCGCTGCAAGACGAATGGGCAGCAATGCCTCAACAACTTATTGACACCCTCATTCTCAGCATGGGCAGACGCTGTGAAACCTACCTAGCAGTCAGGGGAGATCATATCCCCTACTAAAGACCGAATGTTTCTTGCTGGACACCCAGCACAGGGATGTTTCAGCTTTCAGTCGCATTGCGCTGCATGCTACTCTTTCAATCAAGCTTCTTTTTATCCCTCTGATTTCTCTTTTAGTAAGTGTTGCTTACATTACACATGTCCTTACGTATTGGGGATCTTACGGTATTTAATGCGTTGATTTGGAAAGCTTTTGTTCAAATTTATATTGAAAAAACCGTCTCGTCCTTAATTTTTTACACCAGTGTATATATATATATATATATATATATATATATGTATATATATATATATATATATATATATATATATATATATATATATATATATATATATATGTATGTATGTATATATCTATATAAAGGGTGTTTTTTAGAGGTATAGAAATTTAAATTGCAATAAAACAATGATTTATTATTCGATTGACATGAATTTTTTTTATTCGAAAGATAATCTTGTGGCATTACATTTTAAATATGATTTCTGGCATAGGACTGCCACGGCTGGCTCGGATGTAGTCCAATCTGGACGCCCAATTTTCGATGACTTTTTCCAACATTTGTGACCGTATATCGGCAATGACACGGCTAATGTTGTCTTCCAAATGGTCAAGCGTTTGCGGCTTTTCCGCATAGACCAATGACTTTACATAGCTCCACAGAAAAGAGTCTAGCGGTGTTAAATCGCATGATCTTGGAGGCCAATTCACAGGTCCAAAACGGGAAATTAGGCGGTCACCAAACGTGTCTTTCAAAAAATCGATTTGGCACGAGCTGTGTGACATGTTGCGCCGTCTTGTTAGAACCACAGCTCCTGGACATCATGATTGTTCAATTCAGGAATTAAAAAGTTATTAATCATGGCTCTATACCGATCACCATTGACTGTAACGTTGTGGCCTTCATCGTTTTTGAAGAAGTACGGACCAATTATTCCACCAGCCCATAAAGCGTACCAAACAGTAAGTTTTTCTGGATGTAACGGTGTTTCGACATACACTTGTGGATTAGCTTCACTCCAAATGCGGCAGTTTTGTTTGTTGACGTAGCCATTCAACCAGAAGTGTGCTTCATCGCTAAACAAAATTCGCTTATGAAAATCGGGAACAACGGCAATCTCGTTTTGGGCCCATTCGACGAATCTACGCCTTGCTTGATCATATTTAAAATGTAATGCCACAAGATTATCTTTCGAATAAAAAAAAATTCATGTCAATCGAATAATATATCGTTGTTTTATTGCAATTTAAAGTTCTATACGTCTAAAAAACACCCTTTATTTATATATATATATATATATATATATATATATATATATATATATATATATATATATATATATATATATATATATGTATATGTATGTATATATATATGTATATGTATATGTATGTGTATATATATGTGTATATATATGTATATGTATATATATATGTATATATATATGTATATATATATATATATGTATATGTATATATATATATATATATATGAGGGGGCTGCAATTGTCTAGCTAATATATATATATATTCATTTCTTCGAAAATGCTAATAGAAATACTTATCCGTCTATTTTTTATGAACATGGAGGACTTATTTATTTTTTGAAATGGCTTAGATTATATTCCTTATTTTAATTTTTTTCATGATTACTTGAATTTAATAAAAACCAATCTTGACACAAATAAAGCAGATGTTTTGGATTTACCAATAAAAATTGATAATTATTTTTGAAAATGTAATACATGATAAAAAAAAATAAGCCTTTAAGTTAAATGTTATTTTAAGTGCCTTTTTGGACAAGCAGTATCCACACCTCAAGAACAACAATATTCTACTCAACTATTTGCAAAGGAATAATGATCTAGTTACTGATCATACAGAAAAACTCAGTAATTGTGAAAATGTTTATAAATATTGCTTAGAACATGATTATCCCGATAACTTTCCATACGCATATAATTATAAAAATAATGTAAACAGTAGCTTTACATTCTTCGCATTAAACTTTTATATTTTGTTTCTTTTCTAAAAATACTATTGCTTCCAAATACGTTGCATAGACGGTGAAAAAGCTATAGTTTGCATTGTGTTAGTTGTCATTTCAATACAATTCCCTTTTTCCTTCTTAATGATCCCATTTTTCAATTTAACGGTTTTCGAAATTTTAGTTGTTTTTGAATTTGTGTTTACTTTTTGTGACTGTATTTTTTGACTCTATTCCCGTTCATATAATATTCTGTCGAATTTGCTAAATTTTTCTTATAGCAAACTGCTTGAATACACGATCAAATTTTAGGTTTAACTGATTTTATTTTTTTGTATATGTTCTTCATTATTTTCTTGTACTATTATGAATACATTTTCTGCTGAAGAAAAGGCTAGGATCTTAAAAAGTAAGCTTAACCCTACTCCCCGGTCCTAAGTTAGTGACAGCTTTAGAAAACATAATAGTTTTCTATTTTCAACCATTGGCTTTTTCCTGTTATAACAGGTCTCCTGTTCTTGGTTCTTTATTTCAGACTTTAAGCATTTTCTGATTTGTAGGATTTTAAATTTATACCAACTTTTTCTTTTATTTAATATAAATAAAGAGAGTTATGTTTTATTGAAAATAAACTCTACAGCATAAAGTGAAGATGTGCATATTATTTCCTTTTCTTAGATGTAAAATAACTTTTATCATTTTACGACTTATAAAAAATTTCAAAAAAAAATTATCAAGAAATTCAACATTCCCTCTGCTAATAATTTATTAAATTAACACTGGTTTCATGTTTTCGCGTGTGTTTTGATAAGAAGAATAGTAGGAAATGATCATATTACATGATTTACGTTTTAGAATAATAAATTAAACCATTTTTATGGTATCTTATCTATTGTTAAAGCTTTTGAAAAAGCTTTAATGTTTAATTTTTTAAATAAGTAACAAGTTAAATGGTGTAAAATTATGTATATTTGATCAAAATAATATACTTCAATATTATTTTTGAAATATTTTCATCGTGACTATAAAAGTGTTGAGGCTGAGTTCATCAAATACTTGCAGTAACTCGACAAACGTTCTCCCAAATAATATTTTTTGAAAAATGCATTTCTTCTACCATTATAAAAAATAACTAAAATGTTAATAACTCGAAAGAATGTTAACTTATTTTGTGTTTAAAGTTTTCTCTTTAAATATGCATTATCAGTATTACAAAGAATAATTCAGTTCATTTAAATTATTATAGTTCAAGCAACAGGTAATTTCTGCTATCTTATATATTTTTAATAATATTGTTGGCTTCTCTTTTTACAGTCTACGTTCAAGCACCAACAGGGACCCCATTTAAGGGAATGATGGTCCAAGCTTACGATCCCAGAACCAACAATACTATTGGAGAATTTTTGGAAGGTGTTGGTTTGAAAAAAATTCCTGAATGTGCCAGTATGTCTCACAGTGACAACAGAGATAAGAAATCGGCAACTTTGGTGTGGGTAGCTCCCCAAGATTCCGGAAATGTGAGATTCAGGTAAAATTTCAACTTTGACTCAGTTCAATTCTTTTAAAACTTATTAAAAATCTTTAACCATTCTGATCCTATGGGTTAAATTGCTCTACCTAAATATCAAACGAGATTTTTTGTTAGGTATAACCTAATATTTTTCAATATATAATTAAAATACAATAATTTTTTTGTCTCGATTCTAAAAAAGGGTTCATATTGGAAGATTGTATACTATTTAAATTCTGTTATTGGCTCGGATTTTCATAATTTATATTGTTAATAGAGAAATAAATTTATGCTTTCGGTATTGATTGCTTTCAATGCATCTCTTGAAGGGAAAAAATGTAGTTTCATTAAGAAAGCGGGGACAATATTTTTACAATATTGGGGAAGTTAGTTATTATATACATACATCAAATCCATTCATTTTTACCAAAAATATTCAATTAAGCAAAAAGTTTGTGATGGAAAAACTCCCAATTTTCACATTTCTTTCGATTCCAAATTGTTCCTTTGTCTAATTTTAACTATTTATTGTTATTTATTTTGAGTTTCTTTCTGCCTTTTGAGAATCGTAAATCCATTAAGAGAAAAATTAATTTAATAAAGTAAGAGCGATATATTCAACAATGGGATGGATCAAAGTAAGATGAGTAGAAAATTTATGAAGGTTAATACATTTGATAATAAATGGCTCAACTTCTTTAGAACAATTTTTAAATATTCTAGTAATATATTTCGACTGAAACATTAATTAGTAATCAGTAACAATATTTAGTTGTATAAGTCATAAAAATTAAGTAGAATAAGTCACAAAATCAATGAAACCCGTGAAATCCTTATTGCAAATGAACTCAAGTTAAATCTAACTGGAAAAAAATATTTTTCCTGTAAAATACGTCATTTCTGCTCTTTACATGTATGTTTATGAAGAAACAAAAAAAGTGACTGGAAATAAAATTTTGATAAACTTGTTAACTAAACAAAGTATTTCATTTATAATGAAAAAAAAACCGCTATTTGCTTGTCTTTACTACGGCAAAAATCATAAAAGTCTGAAATTCATTTAAACTAAAATTCCTTTTAAATTTGTGGTATAATGTCAAAATTCATTTAAATTAGAAATCATACTTCTTAGTTCATTCAATCAAATATTTATGCCTGTTAAACTCATCAGTGCTTAGAATTTTAAGATAAACTTTAATATATATATATATATATATATATATATATATATATATATATATCCTCTTTTCCTATCAGCCCAGTGTTATAGGCAGATGCAGGGGAAGATTCTTTTGATGATAAATGTTACACACATTATAATAATTTTATTAAAAAATTTTGTTAAAAAAGTCATTTAAGGATCCTTTAAATATACAGTTTTATAATTATGTACTCTAAACATTTTTATATGTAATACGATCCCGTCAAGTAAATTTTAGTTTTTAAATTACTCTAAAATTCTCCGTTATTTGTTTTAAATCTACTTTTTGTAAGTAAAGATCATACTTGCTAATCTTTTATTTTTTTTTCTTTCAGGGGTACAATTGTGCAGCAGTTTAATACATTCTACCATGGGCTTTCAGCTACAGTACAGAAGGCTTGAAAAAATATTATTAAAATATATCTTTAGTAATCCGAAATATTAAATAGTTGCACAGTTCCTTATAGAAACATAGAATTCATTTTGTATTGATCAGGTAGAAAGCAAATTTTTGAAATTACTTACTGTGACTAAGACTGTTTTAACAATAAAATGAGAGTATTATCCCATTAAAGACCTTTTGAAAGTGTAAAAATAAATTGAACTCTTTTTTTAGGGTTTAAAAAATTCGTCTATTTTTAAAATAATTCTATTTATAAGGGCGAAAATTCCGACTATGGAAAAAAAATTTTTGTTCACCTATTATTCTGTGGAAATATTGTTTTCTAAAATCACAGTTGATCAAACAAATTGAAACATTTGGTTTCAAATACAATATTTATGTTAATATTTTGCATTCGTATAAAACAGTTCTGTATGAATACATTCAGAAAGTTTGTCGAAATAAACAATAACAGTATATAAATATACTTCTAATGTATAAGCAGAACGTGAAAATAGGTAATAATATTGTACAATTCATGCTATCACCTTCCATATTAATATTAAATTTTCTCTTGTTTTTTTCTTTTGTTTCATTGTTGATTTATATGCTGTAAAAGTACTTACACATTTGGTTAATTTGTAATAAAAGTTTTTTCATAATGTGTGTGTGTGTGTTTTTCTTTATTTTCTCCTTTTGTTGCAATTGTATTGATTCATATTAAGGCACATCCCAATTCTTTATGTAATACATTAATTTCCGAAACAAATCAATTCGGTTCTTAAAATATGGTGCCCATGCAATAAACATTTTCTATTTTTTTTAAGCAACATTGTGAAAGATTTGTAATGAGCATCATTCTCGCAGAATTAAAGCAAAATGGATACCACAGAGAAAAATTTTTTTCATGGATCATATATTACATTTTAGTGTGAGAAGCTACATAGTTAGCTAAACATAGACATAGTTAGTGTTCAGGTAAACCAAGTTATACTGAATTTTAACATAAAACATGTAATGTTGAGAAAATTATTTAGCAACAAATATTCCATTAAGTTATAAAACAAAATAAAACTTATTGACTCTGAAAATTATAAAAGTCATTCTCAGATGTTCAGTTCATGTGAAATAAGATGATAATATATAATTCAGTGTTATAGTATCCAATATTTTAACTAATAGTTTTCCTGTTTCAAGACGACGTAAATCCAATCAATAAACTAAACTAATACCGATTAAAGATTTTTTTAAAAATAAATTTGAGTAATTCTGTAAAACGTTCAAAAAAGGTATTTTTTATTATTTGAACGATGGAATTATCTAACAGCAAAAGTTATGCGAGCCTATAAGTTATCTGAACTAATGACTATTTTATGGAATATCGAATATATTTAAATGCTTTTGGTGGGTGAAAAGATTTTTTTTTTATTTTCTTAAAATATATTTTAACTTCTATTAAGTGAAAAAAATTGAGAAAATTTCAATTTTTTTTCCCATCATAACATTTAAATAAAAAATAAAGATACATTTTATATAAGTAAGGTAAAAAACAAAAATTACAATAATTGTTCTTTTACTTTTAAATGAATTAATGGAAAAGGTGTCAAATTCTGATTTAAATTGAGGCAACTGAAAGGCATACACCATGATGCAAAAATGAATCATTTTTATTCCCCCATGTATAAATACATATAAACTTTTCATTCATTTACACCAAACAATTGATCTTAACGATTCCGCTCTTGTAACATATTCAATTGATGTTTCCTCTTATACTTTTCCTTCATCCGAGTAACATGAGTATATAATATCATATCAACAACATATGTACTTGTTATTTATCCTTTTCCTTCCCCCCTCCCCACTTTTTTTTTTCTTGGTGTTCATAACCGTTTGAAAAAGAATAATTGTATCGCATTTAATTAATTCCATCATCGATAAGCATGACTTCGGACAATTTGTAGATGATAGAATAATGAAAATTTATCTGAAGGTATTAACCATTGCAAAACTTGAGTAAAAGTAATTAAGTAAAATAAGTTACGTTGTTTAGTTCTCAAATTAATACAACATACTAAACATCAGCCGAACTAACTCATGTCAAAATAATAGCTATACAAGAGATATAATTATACATAATAAAAGGAATCGAAAGCGACAAAGCCTCGGGAAAAGACAGCTATACTTTTACAAAATAAAAGATACTAGGAAACTAAAAAGAAATAAAATGGAAATTTTTAATAGTGCTCACAAAGGAAAAAATAATTGTGGAATCAATAGAGTATATTGCATCTTAAATTTAAACTCGTTATTTTAATTCACCTGGATTAGAAATTGAAAGCCTTTATTTGAATTTTAAACAAACAGACGACGTAAATAATGTGACCTTGGTTCTTCTTATATTTTATTCCAAATAATTTTACTTAATAGAAAGGAAAGGAAAATAGCTGTACAGAAAATACAATTTTAACTTTCTATTGTTCCTGGGACTGTCAATTTTTAATATTTTTCACCAAAACACTATTATTTTGTTGCATGTTCCCATATTCCTCTCTCAATAGTTTTTCCCGTTCGCTTGGTGTGAAATTTTGGGGTTCCAGCTCAGGTGTCGTATTCGTCACTAGACCAATGCTTAAAATAACGATGTCCGTCACCGCTAACTCACTTGTAACTTTATAGTGCAACGTTAATTTTTTTTTAAAAAAAATCCAAATAAATTTGAATAACTTTTGACTCACTCTTTTTGCCACAGGAAAAAAAAGCCTACGTTTTAAGAATGAAAATGATTCTAAGGTAAAATATGAAAGTTTTTCGCAATGCTAAAATAAAATACTATGGAGAACAGAGTATAAAATATCATTTCTAGCAATTGCTTTTAATTCATTCTAAGACAAAAAATATCTCTTCTTGAATAGAAGTTAATTCTTTTTTGACAAGTTCAAATACATTACTGTTATCCCGAGGCCATCATTTAAGAAATATTCATTTAATAGACAAGCAGCAAATAAAAGAAATGGATGCATATGAATTGAAAACATGATTTGAAGTTATATAATATAAAATAATCAAAGGGATAGGTAGTATAGCTTTGAATTATGCGCGGAAAGTACATTAACATTCTTCTAATACCCCTCTATTCTTTACTACAATTATTTTCCTTTCAGTCTTTTTATTATTGTTGTTCATTGTTTTATTCCCACAATAATTTAGCACAACTTCGTCTATAAATAATGTCAGCGAATCTGAAAAATATGGGCTTCTTTAAAGGTTATATAATACACGAAAGCTTTTAACAGCCATTAATTTTCTTAATAGGCACTTTAAAGGATTTATAAACATGAAATTACCTTCATAGCTCTTGCTTCTCATTTTCTCTACATGTTTTCCTTATTTAAAACCTTAAACCATACTTCCTGCAATTGAAACCATCCATCTTTCTATTCTAGACATTTATGAAACATTAAAAAACTTAAATAATAGTTTTGAAAGTCGATTTTTATAAGCAGATCGATAATTATCTGCGTGTTTATTAAAGGATTTATTGTCGGTAATTGAAACACAGAAAATCTAATATTTGTATGTGTGAATGTTTCTTCAACATATACTATAATATTGCTATATTTTTATAAATAAAAAAGAAACATGAGGAATACAAATATTTCAAAATGGAACACTAATTTGGGACAGTTAGATATTAATTATACTCGTCTATAACATTTCTCTCTGTAAAACTACCAAAAGATCTACTACAAAATACACACAATAAAACAGAAAGATCAAAAATCTTACACAGATACAGCATTAATGAAAAATATTACTCTAACACATTTCATACCTTAAGTTACTTAAGGAACTTACATTTACTCACATTTATTTTATAATTGATGAAATAACTCTTAAATCTAACTAAACATTACAAAAAACTTCGCTAAAATACACAAAGAAATTTTTTTTGTCTTGCGATATTTAATTTATTTTCAAAACAAAGCGATCTATCAAGGAATGACACACAGGACATAGTTTAAAATAATTCTCATACATTGGAACAAAATATATTTTCAATGTTTTTATCCTTTCTGGCTGAAGGATAAATATTGATTGAAAATACATCTTAAATATATAATTGGCAGTTAGTTTCATAAGACACTTTAAATCATTTAGTCCATCAGAACATTTTACAGGGACTTGATTTAAAAATTTCTCTTATCTAAAAAGCAATATAAAAGCTTACAGATACTTTTAAAGGCGACTAATCTAAAGAAGCATTTCATAATACAATATCATTCAAATCATGAATGTTGCTTATTTATTATTGATATTGTTCAATGAAGGATTCAGACTGTTTTGGTTTGGGTTGAACAGATGTAAAGGAGACTCATTGCACCCACGTTTCAGCCTGTGTATTTTTTTAAAAAACAGTTCGTCACAAAAATTCTGAAATTTTACAGCTTTTCTCAAATATGGATTTTTAGAGCCTTTCTTTAAATGTCTACTTGTAAGCCTTTTCTATAATGTATTTGAGCATTGACAGTTGCAATCATATTTGCTGAACTTAATAATAGCTTAAATTAACCTCATTTCGGATTAAAATTTTTATAATAACTGTAAAAACTTATATTGGCTTACTCCGCTTATTTAAAAATAGCTAATGTAAAAGAGAATTATAACAGCTCTTAAATAAAAAAAGTTCGTAAATAAAGAAAAAGGCTTTTAAATCAAATGAGTATGTAAAGAAACTTCATTTAAGGATTCTAAGCGATTTTAACTTATAGTTACATTTAATTTTATTCCTTTAACAATTAATTCCATTAATCACAGAAGATTGGCGATTATTTATTAGTAATAAAAAGTAACAAATGAAAATTATAAATTTCTAAAATTAAAGGCATCAATACATTAACTTTAAAATATAAAATTCCTCAAGTGGATGAAAATATATATTGATTATTACTAGAGAAATTTGTGTTCCCGAGATCCAATGAAAGTAACAGATTTTTTTTGCTGTAGGAAGAAATCGCAATAATAATAATAATGTACGAATTTTACTAGTGTAACAGTGTACACTTCTAATATACAAATTTTAATCATGTGAAATTGTTGAAAGCTTGTTCTTTTCATAGAAGGCTATAACATGATAATGAACTGCTAAGTAAAATTTTTAAGAAACTCAGCTACCTGCTTAAGCCAAACAATTTTTCAATATCAATGTGCTTCTTGATATCAAATTTAATCTTTTCATCTATTGAAATTTTACTATCAGTTTCAAAAACCCTTGAAAATAACATGCTAACTATAAATTTTAAGACAATTTAAAATTAGTTCAATATTTAAAGCAAGTCTTCTTATAGTAGTATTTATCTTAAAGCTCATTGAAAAGCATGTTTACTCTAGGAGCTACATGACAAAACTGCCTGTTGAATTCATCAAATAGTATGACTTACAGGATAGCTTAGCTACAGCAAAATACAGAAATTCTCATGAATTAAATGCATAAATTCAGCACCTAAGTCTAATCCACAAAAGATAGCTTAATTGTCCAAACTTGACGTGTTTAATCTATATAAATGTGTTTTTAATTTATAAGTTTCATTTCAGGGAAGAATCACAATGACATTATTTAAGGGAATGTTTTCCCATTTGTTTTTGAGAAATATATAGATGTTGAGACTATATATATAGATGGAAATGACTTAAATGTGGAATAATTTAATTTCTTATTAAATTTTGGCTGAAAAAATTGTTTTTCCTTCTATGTAGTTTTTAAAATTATGATTAACTTCACTTTCTACCGAGATTTCAGGCATTCTCTTGATGCTTGGGAATGAAAAAAATCGTTACTGTTTGGCACATTACTAAAAAGTTATGTGTAATTTAAAATTTATTTGAAATCAAATTCTCTAAAAAAAAGAAAATACGTAAATTTGTTATTTAAAATCCTGAATCTTATGACATGAATATATGACGATATTTTTATTCGAATTTTTTATGTACAGTTATGACCACAAAGCTGTACTTTTACCACATACAATAACACAAATTCTTTTACCAATAGGGTTATTTAAAATAAGAGAATTACCGATTCCGAAGCGGAAATTAAGACGGTCTTATTTCTTTTATGTTTATTCCACACAATTAAAGACTTTCTATATATAAATTAAGCAAAAATTAGTTAAATAAGCTAAATATCAATATTCTAATAACATTTATTAGTTTCATCAGCATTTATTGCTTTTATTTTATTTATTTATTTATTTATTTTTTGTAATTTTACGATGTAATATATATATATATACTCTGTTTTCAAATACTAGCATCAATTACAAAGTTTTCCAATACAGAGTTTTAGCAAAACTTTTTTTTATGACATTCATGTTTTTGTTTACACAACTTATATGCTAAACTGATTTTGACTTGTATTCAAATATATTTGCATATTAAGACTATCTGTGTTGCCGCTTCCGTTTAAATTAATAAAATTTTATTATTATACCGTACAATTTAACAAAAATAAAAATATTTTAAATTCAAGTGTTTCATCTTTTCTGGTGACTGAAATATTAGGAAAAATAATAACTCATTGATAAAATAACTGATTGGTACAAATGTTTACATGTGATTCTTTCCTTTGTTATTCAGAATGGTATAAAACAACTTCCTCATTCTTAACTCCAGTATATTGAACAATTGCAAAAGATTTTATTTCCGACTTCGAGGGTTACTGGAGTTCCGATATCCCGCCAATAAATAATGACTCTTGCGCCTTGGAAGACTAGAATATTATCATGCATCAAAGGAGAGCCCATTCATGGGTCTTCTATGTGGTCTTCAAACGAAAGAGGTCGAATCTTCATTTCGGAAGATTTCAGGGAATAATCTCCTTTCCATCTTTCCCAAATAATTCCAAGGAAATAACCATTTTCAGTAGGGTCAGTATGATACGGACCATTCAAATTGGCTTCAAAGCAGCTGAAAAATAAAGGAAAAATTATTTCCAAACAGTTAATATGGAGTAAACATTTGGAAGGAAAAAAGGTCTGATACACACACATCTAATATGTCTAATATAAAAAAATAATATAAACAGCAGCAGAAAAAATAATCTATTATAAAATTAAATTAATAAAATTAAATCTACTGTTACTCCTTAAAAGTTTTTTCAAAAAAAATTATTTCTAAGAAATACCCTCTCCATAATTTGTAAGCAGAAGCAACCTAGAGTTTAAATTTTATAATTACTTGAACGTGAGGAAAAAGTTAATTTGTTTTGCTATCATTTGGGAGAAAATACTTAATGCGGGGATTTCAGAGAGGGCACGTTACGCCACTGGGTGCACATTTATATGGTACTTTCTCCGAAATTCACCCTGAACCGTGATTACTGACATACTTTTTGCAAACGAGAACACACAAAATGCCTTCCCCCGATGCGACGCCATTTCCACTTCTGTTCACAATTACAACACATTACTGCCACCTATTTGATAAAAATGTTACAAACTCAAAAAATTTCAGATTTTATCTTTACAATGACTTGTTAATGATCACTTTCTGTTTATTCATCTGGGAATTATTAAATTTTGTAATCGGGTCATTCATTTATGATAATCCTGTATAATGTTCTTTGTTAGTTACAACTGACTGCCAGCTTATCTAACCTCCTGGAAAAGAAGTTCTCTGTTTTGGAGACAAAGTATTCTTCCACTGTCATTTGTACACCCACATATTTTATATATTTATTTCCATCAAAGAAGTTTGGCAGTGATCTGAGCAGATGATAGTCAGATGGTGCAATATGAGGAGTATATGCTGGCTGAGATGTTTCCCAACCCAACTGCGTTTATGCGGTGTTTCTTGCCACGTGTTGTCTAGCGTTGTTGGGATGAAAAATCACACTCTTTCTGTTCGCCAAAGATGGACGTTTATGTTGAATTTCTTTATTCAAGACATCCAATTGCGAGTAGTAACGACCGTTTCATTTTCTTTCAGCAACTCATAGTGTACTAAACAACACAGCATAACCTTTTTTTATGCCCGCCAGCTTTGGATGTGGATGATGGTGTCTCCCCTTTGCAAACGTATGCTTTTTTTTCTAACCACTTGTTTGTACACTTTTCATTTTCAGTCACAAGTGGTCCAAAAATGGTTCCCTTTTGTGACAAGCAAGAACATTTTAAAATTCTACCCATTAAATATTTTCGCTTAATTCGTAAGGCACACAGAGAGTTTGGACACAAAATCAAGCCTTTAAATGCTCTCCAAAGCAGTAGTCTGGTGAATTCCAAACTTGAACTGTGGAATTAAACATGGGTTTTGCCCTAATCATACAGCGTAGCATTTCGTCACGGGCATCTTATGGCCTTCCTGATCTTGGTCCATCTTTCAAAGAAAATTTACTCATGTCAAATTTCACAAGCCATCTTTGGCATGTTCAAGCTGTTAATGCTTCTTCTCCAAACACAAGTTTCTTTTGGATTCTATTGTGTTATTCGCTTTTTGGAACTCAAACAACATACAATGTCTTAACTGCACATTTTCTATCATTTTAATAGTTTTACAAGTTTAAAAAAATTGACTAAAATGCAAAGAATGTGTACAAATCATCAATAGTATACTAATCTAACTGTTTAAACAAGTTTCAGTTGAATCAGAAGTCTTGCTAAGAATCATAAAAATGCACGTGTTAAAAAAACAACAGAACTTTCCCTTAAGCTGAATACATACTTTCTTAATTTGAAAAAAAATACTTTTTAAGATGTTTTTAAACGTGTTGTTCCATATCTAATGTTCCCTTTACCTTACAAAAAAAAGAATATTTTTTTCATCACAGCTTTAATCAAAAACTATTTTTTTAAAAAACTTTTTCTAAATAATGGAATTATATAAAAAGCAAAATATTTTTGTGGAGAATTCTGCTGCATTATATCTGTCTACATAATTTCGAAAAAAATTCTCGAAATTTAAGAATTAATAAAATGTTTAACTGTCAAATATTTGGGTTTCATTTAAAACTTTTCTTCTGGAGGAGGTTTTATGGTCACAGTTCTAATTTTATGCGATGTATTGCAATTATATCACACAAACAAAAATCTCCCAAAATTATACTATTTTTTTTACCCTAAATAATTTTGAAGTATAATTATATATTGTAGGTTCCAGTTAAAATTCTATTTAAATCCTTATTAAATAATTTACTGGCACTGAAAAAGATATTCCTGAAACTATTTTTTTTAAATATTTAAAATAGAAAATTAACATTTTTTATCTTATTTATTTTCGCCAATAATTTTAAATAGACCTTATTTACTTTCGTACTTTTCAAGAATGGAAACTTATTACTTTATTTTACACAAAAGTGTTTCATAATATAATGGGATAACTTTATTATTATGCATACTAAGAGATTACTATCTTTCTCATTGTCTGACCCGGAACTTTACTAAAACATCAACACTAACCAAAGAAAGGGAACTGCATATGTAACCTCAAAAAAACATATATAAAGCGGTGATTGACAGACCAGTTCTAGAAATCAAGATTACTATTGCCTTTTGAGAATACTCGGTTAACCACTCCATCAAGGTGACAGCAATATTTTTGTTCCAGGCTTCTAACACTCAGCGTTGTAACAATAGAGTCATTCGTAAACTCGACCTTGACTTATGACGGTCTTGATTCCCTTCACACGAAACCACGAACGATCTCAGTTGATTTTGCTTGCACTTGTTTGACAATCTGAGACCTACATTTTTCTTATTTGAACTCTACTTGCGAGTTGAAAAATTTCAACACATGCGTTTCCTATTTGTTGAATGGGAACGTTTACCTCTTTCGATTGCTAACGTTTTCTTTCACAATGCATAAAGAAGGTTTTATATGGATATGAGCAATAATTACTTGTGGAAGTCATCGTGACTAGCCGTTCGCGAAATTTCCCCACGTTTTATTTTAAATCTTTTGAGCATATAGTATTTATATCTCATTTAATAATGTCATAAACAGCTGTCGTGAAACGCAAAATTATTATTTTTTTCCTCGGGCTAATTAAACGCTTTTGTACATTTTCTGTAAACTTCTGAACGATGTTTTGAAAAATTATTTTCATAATGATCAATTTTATTTAATGTTGTAAACAATACTACCTGATTTCATAGTAGTCAAAGTTCTAGAGTTGCTATACTCAGCTAAAGATTTCCATTTTTACTTTTTAAATTCAAGATGCTCCTTCTTATTGTGATATTACTGAAGCATTTATTTTTTCAGCAAATTGATTGAGGAATAATTAGCATCGCACTCGCTTCTGAAACTACATGATGGCCGTGGTGGCCTAGTGGTCAAGGTAACGGACTCGTGGTCGGCGTCTCATGAGTTTGAGCCTAGCACCGCTGAAAACCCACCGTGTAGGTGAGCGATGCACGTTAAATCTGTCGAGAGTTCAAACGTCCTCCCGTTGGTGTGGTGTAGTGTGATAGTTAGGAGAGGAGGGTGCCAGCTAAGGTATCGTCCTCGTCACTGGACCATGGTTCAAAATTTCCATCGCCAAAAGCCCTCGAATAACTGAACAGTGCGACGTAAATATTCGCTCACTCACTCTGAAATAACACGAGAGTCACTGTCCAGGGAGCTCGTGATTTTAAACCTTGGTCAAGTGACGAGAACGACACCTGAGTTATCACCCCACTTTCTAGACTTCGACATTTCTCCAGCACGAGAATTTTGAGCTTCGATGGATTTAACGCGCATCAACTCATCTTTTAGGGGATTCTTCAGTGGACTCGAAATCACGATTCGGTCTGTCACGATTTCGAGACCATATGTAAAAAAAGTATGATTAATTTAAAATCAAATGTGGTTCTTTAAGTTAAAAGTCAAAGAGAAGCAAACACTTTTAGCAAATCGCCACGTATCAAACATTTTATTAAGAACACTTCTTATATACAACCCACAAGCCAATCACCACGTGAGTAGTGGTAGAAAGAATGAAACAGGTTACAGTTAACCCTCCAGTGAGAAATGAGTAGTTGCTCCCCTCACGCAATGGAGGGGCCGCGGTAGCCGAGTGGTATAGGTATCGGACCGTGGCTTGCTTTGTCACGGGTTCGAATCCTGTACCACTAAAGACCCGCCGTGTAGGGCAGCGATGCACGTTAAATCTGTCGAGAGCTGAAACGTCCTCCCGTTGGTGTGGTGTGGTAGTTAGGAGAGGGGGTGCCAGCTCAGGTGTCGTCCACGTCACTTGACCATGGTTCAAAATTACGTGGTCCGTCGCCAAAAGCCCTCGTGTAGCTGAACAGTGCGACGTTAATATTCAATCAATCAATCACGCAATGGAGGGGAGCTCACATGGCCTGGTGGTTGATGAGCCTCGGGTTTGGAACACAATACCATAACTTCTGCAGATTTCTACCGATGTACACATTTCCAGGACACTAAATATACAAGCTTTCAAAGTTAAGTTAATTTAGATGTAGGCAAAAAAACACAAAAATAAATTATTCTATCAGTTTTCAATAAACTAATGATATTCAATCCCTCTCAGAAATTGTTATGAAAAATTTTCCATTGTTTCTTTGAGGGAATACAAACAATTCTAGAAATTTCTCCTATAGATCTAGGGGAAGTTTCTGGTGACTGAAGACAATGTTTAACCCTACGATCTTAAATCCTAAGACGAAGCTAAAGCGTTAATGTGGTCATTTCGGTATAACCCTTACTGTGTTGTTATACTTCTACATATTGTTCAGCTTCATGTAAGATTTATTGCAATTTGTTATTTGATTTATATGATGTAATCATTGTTCATATACTAAATTTCAATAAATCTGACTTAAAGCTATACAATAAATAGAAGTATAAAAAACAGTATAGGTCAAAGTTAAATGACCGCAGTTATATTAGCAAACTTTTTTATATATATAAAACGATATTAAATAAATTCTTTGAAAGGAAATTATTTTTTAGAATTATTATTAGAATTTTAGAACGTGATAATAATTCATGAAAGCATAATCTCATTCTAATGATGTATACTTATGTTAAACATATGTAAAATTATTTAAGTTAATAATTAAAATCTCCTTCATCCCTTAAAATTATGCTGTTTATGGAACAGTTAACTATATAAAGCAGATCTTACGACATAAATTTAACGTGCTTATTTCGTTCTCTTTTTAGAATCGGCAACTAAGAGCACTTTTAGAAACAATAAATAAAAACAAAATCCTAGAAAAATCACACACGATTTAGAACTTACCGATAATACCACCAACCTCCTTTGAAAGTATCTGCACAATTGCAACACGACGCCACTTCGTCATTATCTCGGTCATGAGTGGAAAACATTTTACTATCATGAAGACTCAAAGAATCGGTAGCATTTCCTTGGTAGCCTCCCACAGATAACTTGAACTGTTTGGTCTCATCTTCAACCTTAAACCTGAAATCATTCAATTTATTTTTTTAAATACTGTCAACTTATAAGGGATAATAAGTATGAAGTATATTAGAGCACTTCTGTACGTTTGCATAATATAGCTTAACCTTCACTGCATTATACTTTCTTCTCTCTCTCTCTCTCTCTCTCTCTCTCAAAGGTCATGTCTACTCCAGAACGTAAATGAATTGAGTTTTAACACTGAAAAATTTATAATACATGTTGTGCATAAACAATTATTCAAAATGTGTATACCATTACTTCCCGATGATACTTTCTTTCCCATTTATAAAACTCGAAAATTTGATAAATTTACTTAAATTCGCGCGATACTAACGGTAAATTTATTTAAAAATTAAAAATGGAAATTTTTAGCTGAGTATAGCAACTGTAGAACTTTGACTACTATGAAATCAGGTAGTATTATTTAAAATTATAAACGGTAAACATCCTTTTTGCGACCTGGGTATTTAAGTCTCAAATAAATAAACTTAACTCTTTTAATGCTGTCTTTGGCTAATATTGAGACGGGCTCACGCGTCTTTTCATTAACATGTCCTTTAGGTTCTTTGGGGCCAGAATTAATGGCAACTCTTTTCCAACCAAACCCAAGGAGCGAAGCGTGAAAGAAAGATGCAAATTAGGAAGCTTTTAAATATCAGAAGTTAGAGTAAGTGGGGTGGCAATTTGAGGGATGTTTTGATGATCCGTGATTCAAGCGTGAAGAAGTTTTGGAAAGGTTAAGTGACAGCCAACAGAAATTATACGTAGCAGAAAGCCCTTAGGTCAAGGTGCATACCATTGCACTCCAGTAAACCGCAACTTCATCTAGAATTACACTGCTGGACAATTGCTAAGGACGGATCACAAATTGCTATGTAGCATAACATTAAGCGAGACATGAGGCCTAGTAGGATAAAATATAGTTGCCACACTGTTCAGACATTAGAATAAACAATATTTATTGTTCTGGAAAGTACAAAAGCTGTGAAACATCTGAAAGAAAAAAAATGTTCATTTGATCTGCGTACGGAGAAATGGAAAAATGCATCTATAAAAGTCGGCAGACACCTTAAAGAAAGGTATCAGTACGGGATATGTCCACCGTGGAGTGTAATGCAACATTCCACACGTCGTACCATACTTTGCACAACATTATCCAGCAGCTGTTGAGGCAATTTATCCCATTCCTCTGTGAGTGCACGGATGTGGGTGTTCTTGTTTGTCGGAGGATAGTTTCAAACAGCAACTTGCCTCCCCAAAGCATCCCACACATTTTCAATGGGGTTTAGATCTGGAGAACGCGCTGGCCATACGAGACGTTGAATACCCTCGCTGTCTAGACAATCCTGAACAGCGAGTGTTCGATGACATGTTGCGTTGTCGTCCATAAAAACAAATTTATCACCGACAGCACCACGGAAAACGAACATGAGGAAGTAGAACTTCATCAATGTATCGTTGGCCCGTCATAGTCCTATTCGGAACCACATGTAGGCGCGTGCGGCCATAGATCATGATGCCGGCCCACACCATGATACCGCATGTCGGATATCGGTCCTTTTCCTGGATATTTTCTGGACGATAAGCAGTACCACTCTCGCGCCAGATCAGTTGGCGTCTACAATCCGATGACAGACTGAACCTACTCTTATCTGAGAATAGTACGCATGCCCAGTCCTGTTCAGTCCAATTGTGATGCTCACGACACCATTGCAAACGGGCAGTACGGTGCTGTCTGCTCAATGGGACACACATAACAGGTCTGCGTGCGTATAGTCCTCCCCTCCCTCAAACGTCTGGCAACAGTTTTTCGGGAGATCTGCTTTCCTGAGGCAGCAAGAAACTGATTTGCCACCTGCTGAGCTGTGGTGCGCCTGTTCCTTTTTTTGCTGATAGGACGATATATCTGTCTTCTGCAGGCGTCGTACTTCTAACACGACCTCCCCGTGCCGTCTACTACACTTTCCAGTAGTTTTAAATGACTTCCACAGCCGTGAAACAACGTTGTGAGCGATGTCGAACTCCCTGGCAACATCTGTTATTTTTCGCCCTTCTTCGATCTTTCCAATAATTCGGCCACGCATAAAATCATCTATGTGATGTCGGGAAGACATGCAAAAATTTTTAAGTTCCTCTATTAAATCTTTCCTGTAAAACTTTGACTTGAAACAACAACTGTCCACACGCGTCAAAACCTTTAAAGCTCTTATGAACGCTATCACGTGATGAACAGACGTGGAAAAAAATTTGCATACTCATACTTCTTACTAATATCCCGCACTTATTCTAATTTTCCACATTTTGCTTCCTTTCATTTTGTGGTTGCTATGGATGATAGTGTTATCCGTCCTTAGCAATTGTCCAGCAGTGTATATTGATCACTACTTCAGTTTACATTAAAGGTAGGAGTGACTGTTTAATATTCGGATCTGTGATAGTATTGAAATTGAGTTTCGGCGAGTTAGTTATTAATAGTGGTCCGGGTTATGTTATTTCGTTATTATATATATATATATATATATATATATATATATATATATATATATATATTGTGTATTTAGCCACCGTAGATTCTCTAATATATATTATTATTATCTAATCTGTTAGAAGTTTAACTTAAAGATCTTAATAAAGTCATATTAAGATCATGGCAGCCTCTAGTTCTTCCTTTATTCCTACACCTCTAGCTCACGCTTATAATCAATGAGAAGGGCACCCGAGGAGGGCGCCCTTACATTGGTGCCCAACGAAATTTAATTTATATGACCCCGAGGTAAGAGTCACGAACGGGTTTAGTGTTTTGCCAGAAGTGTACTTTTCCGGGTCCGAGAATGTAAACGAATTTTTAAAGGATATTGACGATCAAATACGATTTTACTTGAGATACCCAATGATTAATCATGTGCTTATTTGAAAGGTCATCTCCTGGGGAGGGACCAAGATTGGTGACAGATATTCGGGTCAGTGTTAGTGCAGAATACCACCACGGACATTGCGCAGTTAAAAGCAACTTTGTCAAAAGCATTCCCTGCTATCCGTAATAAGAAAGACTTAGAAATAAAGTTTTATGCGTCCCAACACAGAGAAGGGACCTGAGTCAACAGATTTTGTTTACGATCTGTTAAAACTGCAAAAAAAAAAAAAAACTAGAACTGGGGATGTCAGAGGAAGCTTTAGTAGACCATATTTTCGTTAAACTCGAACAACAAGTCGAGGATTATGTGGAAGCTCGAAATCCACAAAGAATGGTTCAACTGTTGGAGGTCTTATCTAAGTTTGAGGAAAGATATTGATGCAAAGCAATGCGGGGTTCGGGGAATAGTGATAATGTTGAAAGACGAAGTTGGAATGAGCGTAGGATGTCTAATGCTGATGATAGTCGGAGAAATTGGAGAAATTCGGAAGTTGTGCTTAGACCGAGAAATGGCAGAAATGATTATAGGAGTAACTACGAAAATGGCCGACAAGGAAATCAGTGGTTCGACAGCAGGAATAGACTTCAGAAGGATGATCGAAGATTTAACGATAGGAGATACCAATTTAGAAATAGAGGTCAAAAGGACGATTTTAGTAGAGAGGACCGCAGAAATAGAGGTTCGAGTGAGAATTTTAGTCGAGGCGATAGGAGGCAAAGGGATCGATTAAATGTTTTGAAAGTTAGTGATGATCAAAATGATCAAACTCAGTCGGCAAATGAGGTACCGATTAAACTTTCTGCGATATGCATGCCTCCAGTGGAACCCCCCATATACACCTATTTTGTTAAATGATACTTTAACGAGAGCGTTATGGGACACTCTCTCCCTCTCTCTCTCTCTCTGGCGCGGAGAAGTCATTTATATCGGTGGAGATATACAGAAAATATTTTTTTTTATAAGCAAGTAAAAAAATCACGTGCTCAAGTGATCACGGCATAGGGAGCTAAATGTCAGAATGTAGGAATTGTGCAATTGAATGTTCGAATTAGGGAGCTTGAAAAGGCTTGGTAGTTTCATGTGTTGGCAGATTTAGAATACCCATGTATTCTCGGGGAAGATTTATAAGTGGATTAAAGATTATTTTGGACTTTGATCGGAAATCGTTGGCGATTCAAGATTCGCAAATAGATACGGTAGTTAAAACAATTGTGGAAGGAAAAGTAGAAATAAATCTTTCTAAGACAAGGTTGGAGGAAAAACAAAGAAAGAAGTTGCGGGAATTATTTAATAGTTTTAAGGTATTATTTAATAGTTTTATTTAATAGTTTTTTTATTTTCAAATAAACCGGGGCTTACACATGTTTTATATCATGAAATTGACACGGGAGATAAGCCACCAGTTGTTTCTCGTCCGTATCGTTATGATAGGGTAAAACAAAGGATACTCGATTATCATGTAGAGAAAATGTTGACAGAGGGAACCATAATTCCGATTCAATCCCCGTACGCGTCACCAGATGTGTTATGTAGAAAAAATAATGGTTTACCGCCGGATAATTCGGAAGCATATAGATTTGCTTTCGACTATCGGAAACTTAATTCTATTACAAAGTATCCCCGTTATCCCTTACCCTTAATAGATGATTTAAAAATGAATATACCCGATAAAACAATTATGTCAGCTCTTGATCTCAGATCATGGTACTTTCAACTGGCAGTAAACCCCAGTGATGTAGCTAAGACTACGTTTGTCACGAAGAATGGCACCTACGCATTTCGGCGTAGGCCATTTGGTTTGTCAGCGGCGGCTCCTAATTTTCAGAAGGATATTGATTTAATTTTAAAACCGGTGATAGGGAAGTTTGTGAATGTGTATATGAGCGATGTTATCATATCGTCTCCATCGTTCACTCACCATGTGATTGATTGATTGATTGAATGATTGATTGAATATTAACGTCGCACTGTTCAGCTACACCAGGGCTTTTGGCGACGGACCACGTAATTTTGAACCATGGTCAAGTGACGTGGACGACACCTGAGCTGGCACCCCCTCTCCTAACTACCACACCACACCAACGGGAGGACGTTTCAGCTCTCGACAGATTTAACGCGCATCGCTGCCCTACACGGCGGGTCTTTAGTGGTACTGGGCTCGAACTCGTGACCAGGCAAGCCACGATCCGATACCTATACCACTCGGCTACCGCGGCCATCTCACCATGTTGAAGAACTAAGGGAAGATTTTCGATTATTACAAGAGGCAGGGTTAACCTCAAATAAAAAAAATGAAAATTTGGTTGTGATGAATTGAAATATTTAGGTTTGATTATAACGAAGGAGAGAATTAAAACGAATGTGGCAAACGCTCGAGCTATAGTTGAAATGAAAACACCAAGAAATTCTAAAGAGGTATCCAATTTTTTAAGTATGTCCCAGTGGTACGCGAAGTTTATTAAAAACTATGCTGATCTGTGTGTGTGTGTGAGAGAGCCCTTTTATAATCTTAAACGAAAACTCAAGAAATTTTGTAAATTACGTGGTCCGTCACCAAAAGCCCTCGTGTAGCTGAACAGTGCGACGTTAATATTCAATCAATCAATCAAGAAATTTTGTTGGTCAATAGAGGCGCAGAAGACATTCAACGCAGTCAAGGCGGCAATAACGAAAGCGCCAGTTTTAAGATTGCCGGATTTCAAAAAGCCTTTCGAGTTATTTACAGATGCCAGTTCAATAGGTGTAGGAGCGGTTCTGAATCGAGAACAAAGACCAGTGGTATTTGTTTCTCGTACGCTTAGTAGTACGGAGAGGAATTACACTGTAACGGCGAGGGCGTGTTTAGCAGTAGTTTGGGCTCTGAATAAATTCAGAACGTATTTAGGTTCACTGCCGATTATAGTTATTACGGATCACGCTGCATTGTCTCGTTTAACACATGGTAAAAATTTGTCGAGTAGGATGATTAGGTGGGTTCTAAAATTAAAAGAATTTAAAATAGAATGGTAACATCGTCTGGAACTCAAAATGCGGTGGCTGAGGTTTTGTCGACGAACTCGGTTGAAAGTATAATAGGAGAAAAAGTTAATTGTGCAATAATCAGAGATTTGGTACTTACGTTACGAGAACACTTAATCGAATAGCAAAGAAAAGACCCGGAATTAGGTCCTATCTAAAGATATCCAGAAAACCCAGAAGATAGCTCAGTTAATGCAACAATATGTAAGAATTGGTCCCGCGATTTTCGTTTGAGGGCGTGTTGTTTTATGCGAAATATGCAATGTCACTATGTGAAATGCGAGTATACATTCCAAAGTCTTTAAGGAATGAAAGAATGAGAGAATTTTTTTTCACGACAAGCCCATAGCAGGTCATTTAGGACGCTTTAAGACTTACCATAAAATAAGGGACGTTTATTATTTCCCGTATATGAGAAAATTTATTGATCAATGTCTCTACATGCCACATGTGCCAAGTTAATAGTTATAAAAATACCGGTCGATTAATTCCGATTATATCAAATTATCCAAATGAAATAGTTACGTTAGATTTGTTAGGTCCGCACCCTGCGTCCAGAGTGAGACGTAACCGATATGTATTAGTAATTACGGATCATTTCAGCAAGTGGGCTGAAATCCTACCCCTTAAAAAGGCCTCGGCTCGAATAATAGCAGATACTTTTTTTGATAATTATGTATCGCGTTTTGGAGCTCCATTACAATTAATAAGTGATAATGGTTCCCAATTTATATCCGATATTTTTGAACATTTAAGTGATAGATTAGGCATAAGACATGTGAAGACTGTTGTACATAGACCTCAGGCAAATAAAACCGAACGCGTGAATCGCGATCTTGTGCAAATGATTGCAAATTACATGAATGATCAACACGATACATGGGAACAGTTCTTACGTGAGTTCGCTTATGCTATTCGTACAACAGTGAATGAAACGACGGGAACCCCTGCAGAATTATTTTTAGGTCGAAAGTTGATTACACCTTTTCAAAAATTAGTGATGGTATCGGATGGAATTTTGTAGTAGGAGATATTGAGAGATTGTTTGAGGAAGCTAGACGATACACGAAGGCTAATCATAAAAAATGGGAGAAATATTATAATAGACGCAGGCGTGATGTGCAAATTAAGGTGAATGTTTTGTTTTTGATTTCAACGCATCCTTTATGTTCGGCAACAAAAAAGTGGTAGCTAAATTTAAACCAAAATTTGAAGGTCCGCATAGAGTGTTAGAATTTAAGAATAACAACGTAGTGATATGGAAGGAGGGAAAAGGGTTAACGGTTAATGTCGATCAAGTTAGAATATATCGTCATAGGAAATGTGACAAGATGGAGATAAGAACTGGCAGTTCGGATAGCAATAGTTCACGCCATAAATCGAGTAGTTTTGAAAGTGTACAATGGAGCTCAAATGAGTCGCAGTATGGTAGGAAGAAGGGATCAGGTGTAAAGCGTGAGTTAGAGGAAAAAGGGATAAGTTTTTTTTAAGAAAGATCAGGATGAGAAACCCACAGGTAGGACCGATAAGCGCGGACCACTAATCAGATCACCACCTGGCTCTTGGTCAGAACACAGTAGGAAGCTCAAAATCAGCAGGAAAGAGACCATCGGGTATACGCGATGGCGTGACTCTGGGTCTGGAGGACCAGAGAGTAAGCAGAGGAAAAGGCAAAATCATCACGGTGAAAAAAGACAGTTAACTTTAACGAGTAATAGTGAATTACAGGGCCCCAGAAAGAAATATGGAAGAGATGAAATAGTGATGCCCAGTACAAGTGGGTACAACCTCAAACCAAGAAGAGGAACAAAAATGAAGTCCCGACCAACCATTGAGATGAGGGCACAACAAGGAGGACCAGTTCGAGATAAGAAAAGACGGGAAAATCACTACAGCCCCTAGATCGAAGAGCAAGCAAGGTCAAGCAGCAAGAATACCAGAAGAAGAAGTCAACAACAGAATTGCAAGGAAACAAAAGGATAAGGGAACAGCAACAGATCCATCTCCCTGGAGGTCCTAGTAGGAGACGTCAACTACAAGTCATAAAAATCAGGTTGTGTGTGTGTGTGTGTCGTTTCATTTTATATTCTTTCGAACTAGTGGTTGCAAGACTGGCAATTAGATTAGAGCTTATAGCTGATCTTTGCTTGGTGGTGTACTGATTAGGTAGGTACAGTATCGTTATAAAATTACCTATTTGCATCTTTCTGTTATGATATATTTGTGGTGTTTGGTGCTTTTATGAGCCTTTATACTTAGCTTTGTTTTTGCTTTTATCATAGCTTTCTCTTGCCTTTGAGAGATTGCTTTCAAGTTTGTTTTTTTTAATTAACTTGTTTTTGCTTTGCTTTGGCACCCTCTCTTTTGACTTGGTATCAATTTCTGGTTTAAATACAGGAATATTTGGCTATTTTGAATTGTTAAGTTATTAGAAGAATTTTTATAACTCATTCTCTAATGACAATTTGGGAAAGGAATCAATTTCTGTTAAAGAATTTTATGATTCTAATAGTAATGCTAATATTAAACAATTTAAGACAAGAATTGTTTGGAACAAAAAGTTCATTAATAGTCATAATAATCATATTAAACACAAAACATGTTAGATTCTTGTAACTACATTACACAAAATATTAATAAAAGCTACATTAAGAGTCCTGCTTTACATGGAAATAAAGATAAATTATCTTACAATTATGAAAGCATTCAATCTTATGATAGTCTCAAGTTGAAATTCAATAAATGTAGAGATAGTAGATGTAAGACTTGTACTATGTTAAATCAGGATCAATAGGATTGTGAATCTAAATTTAACCTATGTAAAACTTTTAATTGTAGTTACCTTTTAAATTGTAAAGTTTGTCAGTATAAATATATTGGACAGACCTCTAATACTATTAGCATCAGGATTAATCAACATAGACATGATGTTAAATACTTTAATAATTCCAATAATTCTAATAAAGTTGAACTTAGAAACTTTCATATGTATGATTTCAAAACTGTTGAACTGTCTATCATTAAAATTATTCCAAATACTAAGCACATATTATGGTGGGATTTATTATTTATTCACTTTATTAGGAGTTTTATTAGAATATATATCTACATGGTCTTAATGTTATGTATTTTGCAAAACATACTTTGCAAATACTATTACAGAGGAATAATAAAAAAAAATTTATAATGTTAACAATTTAAATAATAATTCTAAAAGAAAATCTAAAAGTAAAAGAACTAAAAGGAAAAATAGAGATAAAAAATCTTTAAATGACAATATTAAAGTTATTATTGATGATTTTGAAAAAAAACTTAAATATCAAGAAGATCAAATACTTCATGTTTGGTCTTAATAAAAATGAAATTGTATTGTTAAATGATACCTTAAATAATAATTCCTTAAAGGTTTGTCATGCAGTACACATTATTAAAGACATTTATAATTATCTGGTTAATAAATTCAAAATAAATGTTGAGAAAATTAATGAGCCTATTACAGAGTACTCTGCACTTTATTATTCATGAATAAAACTTTTGACAATATTAATTTTTCTAATGTATTTAATAGACATTTGTCATTTTTTCCTGTTAGAAATCTGGTTGTTAAGAAAGCATTGAAATATAACAAAACGATGGGCAGATTTATCTTTAATTACAATAAAAGTTCGCCTTCTATTAAGGTAACAGAACACACACACCTTCGAAGAAAATTTTTTGAATTAACCTGAATTTTGCCTGTAAATGCATATTTTATGACCTTATGGGTCTCTAAAATTAGAAAAACACCCAAGAAAATTTTTGTTAGTTTACATTTTTAGTGTCAAAGGGGTATTTTATAAAAAAAATTAGCAAAAATAAGATTTTACGCAAAACATGATAATTGAAAATAAAATACATATATTGACATTTTGTAAATTGAATAATGTAGCATACAACCTTATCTAGGGAATAGACTCTTATTTTGGTAATATAACTATTATGTGGGAAGTTATTGTGTTTCGAGCTTCTATACGTTGACATTTTCTTTAAAAGCTATTGTAATTTTCATTTTATTGCTATATAAAAAAAAATTTCTACTCAACACAAACTCTTAAGAAAGGTCTATTCCCTGTATAAGTATTAAAAAAACATACATATAAAATTTTTATTTTATTCAAGCATGATTTTTTGAGATATTGTGTTTTGCGGTAAGAAAAAATAAGAAAAAACTCATTTTGAGAAAACGACAAAAATAACATTAAACTCATCTGATTACAAGAGAAACACTTACTTTTTATTATTAAAATACACCAGATTTATAATCCTTTCCCTCTTTAATTTCTAAAACACTATTTTTTTCTTTTAATGTGCTCTTAAAAATTTTCTGTGTTTGTTTTGGTGTCTGCGTTATGAATCGATTCACAGATTCTGCATCTAAATGTTTATACACTTTTGAGAGAGAGAGAGAAAGAGAAGAAAATTTTTTGAATTAACCTGAATTTTGCCAGTAAATGCATATTTTACGACCTTATGGGTCTCTAAAATTAGAAAAATACCCAAGAAAAGTTTTATTAGAGCACATTTTTACTGTCAAATGGGTATTTTATAAAACAATAAGCAAAAATAAGATTTTACGCAAAACATGATAATTGAAAATAAAATACATATATTGACATTTTGTAAATTGAATAATATAGCATACAATCTTATCTATAGAATAGACTCTTATTTTTGTAATATGACCATTATACGTGGGAACTTATTGTGTTTCGAACTTCTATACGTTGAAATTTTCTTAAAAGCTATTGTAATTTTTACTTTATTGCTATATAAAAAAATTTCTACTCAACACAAAATCTTATGAATTGTCTATTCCCTGTATAAGTATTTAAAAAACATACATATAAAAATTTTATATCATTCAAGCATAACTTTTTGAGATATTGTGTTTTGCGGTAAGAAAAAATGTAAAAAAATTCATTTTGAGAAAACGACAAAAATAACATTAAACTATTCTGATTACAAGATAAACACTTACTTTTTTTCTTATTAAAATGCACCAGATTTATAATTCTTCCCATCTTTGACTTCTAAAAAACTAATTTTTTTCTTTTTAAGTGCTCTTAAAATTTTCCTGCTTTTCTTTGTTTTGGGGTCTGCATTATGAATTGATTCACGGATTCTGTATTTATCTAAATGTTTATATCCCCGTAAGGTAAACACCCCAGGATTTTCAATATTTATTTTATTAAAAACTTTTAGACACCCACATTTAATCCTTCATTGAAGTGTATAACAGCATCATACGACCCAAATTTAATTGTTTTGAGCGAAACAAATACTTCCTTCGGTATTTTTTTGCCAAACTCTATTCCATTAAAACACTCGTTGGCATTTTGAGTGCGTCCATGCAAGCACTTACTTAATATTTGTTTGTCTCATAGTTCTAAATATACTGGTTTAATTTTATTTAAAACATCATTTGATAAACCAGCATATTTTGTGGAACATTTTGTTCCATTTGCCACCCCCCGCTGAAAATAACACCAGCTTTCTTTCCCTATTGGGCATTGATCATGCATCGGTTTCTTATCACTTGATGCACAGTGATATAACGCAGCAATTACATTTTGCTGCATGGCAGTTAAGTTACCGACATTGCTGCGAACAGCAATTCCGTAATAGTTTTGAAGTCGATCAATAAAATTATCAGTTAATTTGCCTTTACCAGACAGTCCTTTAGTTTTAGTTTTCTCAGACGCGAACCCATTCTCTTTTGTACATGGCCAATGCACTCAAACTTGGTCACACTGTTTAATCCGTAAGTGTCTTTCACACTCATGAAAGCTTTTGAGTCGCCATCGCCATAATATTGAGTGTATTGCAGTCTGCGGTTTTTTTCAGATCGAAGAAATATTCGGGAAGCCCCCACAATTTCCATTTTTAATGAAGAGCCTGTGAAATTACACTGACATATGTGGTCGGCTTTTGACGACTCATATTCAAAGTTTCTTGGCATAGTCTGAAGTCTCTTTCATGTTGGACAGTAGGATGACATATATAACTTCTATGTCTAACACCTTACCAGTATCAACTGATGTTGCAGCAACACAGCCATTCATAGATGTAATGCCTCTTCGCTGCCATGTACCATCCACCGATATGCCACATTTTACAATATCGGATGAGAGATTTTATTGTTTCTCCACAATTTCAGTAGCAGCTTTTATCATGGATTCCTCAGCTACTTCCTGAACCACTTTTAAAAGCTTTGCTTCCTGATTTTTGTAAGCAGTTTTGGTTAGTCGAGGCAAATTTAATGTTGAGCATAATTTAAATGCCCCAGCAAAACTTTGCCTATCTGCCTCATACCATATACTAGCCTGGTATTTATGACAGGTGCATTTACAATTTTTTTTGATGAAGCAAATGCAAAAAAAAGTCATAACACTTACATTTTAGTGTAAAATGGGAGCACAATCCATAACTGGAATCCTCGGATAGTTCTACTTTTTAAGCAAAACATTTTGGGCAGCAAAGTTGAGCAAAAGCTTCCACAATAAGTTCAAGGTCAACGATTCTGTTACCAAACACAGGACCAGGCATTTCTTCTGCAGTTGAGAAACTCTCATTTCCCAACTTTGAACAGCTAGCAGTACATTCAGGAACTGCTGAAGTGCTACTCTTTTTCGAAGTGTTTGTGAATTTATTACCATAAAATTGCCGCTTTCACTTTCTAGCAATACTTTTAACCATTTTTAAGTTAAAATAAAGCAGAATAAAACAATCAAATAAACTTTTTTACGCTGTCAATTCTTTCAGCATGAAAATCAAACGCATATGTAAACAAAGTCAAAACAACAAACTTGCTGCCAGGTTTTACACATAAAAAAGGAAAACTGTATTTCCAAATACATTTATATTTATTCTTAAATGTTCTATTTTAATTCCTAACTAAATATTTGTATATTAATTATAATATTTCATGTCATATTTTATGAAAGAGAAACGTAAACAAACAACTCGGCCACTTCCGGTTAGAAGAAACTATTTCGGGTCCAAGAAATTTATGATTAAGTAATATTGAAAAAGCTGTAACTCGGCTTCTAATTAAGATAGAAACAAAATTTTAACATATTTACAAAGATAAAAGATTGAATTTTAATATAAGACCAAAATTGAAAAATCGATAATATTGTCCAAAAATTGAGTTTTAGAGGTGTTCTGTCACCTTAACATAGAAGACTGTATATGTAAAAACTATAATGATTTTATTGACGGTCATCATAAACATGTAGTTACTGGAAAGTTAGACAAAATCAATGACAAAATTTTAAGGGATACAATGAGTAAAGGCACTAGTTTCAGAATAACTGTTTCTAATAACAACAATACTGTTAAAACACAAATTAAAAAAGATATAGATAATTTAATTGCAAAATCTGCAATTAAATATGGACTACCTATAGAGGCCTTTGATGAGTATAAGTACAATATTTTAAAAGACCTTATGAAATTTAGCTACCATTCTCAGTATGAATTTACGTTTAAAGATATAAAACAGAAAATTTATGAATTACAAAAGAATTTTATCATAGTTTACATTGATAAAGTACCTGATAACTATATGCTGTGATTTGTAAGTATTTTTATTATAATATGCTTAATGAACCCTTTTTAAATAATGAATCTTTAAAAAAAATAGATTTGTCACATAATGAAATTAGTAATCGTATTAATGCTTTTTTTAAAAAATTAGGTTTTAAGGTTCCTAAAATTAAGTATCCATATTTATTTTTAACTCCAAAATTCCATAAAAGTCCTGTTAAGTTTAGAACTGTGACAAATGGTTTTAAAACATATATTACTACTGCAGGCAAATTACTTCATAATATTGTACAAAACTTTATTAATCAGCAATGTAATAAAGCTATAATTAAAAATAGTAAAGATATTATATATATATATATATATATATATATATATATATAGATTTTTTCAAAAATAAAAATATTTATTCTGTTCATAGTTATGACTTTGAAGATATGTTCAATTCCATTGATATCAATGATATTATTAAAATAATTTTAGAAAACCACACAGTACTTATAATCTTAATATTAATTTTAACAAATTTAAAACTCTCATAGATTTTGTCTTAAAAGAAAATTACATTAATTTTTTTTAATGGTTCATTATATAAACACAAAATAAAGGCCTGCCACAAGGATGCCCTGCAAGCAATAGTTTGGCTAATTTATATTTACACTTTTATGAATATAATTATATTATTAATAATGACACATTTTTAGGTATATTGATGATTTAATTATTTTTGGTAAAAATGATAATTTAAATCCCAATATTAATTTTTATCCGGCTTACCTAAACTTAGTTAAAATTAATAATAATCCAATTAAAACTAATTACTTAGATGTAACATTGTATATTAAGGATTTGAAATTACATAGTAATATTTATGATAAAAGAGATGCCATTAATTTTAACATTCTTAAAATGCCTTACTGGAATTCAAATTTATCAATATCTATATATAGAAATATTATTTTTAACTATATTTATCGTAATAATGTGTTAGTTAGTGATAAAGCTAATATTTATTTAAATGATAATAACTATTAAACAATGTATTGGACATAGATACACTGCTAACTTTCTTTACAATTATATTTCTAATAGTTCTATGATATACAATTTGTATTATTAACTTATTGACATTATGGTGTATTTTTTAAACTAATTATACTTTTATTAACAAGATGGCGCTACATGTTTAATAATTCAATAATATTATTTAAATATTTCTAGGATTCATTTATATTTTACACTAATATTTATATCAATATATATATATATATATATATATATTATATATATATATATTATATATATATATATTATATATATATATATTATATATATATATATTATATATATATATATTATATATATATATTATATATATATTATATATATATTATATATATATACATTATATATATATATATATATAAACTTTATATTATTCTATCATAATTTAACTTTATGCGGAACTGTTTTCCCTCTTTTGTATTTGGCGGGAAACATAACTAGTTGATCGAATTTAAATCTATTATGTGAATACTAATAGGCTATAATTTTATAATTATATTTCATTAGTTTAGCGATTTTATTATAATGTATAAATTCCTCCAAATGTTATTCTTTCCTTTCCTCTTAGTACGTTGTATGACAAATTACAGGTGAAGGTTGGCTAGCCCTAAAACTTGTTTAAACCAGCAATATTGGTTCCTAAGGCCAGGAGTTTGTTATTGTACTACTGTGCTTATTTCTTCCTATTTAGTATAGTTTTCTTAGGTTCTAAATATCTGTGTATTTTTATGTTTTGGATTATATATATACACTGGTGTGCAAAAATTAAGGACGAGATGGTTTTTTCAACATAACTTTGTACAAAAGCTTTCCAAATCAACACATTTAATACCGTAAGATCCCCAATACGTAAGAACATGTGTAATGTAAGCAACACTTACTAAAAGAGAAATCAGACGGATAAAAAGAAGCTTGATTGAAAAAGTAGCATGAAGCGCAATGCGACTGAAGGCCGAAACATCCCTGTGATGGGTGTCCAGCAAGAAACATCCGGTCTTTAGAAGGGGATATGATCTCCCCTGACTGCTAGGCAGGTTTCACAGCGTCTGCCCATGCTGAGAAAGAGGGTGTCAATGAGTTGTTGAGGCATTGCTGCCCATTCGTCTTGCAGCGCCAATCGAAGCTCCCGAATCGTTACTGGTGGTAAGGTACCAGCTACCAAGCATCTGCCTAGAAAATCCCATACATGCTCGATGAGATTGAGATCCGGAGATCGTGCCGGCCAATCCATACGTTCAATATCCTCACTCTCTAAGAGCTGTTCGGCAGCTACTGTGCGATGACATGGTGCATTGTCGTCCATGAAAAGGAACTGCAGACCCATAGCGCCTCTAAAAAGACGCACATATAGAAGAAGAATCTCGTTACAATAACGGGTCCCGTTGACTGAACCTGCGTCGAAGATGTGAAGGTCTGTACGACTACCAAGCATGATGCCTCCCCCAACGAGAACACCGCGACCTCCATACCTGTCCCTTTCAATGATGTTCGAGGGATAATTGCGGCTTCCCCGCTCTCTCCAGATGAGTATGCGATGAGAATCGCTACTCAAACTGAATCTGCTCTCATCTGTAAAGAGTACTCGTCCCCATTCATTATCTCTCCAATTCCGGTGTTCCCGGCACCACAGAGAACGCCTTTTCCGATGGGTAGGCGTTAAATGTACACACCGTACAGGGCGTCGTGCAAACAGACCACCACCGTGCAGTCTTCTGGCCACGGTAAAACGCGATATCGGTCGTCCAGTCACCTGTGTCGTGTGTCTAGCGATTTCTCCCGCTGTCTGCCGCCTGTTTCTTCTGGCCTGTAAGACAATGTACCGGTCATCTGCTGGTGTGGTTCCTCGTGGACGACCACTACTGAACCCCCGGATAGCTGTTCCTGTAGTTTGAAATTGTCTCCAAAGTCGTGAAACGATGCTGTGAGCAATTCCGAACTCTGCAGCCACACTTGTCACACTGCGGCCTTCCTCCAACTTCCCAATGATTCGAACTCGGGTAAAAGCATCCAGATGTCGTCTAACAGATTGATTATTCACCATTTCTCGCTGAGGCAGCAACTCGGTGTGATTTTAACTGCTATACGGCGTGCAATCTCTTTGCCAGAAATACTGATCTTACACCGACAATATGCTTTATACTACTCAGACACTCCCCCATTGCGTCTACCTGCATATCTGCGCATGTGCTAGCGTACATCACCTTACTTAATCTCCTGATTGGTCTTTCTGTCCGCTCTGCCTCTTCGTTTAGCTGATATGCTAATTTTTCGACTTCGTCCTTAATTTTTTGCACACCAGTGTATATAATATATATATATATATATATATATATATATATATATATATATATATATATATATATATATATTGTGTGTGTGTTTAGCCACCGTAGATTGTCTCACATATGTTATTATTATCTAATCTGTTAAAAGTTTAAGTTGAAGATCTTAATAAAGTCATATTAAGATCATGGCAGCTTCTGGTTCTTCCTTTATTCCTACATCTCTAGCTTACGCTTATAATCATGGAGAAGGGCACCGGAGGGGGGCGCCCTTACATTATTAACGAATAGGATCCAAATTCGGAACTTTTTCAGATATAGAAGTTCTCGATAATATTATACTCTGGTTTCACTATCCTGTAGAGAATCACTCTTGTTTTATTATATACTACTAATTTTTTTTCGAGTTGACACATTTTTTCTTTTATAAAATGTCTGTCACATGTTTTCTCCTTTACCGTAATGTTAAATGAGTTACCCCTTTATATGTTAAAAGGAAAAACTAATTATTCATGATATATTTTTTGAAACTTTAAAAACGCTATATTATAAACAAATGCATGAGTTACAATGTCACAAATTTTCATAAAAATTGAAACATTTTTTCTGTCGAAAATGTGCTCCGCGTTAAGTTCATATGGTGAAAACAGCTTTAAATAAGAAATGAAATGTGTCAATGAAAATCGACATATACACATTATTTTACAAAAAATATTAATCACTTTGAATACGAAGACTAGCTTTATAGAAATTATCTATGTGTAAAATATATACACAGAGAGGATTCAATTTCATTGAAGTCGAACGCATTAATGCCATATTGTGTGTTACGATCTGTAATTGGGGATTCCACTCCTAATTATAATATATATATATACACTCAAACCTATTTCTGTACACGGAGGATAGGAGTTTCATAAAAGAAAGCACATAAAATAATATCCTTAAACTTCATAAGTAGCTATAAAATACATTGTTTGCAACACATTAAAAAAAAATTATGAGGCATAAATAGAGGAACAACATACATAAAAAAAAAACATAGAAAATATTATTCCAAACCTCATGGTGTAGCAAGAAATTGTTTTCCAACTAATAAAAATTTAATTTACACACAGGAATATTTTTTAATATTTTATTTGCTTACATATTAAATAGGAAAATTCCAAAAAGATGCTACCTCGTATTCGTTCAGAGCTTACACTTTTTGTGATACAATGAAATCGGTGATCAGTTTTTGCGACGACGATTTGTTTGTTGGCTACTTGTATATAATGCGGTTACCAGATATACAAAATCGAAGCTCATTTTGGAATTTTAAATATTGATATTTATTGCAAAAAAATGACTTTCCAATTTGTTCCAAAGTTGAAGCCCTGAATAGCCATGTGTGTCTAATCCAAATGCATAAAAATTATATCCAAATAGAAAAGAGTAACTTGCATTCACTTTAAAATTAATTTTGTATCAACTAATGTGATGCAATATTTATATAGTATATAATGAAATTGTTAATGATATATCAACGTATTTTTGCAATATGATATAATATTGGATGGCTTGTTGGTTTTAATTTATGGAGCTGAGTCTGGAATATATTGTGTTAAACATATGTAGTATCGGGAGAGCCATCTTTTGGATTATTTTTAATTTATATATTATTTTGACAGTCTCTCTCACCTGCTGATTTCTTTTTAAATTACTTTTTTTCTTGATTTTTATTCTTACTATGGGCTTATTTTATGTACCTCATAAGAAAATCACCCCCAAAAAAAGAAGAGCATAAAAATAAGTTTGACTGTTTACTTATAACAGGTTGAAAAATACAAAGCTCTAGTTTGCTCTATTATGGATTTTACTTGACATTCTTCGATTGCTATTGCTAAATTTCGGTATTTTATGATACATTTACCTTCTTTCAAAAGAAAATTTTGAACCACATTAAAGCAGTCCAGATGTATGTGAGTAATATTTGTATCGCATTGTCATGCAGAAAATGAATGCGTGCCATGTTGAGTACACAAACTGTCGTAGGATATCATCAACTTATCTTTTACCTGTTCAAGTTAAACTCAGGATTAAAAGATGCGAATTTTCTATGAATAGAAAATATCTCTCTATTATTTCAGGAATAAAATTTTAATGCTTTTGTGCAAAAAAAACCCTGTATTTTAAAGGGTTTACCTGTCTTTCTCCCATTAATGATGAGAAGGGCATATTTCCTTAAGAACATAATCAAATAGGATCAAAATATATCATCTGGTACAATCAAGATAAATGACAATACCTGAGGCTTTTTACTGATGCAGATTTTAAGGCATGGCTCAAGGGGCGACATGAGTTAAGCCTTGAAACATTCAAGTGTTATGAATTGGTAAAAAAAATGCTTCATGCGATATAGAAAAAAACTATAACACGTTGTGAGGAGGACCATTCGAATAATGCGGGAAAATGGCATTATCAGATGATTTCATCTCCATTCAAGCATTTCGTCTTCCTAGAGACTTCAGTTCCCTGATGCTTCTTCAAATGCTGAATAACGTCAAGAAGCTTTTAAATCATCACAATTATTTTACCCAGCTCGAAGCCATTTAGTTGTTCATACGATCTTCGAATACCTCGTAGAGACATTATTAGGTCGCCCATCCGGTATAGTGGTTAGTGACGCTAACTGTTGTGCCGTTGGGCCTGGGTTCGAATCCCGGAGAAGACATGGGTGTTTGTAAATGTATAATGCTTCCGTGGCAGGGTGTACTTTAAATGTCTGTCGAGCCGCAAGTCCTCTCGTCAGGTTGGCGGAAAAGGAAGAAAGATAGGAGGCCCCTGAATACCTCCAGGGTGTTCTCCCTCAAAATTGGGGTGAAACAGAGCAAAATCTTTCCGTCAGCTATATGGTGCTCAAAGCTACGGATAACGACAGGCGTCACATAGTCCTTTGCCATGATGAATTTCGTGGGCCTTGATCGGGCCTTTGCCGATCAGGTGGTATTAGTAACAACAACATACTTTATTAGTATTTTTCTAGAGAGCTATGACAGCAAGAAAAATTACAGCACGTCACAAGCAAATTGTAATTAGCTTTGTGAGATACTTGCAATGCAAAAGAAAGGTGCTTTATGACCAACATTAGAGACAACGCAACAAAAATGTAAACATCCACAATCTATAAAAAATCCGTATTATATATACCAGGTGTCCACAATTAAACGACCCTACTTCAAAATTATCTACAGACGAAACTATTGTTCAGAAAGTTGTAAAATGTTGTGTACGACATAAAGAAGGGATGTGGGAATTTGTTTGAGCGAATAAAAAAAATTAGTTCAAAATTTCGCCACTAGAGGGCGCTTTTGAATGAATGCCATCCACAGGACACGGTAACACAATAACTGATACTCATTAAAAAACACAATCTCTAAAATGAACTGCAAATTTTAATTAAACTTCGGTGACTAATTTTCAAAGGATTTACACGAAGGAAGACGAAAATATGCAAATTTTTTCGACGTCACACAGCAACTGTTATAAAAGCAATAAACTTTCATGGAAGATTAGTTTATTTTCATTGTGCTCGGTATTGCTAATCAGAATGTCATGTTTACCAGATAGAGCGTTGTTAGTAAAGTTATTCTATCAAAACGATAATTCCGCAATAGTTGCTCTACGAAAATTTCGGATATTAAAGGGGTTGCGAAAAGGTCTATTGACTGCTAAAAATCTTCGATTGATGGTAACCAAATTTGAAGAAACAGGATCGTTGAATGTTCGTTCTGGAAGAGGAAAAAAACCTATTTCTGCGGAAGCAATAGAGAAAGTAGCACTTCAGGTGGAAGAGGACAAATCATCCAACGTGCTGGCTAGTACAAGTGTTCGCCGCACAGAAGCATTGGATCTGCCTCGTTCAACTGTCCAGAAGATCTCACACACACACATGTGAAACATCATCTGTTACTATCCATACAAGCTTCAATTTGTGCAGGAATTGCTTCCACATGATTTCGAGACTCGACATCTGTTCTCACTGCAGTTTCTTGCTCGTTTGGGAGTAGATCCAGAATGGCCTTGGAATATCCTCTGGACAGACGAAGCCCACTTTCATTTGGACGGTTCGGTGAATACTCACAGCTGCCGAATTTGGGAAACAGACAATCCGCATTCCACCTTTCGAGTTCCGCTACACTCACCAAAAGTAACGGTGTGGTGTGGGTTTTCCGCTTCTATTCTTGGCCCGTATTTTTTCGAGGAATTAGGTGCTGGAGGTCCAATAACATGTTCTATCACTGGACAGCATCGTTATTACGGAATAAAATTATTCCAGATCTGCAAGCACGTCAGTGCCTTTCACGCATAATTTTTATGCAAGATGGAGCTCCTCCACACATTACACGTTGTGTTAAGGACGTTCTCAAACATCACTTCAAAGAAGAACATGTGATCAGCCACCAATTTCGTCATCTATGGCCTCCCCGATCGCCTGACCTCAATCCCTGCGATTTTTGGCTTTGGGGCCATTTAAAACAGCTGGTAAGTTGTGATAAACAAAAAACTTTACCTGATCTCAAAGACAGTATTTCACGACATGTTCTTAACATTTCCCATAACACACTGCGGTCAACGGTGGAACATGCTATCTTAAGATTTCAAATAACAGTTGAAAACGATGGTGATCATGTTGAGCATTTATTGTTGTAACAAAATTTGTAAACTGTTATAAATGTATGCTAAATATGATCTCCATTAAAAACGCCCTCTAGTGGTGAAATTTTGAACTAAGTATTTTATTCGCTCAAACAAATTCCCATCCCTTCTTTATGTCGTACACAACATTTTACAACTTTCTGAACAATAGTTTCGTCTGTAGACAATTTTGAAGTAGGGTCGTTTAGTTGTGGACACCTGGTATATACTCTTTAAGTTACAGTACTTCAATTACAGTGTAGTGACTATGTGATTCATGATGATTATGGTACTTTTTAAAAATTTTGTTATATCTTTTGAAAAAAATTTTGTGTTAACTCTTTTTTTTTTCTTTCTTTCAATAATATATTGATATTATTTAAAGCTAAAATATAGAATAATTTATTTGCTTAACAAGGATTATGATGAAATTTTATGTTTCCCGTGAATTTAAATAAATGTGTTTTTAAATTTAATTTCAAAATTTGGAGTGCAAAATCATATTAGATAAAATATATTTTATAAAGATTTTTATTCATTAACTTCGAGTCTGCTGAATATTTTAATTAGTTCAGAGTTTTTTTGATAAATGTAATATAGTAATTACGTTATTAAGCTTGTAACAAATTTTCTATTTCATTATTTATAATAATGATTTAATGCAAACTCATTATATTTTACAATTTTTATGAATTATTAAATGTAAAGTACCACCTTATATTTAAGCCACAACTACTTGTCGATGCTTAATAACGGATAAAACTTTTTTTAGCCGTCTATATTGTTTGAAAATCTTTTATCCACTTCATTGAATGAAATCCTCAGTAAAGGTCATGACTAAATGAGTCATGAGTTAAACTGACATGATTCACTTCCCTGCAGCTTAATCAGAAGTAGCTTATCACAGACGAGGAAAACTAAGACATTTCGAACCAAATAATAGTTAACTATCATTTATTTCTTTAACAGAATGGAATCAAATAGCATTATTTTACGATTAATTAATTCTATCTTAAATTTAAAACTGATGTTAAACTTTTTGAAATAAATTACCGAATTCAGCAACCTTTAGTGCAAAATAAATAGCGGGGTTCGATTTACCTTCAAAAATATCTGATTGTTAAAAATGACTAAAATTTCAATCCAAATACTTTCATTAAAAAATACGTATAATTATCGATTTAACTATGCATTGAATATTTTATATCACAAATTTGCTTCGTCAAAGCATAAAAATATAATGAAACTATTTTATAAGTGCTAAAATAATAATAATAAAAAAAGAAGCGAGCCTTACAGTACTCGCATATGATGTGTAACATCTGACATGTTATCGTGGTAAATACGTAATAGTAACTTAAATCCTGAAAAAAAATAAATCAAGTATCATTGGAAATAATTTTATGTCGAATAATTATATCTTTAATGAAAATTTTATCTATTTAACACAAAGAGTAGGGCAATTTTTTTATCAAAAAATATTTATTCTTGTTCAATTTGGGGAAGAGTGGATACAATACACTTGAAAATGGACAAACAGGGATTTCGGTGGCCATATACATTTCTCCGAATCAAACGTTTCAAAAAATTAAAGATTTCCTGCATTTTGTACTTTTACCAGAAACCGAAGAGGATTCTGTTCTTTTAAAAACAAACTGTCACTCGCTTCCCATGATTTTGAGTGTGATTGAATTGAGTGAGATTGAATTGAGTTTTGAATCGAGTATGGTTGGAAATAATTTTCTATCGAATAATTATATCTTTAATGAAAATTTTATTTCTGAGTAATGCAATTTTTTATCAAAACTATTTATTCTTGTTCAATTTGGGGAAGAGTGGGTACAATGAACCTATGATAAGTAATATATGACACATATACTTGTGATTCCAAAGTATTTAAAAACCGTTGAAAAACAGCGTCAATAACAGTACCACTGTTAGCTGTCGAAATACACTGGTGTGCAAAAATTAAGGACGAAATCGAAAAATTAGCATATCAGCTGAACGAAGAGGCAGAGCGAACAAAAAGACCAATCAGGAGATTAAGTAAGGTGATGTACGGTAGCACATGCGCAGATATGCAGGTAGACGTAATCGGGGAGTGTCTGAGTAGTATAAAGCATGTTGTTGGTGTAAGATCAGTATTTCTGGCAAAGAGATTGCACGCCGTATAGCAGTTAAAATCACACCGAGTTGCTGCCTCAGCGAGAAATGGTGAATAATCAATCTGTTAGACGACATCTGGATGCTTTTACCCGAGATCGAATCATTGGGAAGTTGGAGGAAGGCCGCAGTGTGACAAGTGTGGCTGCAGAGTTCGGAATTGCTCACACCATCGTTTCACGAATTTGGAGACAATTTCAAACTACAGGAACAGCTATCCGGGGGTTCAGTAATGGTCGTCCACGAGGAACCACACCCGCAGATGACCGGTACATTGTCTTACAGGCCAGAAGAAACAGGCGGCAGACAGCGGGAGAAATCGCTGAGACACACGACACAGGCGACTGGACGACCGATATCGCGTTTTACCGTGGCCAGAAGACTGCACGGTGGTGGTCTGTTTGCACGACGCCCTGTACGGTGTGTACCTTTAACGCCTGCCCATCGGAGAAGGCGTTCTCTGTGGTGCCGGGAACACCGGAATTGGAGAGACAATGAATGGGGACGAGTACTCTTTACAGATGAGAGCAGATTCAGTTTGAGTAGCGATTCTCATCGCATACTCATCTGGAGAGAGCGGGGAAGCCGCAATCATCCCTCGAACATCATTGAAAGGGACAGGTATGGAGGTCGCGGTGTTCTCGTTTAGGGAGGCATCATGCTTGGTAGTCGTACAGACCTTCACATCTTCGACGCAGGTTCAGTCAACGGGACTCGTTATTGTAACGAGATTCTTCTTCCATATGTGCGTCTTTTTTAGAGGCGCTATGGGTCTGCAGTTCCTTTTCATGGACGACAATGCACCATGTCATCGCACAGTAGCTGCCGAACAGCTCTTAGAGAGTGAGGATATTGAACGTATGGATTGGTCGGCACGATCTCCGGATCTCAATCCCATCGAGCATGTATGGGATTTTCTAGGCAGACGCTTGGCAGCTCGTACCTTACCACCAGTAACGATTCGGGAGCTTCGATTGGCGCTGCAAGACGAATGGGCAGAAATGCCTCAACAACTCATTGACACCCTCATTCTCAGCATGGGCAGACGCTGTGAAACCTGCCTAGCAGTCAGGGGAGATCATATCCCCTACTAAAGACCGGATGTTTCTTGCTGGACACCCATCACAGGGATGTTTCGGCCTTCAGTCGCATTGCGCTCCATGCTACTTTTTCAATCAAGCTTCTTTTTATCCCTCTGATTTCTCTTTTAGTAAGTGTTGCTTACATATTACACATGTCCTTACGTATTGGGATCTTACGGTATTAAATGTGTTGATTTGGAAAGCATTTGTACAAAGTTATATTGAAAAAACCGTCTCGTCCTTAATTTTTTGCCCACCAGTGTATTTCGATTTGTATTCATTTCGAACCTTAGTTCATCAGTCAAAAAGCTATGAGCGGCTCAACTTCTGACAAACTGAAGTTAACGTTGAAATCATCACTCAAAATCATGGGAAGTGAGTGATAGTTTGTTTTTAAAAGAGCAGAACCATCTTCGGTATATGGTAAAAGTACAAAATGCAGGAAATTTTTAATTTTTTGAACCTTCTGATTCGGAGAAATGCATACGGCTATCGAAATCACTGTTTATCTTTTTTCAAATATACATTCTGCCACACATATGTCCCCAATATCTAGACTAGCCATACCCAGTCCACTTGTTTGACGATAAATAATGTCCATGTGAGGAGTCACAACATGCGAGTTGTTCTGTTTGCTACTGACAGCGACAGGAATTAACCTCAAAGTATGAAAAAGATACGCACTAAAATATTTATTCAAATAATTCCATATTGAACTTATTAATATTCCATGTTGAACTTTTTCAGACACTTAACAGTAAATATAATTATTAATATAGTTTACACATATAAATTAACCTCAGATTTCTTACACAACCAGTCCTGAAACTTTGACAATTGAGCGTAAAGATCGTAAGTTTATCCTAAATAAGAATTTGAATCTTTTGAAATGCTAACTTTAACAATATATCGTTGGGTGGATGACTTGAGTACCCAGCTCTTTCGAGCTACAACCTCATATCAGTAAATGTTTGAGTGACTGTAAACGATTGACTTTTGCCCTTTGTTGAGATTAAGTGCTTTAAATATATAATAAAAATACTGGAGATTTTGAGAAAAAAATAAAAATTTAAAATATTAGAATGCATTGGTAAAATCCTAGGAGGTCCCACTGGTGTTTTTGGCACCAAAAAGCGCCAAATTGAAGGTTTTCAAAAAGGCGTCAATGACGAAAAACTCTTGGGAAGCGTATGTGTCAGCGGGAGGGAATGAAATGGGCGTTTCGCAAAGATGAAATCGAATAAATACATTAAATTAATCATTATAAAAAGATAAAAACGGAGAAAGCAATGAAATTCATTTTAAAAAAGCATTCTAAAACCAGTGTGTAGAACATGATTTACATTTTTAAAAAAGGACGAAAGGGGCGTTTCGCAAAGATAAAATCGAAGAAATACATGAAATCAATCATTTTAAAAAAATTTAAAAGGCACTTACCTTACGCTTGCATTTGTCATGTTCCGTTGGTGGATACACCCTTGCGATGGATGCAAGGAATTCATGAAAATTGTCATCCACCAACTTGTGTGACCGTTAGATCGTCATTCACCACGAACGCTTTCATGCTCTTGCCGAACCAATATCTCGTCAAACGCAAGATAATAGTTTTAGCAAGTTTGCTTTCGCTAAACCAAGTGCCCTTTCTCACACTCCGAACGACGTCGTGGGGATTATCTTTCGACTGGCTGCGGCAACGCCATTCGTAGCCGTCAACCGTTCTCTCTTTCGCTCTTGCAAACGCATTTCTTTTTTACACCTCGGACATTCATAACGAGAAGCAATTAAATTAGATTTCATACACCATTCTAACGTGTCTTTCTTCCCTTTTGTGCCCAGGAGCACAAAGAAACCTGTCGTAGCTTCACTTTCAAGTAATTTCCTTTCACAAGCCATTCTTAACAAAAACCGGTGGAACCTTCTCAAGCGAAGTCAAATGTCAAAAAGACGTTTTTTTCGGAAAAGGCAAAAAACGTTGCACTTTTTTAGGGTTGCCATTTTTTCGGTGATTTGAAAATCCAAATTTTTGGATGAAATGGAAGGGTTACCATATTGTAACCTTTATCGCTCAAAATTTGGCGACAAAAAATTTGGCGACCAAAAGTAGGTCCTCCTAGGACTCAACCGAATGCATTAAAAATGAGAAAAAAAGCTTCAAAGTCGGCACAAAACATCGAAAATGAAGTTAAAATTTCGATCTTGGATGGGCGGGGCGAAACCAACCAATGGGAATGCAGCTAGGATCACGAAAAATGGTTGAAAAGAAAAACAGAAAACAGCTTTTTTAAAAGCTATTAAAAAAATACTATCATGAATAAAAATAGCAGAGGAACATTAAAATAAAAAAGAGATCTGTCGGAATAATTTTCCGAGGGAAAATTAAAGAGTAAATAGTAAAATTGAAAAAAAAGAGAGAATCTGGGAATCAAACCCGATGCAAAGCATTGAGAGCGAGAGTCTCTGACCACTAGACCACGCGGTATTTGTGGAAAGAGGTGAAATAAGCATTTAAGATGGAAGAAGCAAAATTTGAAAGGAGAAAAATATTACATGAAAAGGGGGTCTGAGAGAATATTTCTAGGTCAGTTGAAATTAGGATATATTTTTCAATTTCTAAGATCGAGAGATTACTAGAATTATGAAAGAAGTTTGTTGAAATCATTTTAATAAACTTGACTTGTAGTCCTGAGGTCAGTGCTCCTCAGGAATCATCGAATTGGATCAATTGGATTAATATTTAATTAAAAAACAACTACTAGAGTTGGACCCGATGCGAGAGTAGTGAAAAGACACCACACATCACGCGCGCTCATTGGTCAAATCAAATAGCACGCGCTTACGTCATTTCCTGTTACGCACACCCATCCCTTTTGACGAAATCACTCCAACAAAATTTGGCAGATGCTACACATCAAAACTAGTAATATCTCGTCAATGAGGATAAAACAAAATTTATAGAAATCTCATCCTCCACGGAAAATTACTCTAACTTTTTGAGTACCAATGGTTAGACCTTCGAAAAAGTTGATAAGTTTAAATACCTTAGCACATTAATTACTGATGAAAATAAACTTAGACAAAAGTTGATAACAGAATCAAAATGGCTAGTAAATACTTCTATGCGCTGAGAAGACAATTAAGATCTAATTTAATCAGCCTCAAAACTAAATGAAGAACTTACAAAATACTAATGCTTTATGAAAGGGAAACATGGACCTTAAACAAAGATGTAACTCGTTCACTGGACATATTTGAAAGAAAAATTCTCAGGGAGGTGCAGAAAGGAGAACGGTGGAGAACCAAATATATAACTTTGAACTGTACAGCCAATTACAAATAACACAAGTTATCCGTAGTAATAGATTAAGATGTCTTGGCCATATTTGGAGAAACTCGGAAGATAATCTCATTAAGATCTTGACATCCAAAAAAACCTGAGAAAACCCGAGCTAAGGGAAGACTGCCAACTAGATAGTTGGATGACATTGAGAAAGGCCTAAATGTTTTGTAAATAAAAAATTGGAGAGGAGTCACTATAGAAAGAGAGAGAAAGCTGGAAGGAGCGCGCTGTTGAAGCAGCCAAGGCCTGTAAAGGGCTGCTATGCTTATGGAGAAGAAGTGATATCTCAATAAAAAGAGTTAAAGAAAGAGAAGGGGGTTTTCTTCATTTACAAAGTTAACAAATTTTTTTCATTAAAAGATATTTCGATAAGGAATTAAAGAAAGCAAAAGATTTTCTCCATTTACGAAATTTCATCCTCATAACAAAATACTTCCCCTTAATCGATTTCATAATAAACTTCTTAAATGTCATATTAATTTTCATTACTTCATTTTGAACAAACATAGTTAAAACTTACTCTTTTAAGGAAAAATAGCTATACAGATAAACGTTTACAATTTGTCTCAAAGCACACAGAATATTTAAAATAAGCTATTAATAATAAAGACAACTTTTAACTTATTAATTACAATAACTCTTTTACAAATACTTAGTTATTAGAAGAATTAATAATTAAATTATAAATAACCATATCGGTAGGAATTGCACGTTTTTTTTGTTAACTTTTTAACTATTTTGTCTTTTTTACTTTGTTGTATTCTTTCTTATTACTTAAAAGTCGCAGTCCCTTACCTTGAATATTCTGCAAAGGCCATTTCCTCGTCGAAATCTTGCAATTCGACTCTGAGTTTGACATCGTCCTGTGTAGAAAGGTAATGCATCTTATCGTTTCCAATCCAAAATTCCCTCTGGGGATCGCCAAAGCCTCGTTTGTACATTTCCCAGTTCTGTGTGAAATTTTGGCGGAATTCGTCTCCAAAATCTCCTCTTCTTTGCAAAACCTAGCAATTTATATATTTTATAAGGCAAACTAAACTCAATGACCTAAATAAGTTAATTAAAGCAAAAACAGATAATGAGGTAACACTATACAATAACTTAATTCTGCAAATAAATATTTACAAAATTCAAAAACAAAATTCACAATTTCTATCAAAGAAAAATGCAATATCTAATCGGAAATTCCTATTAATATTACTTCCATATTTTATAATACTCTAATAATTCTTAATTTCTACATTTAACTAATTATATAACTTTTTCTCTCTCTTTGGAGAAATGTTAAATAGTAAGAATTTTTTTTTATTTTTAATTAAAATGTTTAAATTTCAAGGATAAAAAATTTTAAATACAATTTACTTTTTCAGACTTCCTGAAGTATTCTCAGAAATAACTACTTAAATATAAATCACGCACACACACAAGTATATTTCCTATTTATGTGGAATAAATAAAATAATAAAAAATAACTTCTATTTTCTATTTAAAATATTAAATGCGCGAAGAGTTTATGTTCTGTTGGTACTTTTTTGAGAAACACAGTATTTAAAAACTGTGCAAAGATTCATCTGCGTGAAAAATATATTTCAGAATAAATTTAATTTCTATATAACATTATTTTAGTTCGATATAGTACTGGTTGCCTGAGACAATCTCTCATTTTATAAAATGTGCCTTAATGTGATATTTACATAAAGTATATAAAATACATTCTGAAAATAAACTTGTCAGTTTGCATAGTTCAATTTCTTTTAATTACAAATGTTTTCCCTTATTCCTTAATAAATAGTAATCTAAATATGCATTATTTAAAAAATGGATTATTTTTATCTTTATTATCAGTCATATTATTTTATATTTTGTATGAAATATGCAGTCTTTTCACTCCCTTACGCTCGTATTCACCGCTAACCCAACCCAGCGATGAAACCTGGAGTTAAGTAACCGGCAGTCAACCCCAGGTTAGGACTTCAATTCACAGCTCTTTTTCGACCTCCAGTTTCTTGACTCTGGGTTTCTTAACCTGGGTTTACTGGTCGATTCGCATTGGTCGAAATAAACCCCGTGACTTCCGGCTGGAGCTACAATTTCTATATTCGCCTCGTGCCAGCTTGTTTTTAATCTCAAGTATCGCTAACTGTTTAAAATGAATGCCAACAGAATTTATTTTACGCAGTACGAAAAAGAGTTGGTGTTGGCTTTGATGAAGTCGCACTTACATATAATAGAATGTAGGGAAACAAATGCCGCTAGTAGCACAAAAAAAATGAAGCGTATATTGAAATAACGCGCCAATTCAATGACGCTGACGGAGTGGTGAATCCGCGAACACCACAACAGATCCGTCAGTGTTATTTAAATTTAAAAGAGAAAATGACAAAGAAAAGTAGTGTTTTGCAGCAAGAAAACGTAAACACTCGAAAAATCGCTTACTGCGCATGTGCGGTTAAAGCTAACCCGGATGTGACCCTGGGTCAGGATTTTTTAACTTGAACCGGAGTTAAGTTATTAACTTGCGACGGTGAATAGCGTTTTCAGCGAAACCAAGGTTTCCTTCCTCTAAACGGCGGTCAGGTTAGCAGTGAATATGGGCGTTAGTGAAGTGCAAAACTTCGTGATTTTGTTTCGAGCTACAGATATTCGGATATATCAGTACTACTTCAAATAATTCTCTGTTCAAGACTTTTTCTAATTTATCAAGTTAAAATATAGCCCCACACTTATTTTAGTTCGCAAATACTATATGTAATCTTTCTCGTAGCATATATGAAACCTTTATTCTAAATCAACCAATTTTGATGTGATTATGAAGATCTATATATAATTAAATGTATCTCAAAATGACTGAAATAAGAACTCCTCTTATCCAGTATTTAATTATAATGGGAATTTTGTTTATTCATGCCTTCACTTCAATAATACTTCGTCTAGAACAGGGGTACTCAACCTTTTTTCCCGCCGGGCCGCATATACATGATAGGTATTTCACGCGGGCTGCATACACATGGCAGTTATTTCATGCGGGCCACAACATGCGGATAGTAGAAAAAACACACTATAAGACCAAAGCAACATTGACAAACAAAATAGATCAAAATATTAAAACTCATTTTTGGCTTTTTTATTTTAAAATACTGTATTAACTTTTCTATCAAACACACAAACAAAAATATTTATTTTTATGAATTTTTACTGAGTTAAGGGACAATTTATATTTTCTTTCAACTATATGACCAAGCCTCATGCTTACATTCTACTATTTAAAAAAAACAAATTCATGGAAAAATTGATTGCTTGATTGATAAGAAATGTCCATTGTTGTCCAATAATAGAATTTCTTAGTCCAAAAAGGGCGCCGGTTGAGTATCACTGGTCTAGAACAATTTATTTAAAATAATATATACATATGCTTACCGTCCAGCCTCCCCCCTCGGTATCGAGATCACAATAAGCCAAAAATGCTTCTGTTGCATCCTTCGGTTTAATTGTGTAAATTCCCGTTTTACTCGTTCCTTGAGCCTGAAGATCTGCACAACTTGTAGCTAAATATCCTTCACCAGGTCCTTCATGATAAGCCTCAGTTACTCCCGGAATAAAAGATGCGCTTCCAGACCTGATTGTAGTTTTTACCCTTTCCACTTCCGACAATATTTTAGTGCATACGTTTTGTACTGCTAGTTGTCGAGATTCCATATGACCCAACCTCTGAGTCGTTTCTTTGGTAGCATTATGAATAGCTTGGATCTGTTTCGAACATGATTCGCCACCTCTACCCTTACCAGTCCATTCCCGGAGTTTTACCAAAGTCTCATTGTGATGTTTTTCGCTTGTTGTTTCCAAAGACTGAGTTAAGGCTTCAATCTTTTCCCCCATTTTATTTATAGGTTCGGTCATTCTTCGCCATAATTTTCTAAAAATTCGTCCAGGTGTTTCCCGCTGAGAACTTTCATCCTTTCCAGGAGCCCTAAGTTCTTGAGGAGTGTCGTGGGAATAAGCGATATCATGAGCAGTCAAACGAGATGTCTTTTCAGTTGCACAATTGCTGTCTTGAATCGCGCCTTCAAGTTTACTGCTGAACCCTTCAAGTTTAAAATGGAGAACTGATTGAAGGGAATCCATCATGTCCTTCCATTTAGATTCTAATATTCGTCCGATTGTTCTTTCCATGTCATTAGGACTACATTTCTTGGCAACATTGTCCAAAGGGTGACGCACAAAAGAGTGCAAGACATCCTTTAATGCTTCTCTGTCACATTCAAGACACTCCGATAGCAATGCCGTCGATGCAGTTAGGGAATCTATCTTCTTTGTTATGAAAAATTTCAAATCGCTAGTAGGACATGCATTTGGCAAGCGCTCGATTCTTGTTTGCAGGTCATCCATTTTGCGATTAATCCCACCAAAAATCTGGAAAAGAGCTTGTACATTTTCTGATAATTTGTCGAGGCGTTCAGTTTCAACTTCATTTTTCTTTTCAATAGATGTCATTTGCTTACGGCCCAGCTCTTCTAAACTTCGAGATATCCTTTGCAAAATCTCCTTTCGAGCATCATTGTCTTGGTGAATTTCGCTTAATAACTGACTTTTACGATTAATGTCTACAACTTTATTCGTCAAGGAATTCAGAGTAGCTTCTATTCGATGTGCCCTCCTTCCTGATTCGGAATTAAGTATTGAATCCAATTTTTCTGTAAAAAATAATTCGAGAATTATATGTATATGAGAATAATTAAATATTATTTCACACATGAACAATATTTTAAAATATGCTTATTAAACTTCAAATAAAAACATGAGATTGGTTTAAATTGAGTTTACGTGGCGTAATTTATATGGGTGTGATTCACTGCACACAAAAAAGCGTGACAATTTAATTAAAATATTTTTCCGGGTCGTTTTCAAATAAATTCTAATATAAAACTGTTTTTATTGCTTACCATTCTTAAGTAATCATATTTTATCAATTTATATTATTTGATAAAACAAGTCATTCTTAATTATGCAAAACAAATTATTTTAAAAATCGGGTTTGTCACACCCAGATTAATTATCAAATATGACCGTGCAAGTCAGGTTAAAGTAATAATTCTCACCCAATGTCTGAAGCCACAATCCATTTGCCAGTTTCTATTAATTGGGTGTTTCGAAAACACTGGAAACAAAACTAGTTCATACGATTGAATATTTATTTATAAACGAAATATAATGGAATTTACAACACTTTAAATATTCAAACATTTCACCTCGTAATTTTAAGGACATCAATTTATCATTTAAAGATGTATTGTTTTATGGTAAACTTATATCAAGCCTTATTTCCGATGTTTAAAATTTTGTTTTTCGTAAAGAAACAAACCAATTAAAATAATTATACTTCGGATATTATAGGAGAAAAGTCCTGTAATCAAGGAATAAACATTAAATGAGTTAAGTAAATCATGTTTAAAAATATTCAGTAATTTAATAACACTTAATTTTTTTATATGTTGAAAGCTTACGAATTATTTTAATTTTTAAAAGTTGATATAAGTGATGAAAGATGATACATATCTAGAGTAGACTAAGCAGAAGCAATCAATTTTTTTTAAATTTTTTAACCAAAAGCATGAAATCTATATATGAAAACTATTATCATATGTTATATGAAATATTAGATTCCTAATTCGCGAATGACTGCTTAAATAGTTAGGTCTTTATTTAAAAGTTATAATATCTATTATGCATCTTAAAAGTTCCAACAGTTCTTTGTAAGTTACGACAGTTTTTGTTAGTATTTTAAATAATTGCATCGACCAACTGATTAAGGATTATTTTTAAGCCAATCCAAATTAAGTAAAAATGGTGTGGCACACATTGTGCTGGCAATATTGATACTCCATTTGGCGATAGTAGCGTAGTAACCTTATTTAACCACTGAAACGCTCCCTCGGTATTATAAAGTGGCTTCTTTGTACAGATAAAATTACATTCTTCCATATGACTAAATGGTCTCGTAAAGAATCACAGACAGAAATACGTCATTTGACATTACAAAAAAATCATAAATAGCTAAGTAACTTCGCAAAAACCCTTTTATCTAACACTGTTCTGACAGCCCAATAGCCATAAACCACAAACCTCTTCACTGAACTTAAAAGCAGTTTCCCAAGCGGATATTTTAATAATATACGAAAACAACCGCCGGTAAGAGAAACCATATCTTGCAGAGACTCGACTGATCCGTCAAAGAAATCAGATGCCTCCTCCTGACTCAATCCTTATGATTTCTAGATGTTCTATAAATATCAACAGTATAGACGTGTAAATAAATATCTTATAAATTAGTTCTCTTTTAGTCTTACACTCCATCAACATTCTGCCTCGATACCATTATTTAACGAGGAAAGATTCTGTTCAGGAGAAAAGGAGTTCGCGTTGTTGCTTTGAGCTTTGATGAAACTGATCCCTCATGAACATTGTTATCCTTCACTTCCTGTCACAACACAGTCGGTAACCATCTCAAGAATATGGAAAAGTTTTAAAATCTCAACGGTCAAATCTCAATCAGTCATTATGGTAAATAGCACATGTGTATGCGTTTTACGGTCAAAGCACATTTTTTTATTACTTTCAGCTTCTACCTTTCAAAACTTACAGCATGAATTTATACTTGAGGGGTACAATCCATGCTGAGGGTCCTCATTTAAAGACAAAAGATGAAAATCAACAGCCCAAGCACACACAGCCTACAGTTTTCATACGGAGTAGATCATTATTATTCCCAATAGTCAAACCATATATATATATATATATATATATATATATATATATATATATATATATATATATAATACACATCTTTGTATTGTATAAATTAAATCATCAGTGAGTCGGTTGCGACCACTTAGGGTTTTTCCGTCACTTACCTTTTTCCTATCGTTTTTGATTTTAAGATACAATAATCACGTACCCGTATGCTTTTGTATATGCTAAATGCACTTTAATTTTTGCACTTGAATGTCAAACGGATTTAAGGCAAGTACGGCAGAGAACCCCTTAGAAGCGCTCCATCGCCCAAATATTGAGTGTAACGAGCATCATATTGAGCTTAAGATCTCTCAATACAACCGCAACATCTTTCACTTCCATGCCTCTAGTTCCACTATGGTTGGCGATTAATGATAGTTCATGAACAGAATCATTATAATTGGAGTTTTTCACCGATAATTTTTTCAAAAAAGCTTCTAAGTCAATAACATTTCCGTTATCCACACTGGTAGCTATTACGACACCATTGAGGAGTTGATATCCTCTTTTCTGCCATGAATCATCAAGGTCTGCAGCAATGGCTAACTTCTATATATATTCGTGTTATATCCTCAATAAAATTTCCCATAAATTTATCACAGATAAATTTAGTAGATTTGAACAACAATTCTGTATAAGTGAGGAATTTTTCAGATGGAGAAGGAAAATTCCTAATTCAACAGAAACATTCTGTGCTGCACAACCTCTTCCTATGAAATCAATGTCTTTTTGAGCAAAGACTACAACAAACTTCTATATCATGCCCAACTCTTTTAGAAGCGTCCAGAAAGTTGGAAGGGCCACAGAGTTGACAGACAGCAAATTTAATTAAAGAATTATTTAATAAATTTAATTCTATCAAAACATTTTTGGCATCACTTCACTCCATATTTTCATATAAACATTTTGAAATAAATTTTCGTTTTGAAGCCCTTTGAATAACAATTTCTAGAACATTTTGAGCGTCCCTTTTTCCAACACCTACATGTGTATGCTTTGTGTATAATTATTATTTTTTTTTATCTTCCTATAATTTTTTGTGGATAAAATGCTAGTAAATTACTCTCCCTCAATTCATTGTAGAATTTAGATTAAACACACAACAGAAAATTCTGGTGAAATAAATTAGTATTCATGCAGTGAGCAAGTTTAAACAAAAAAAATCACATGGAACAACAAATCAAGTGAATATATATATAAATGTGTTGAGAGAATCGTCTCTTCTTTTCTTAAGGTATCCGACTACGTTCGGAACCTTGATTTTGCAAAAGCGCATAAATGGATAATTTTCAGGATATTTAGTGTCACTTAGATTAGAATATATGCATAAAAGTGTTTTAAGGACATTTTGACAAAAAATATTTATTTAACTACAATATTTTGGCAAAAAATTAACTTAGAATAATCTTTATTTCCAAATGTTCTCCTTTTGTGAAAAATGGTTCTATTATAATAATATTTTGCCTGTATATAGCTTATACCTCTCTACAGAGACTCAACTAGAATTTTTGAAATACATAACTTAGAAGTGGGTTTATTCATATTTTACGACAACAGAGGGGAGCAATTTTAAGAAAAAAACGCCAATAATTATTTCAATGGGTGGTACCTCTGAAAATAATGTGAATTTTTCAAAAAATTCTAGTTGAGCCTCTGTAGAGGTCTGAGCTATATACAGGCAAAATATTATTATAATAGAACCATTTTTTACAAAAGGAGATTTGGAAAAAAGATTATTCTAAGTTAATTTTTTGCCAAAATATTGTATTTAAATATTTTTTTTGTCAAAATGTCCTTAAAACAATTTTATGCATGTATTCTAATCTGAGTGACACTAAACATCACGAAAATTATCCACTTATGCGCTTTTTTAAAATCACGGTTCCGAACGTAGTCGGATACCTTAAAAGAAAAGAAAGAAGCTATACTAATTTTAGGCAAAACAAATCACGCTATTATCGAAATACTTCTCCCTAATTATCGTATTTCCGTATATTATGTGTCATTTTAAACAGAAATGAACATTTTAACATTCAGAAAATATAAAAAAGTGAATATTGATATTTTTTCGAAAATTCATGTGCCAGACTCCCTTACAGTTTTATAATGGCATTGTCTTTTATAGAAAAATGTCCGGGTTTCCTATACCTCCGTAAATTTCCCACTTTTTATTCTTATCGCACAGAAGTTTGAGAAAAAGAGACTTCTGCTAACCCATAGATTTTCCTTTCAGGTATACCGGTAAATTCCGAAATGAGAAAATTTATACTTCATGAATATTAGTTAAAATATAATACTTAAGGATTTGTTATTAAAATTTATTAAAAACTCGTCTAAGAATATATCCTATACTGAAGCCAAAAATAGTACTACAAAGTTTTAAAATGTTATAAATTTCCTAGTTTCAATAATGGGGAAAAAAAAGGTTATATTTCTGTGAAAAATATAAATTAAAATTACATTTGTGTAATCTCCAGTAAATTTTTAAGTTTCCACAGTTTGCTCTTTTTCCATTGAGAGCTGTAATAATTTTGGAGCAAAAACGCATGCTTCAATTGCTTACAAAATTTAAGTAAAAACAATAATTTCCTCTAATTGAAGAAAATCATAAATTTAATCATAAATCTATCATGAATTTTTAAAAATGATTTCAAAAGTCGAGAATAATCAATTCTTTGATCACTCATTTTCAACCCTTTCATATTCAAGAAAAATAAGTGATCTGATAAAAAAAATTACTATATACAGTGATTTGAAGATTAGTTAATAATAGCCGGACTATATTGCCTACCGCGTTCCCATTGCGCTTACAATTAGTTATTTTGAAGAAGTCGTATTCCAAGATTTCTGCGAAACCAAATGAATGTTTATGGATCGTATTAGTGGTTTATATCCCTTTTGATCATAAGAGATAAGTAAAATTTAATTCTTCCTTATTGTTAATGCAATAATTGATCTTTACATCATAAACGTAGGCTTCTCAATCAATGAAATATCCTCGAGATATGTCTATGTTTGTGATTAGTTATATGAATTCTACATTTACTTTCGTGTCGGGTTCAAACTGAGATTCATCGAGTACGGAATCATTCAAGTTAGTTGTGCAAACTTAAGGAGTTTCGTCGCAGTCTGACAAATCTGTTTCTTACTTAAATTATTACATAGTTCATATTCGTAATTAAATTTCAAGTAAAGTCTCGAACAAAGTTATGTTGTGTTGAAAATGCATCAAATTTAGAGAAATTAAATCTTGTTTGAAATAATCGGAACTTTTTAAAAACGTACGCATATTGTATAAATTTAAAATTAAGAAATTGTTTAAGTTACAAAATCAAGAATTTCTCAGAAAGAAATTTTAGGAGTAATTATATTTAAAACTCCCTATGCAAACAAATGAGATAATTCTTCTACAAAGAAATTCATATTTTTTAGAAGTATCGACGATAAAATTCTTTATTGAACAATAATCTGTATCCTTTTTATGCCCTATTTTTCACAAAATGACTTGTTTTTCTTCAACATATTTGTCATTAAGATATTAGATTTAAATTGTTAAGGATTGCAAATTTGAGAACTTGTTTGTATCAGTAAAAAGGCCATTTATTTTCCAGTTTAAACCATCCAAACTGACTTAATACATCTTTTATACGCAAAAATATTATAAATATAATGCCTTTTCTGTTACAAAATTACATTCATTATATTCTCTAACTCTATTTGTTAAGCTGCAACTTTTCCGTAAACCAATAATCGTTTTTCATAAATTGCTAAGACATTTATCTGCAATGAAAATACGGTCAAACCTCTATTTAACAAAGTTGTTAAATCTCGAAAAAAAGTTCGTTAAGTGGAGAATTCGTTATATGAAAAAAAATTCCTCTTTCAGTATACTTTATATTCTTGGCTATAGGAAAAAGTTCGTAAAATAGAGAAATTCGTAAAATATAGGTTCGTAAAATGGAGGTTCGACTATAATTCGATCGAAATGCCAAAATGCGCACATATTTTTATTTATTCGTAATTTTCTCTTTAATTCGTTAGTCGCATTTTTTGACGTAAACAACTTCATATTTTCCCCCTATTGTATAAGCTACTGAAATTTCATATCAGGGGGAAATTTTTAATGGTGTGTAATTTTTCGCGGCAGTGTAAAATTATCTTCCTATATTCTGAATCTTTTGCCCTCTTTGTAATCAGTCGCTTATAAAATAACCAAGCCCGTGATTGAATAATATTCCCAGTATAATCAATTGGAAAGTAAAAAAAAATCAGCACCCCCCCCCCTCATAAAATAATTGTCTTTTGTTTAAAACGTAGAAAAAAAATTTAAGTCAATAGCTCAATTCATTATAAATGTAACATTCCGTTTGAAGGAGATGAACTAATTTTGATGACTTATCGTCTGACGCAATATTCTTTTCAATTCCAGTTACTCATAATTTATGAACATTATTCAATAAAAAAAATTCTCCTCAAAAAAGTATAAATTTGTGCTACAAATTCCTCATTATATCAAATTGTATGTTGAACAAATCAGAACTGATTTAATCAAAGTGTCATAAAATTGAAGAATCGCTCTTAGTCAGTTTTAAAAAGACTATGGGAATATATGTGTGTGCGCGTGTATGTATATCCATTAAAATTGCAACATCTTGTAGGAGGTAAGATACAAGTTTCAAATTCACATGAAAGAAAAAAGATGCTGATGGGACAGGCAAATGATTTACATTTCAGAGCAAGGCAAAAGAGAGAAACGACAGTCCAAACTCTGTATAAAAAGAAAGTTATAAAGAGTAAATTTCTCTATTGGAAATCACATTTGAACGTTGGTTGATTGTGAGAGTATCCGTTATTTCTCGTGCAAGAAGGAGAGAAGGAGAAACGGCTACCTACATGTGTCAGCATTTGATAGCAGCACATTCGTGGCCTATCGAGCGTGCAGTTGATCATTCCTCAATATTGCTACTCGCATTGGTCAGAATTTAGCGATTGTTATGCGAGTGTAGAATTGACGGGTCTTAATGAACTGCCACCCGTAACGTCCGAATGGGGAGACATGATATCGGGTTGGTCTCGTTGGATCATGTAGCCACATCACGGGCCTTGAATCAGGAAGTCGGCTTGTTTGCAGCATCACATGGATAACGAAGCGACGTCTGGAGCAGCATGGAAAGTTTGTATGGAGACCATGCTTGTAGCTTTCCTTGACTCTGCAGCCTAGAGACGCGTAACGAAAGAAAGTGCACTCAAAATTCGATCGAATTCGATTTACCGTCTCTCAAAATTGGATACTAAAGTGGCACAACGGGATCTATTCAGGCAAGTCCAGGTTCTGTGTGCAATATCATGGTGGATGCATTGATGTCTTGGAGGCACTGAGGAGAACATACATAGCCTACTTAAATTCGATATCGTTATACGGGCTCTGTACCTCGTATGATGTTATGGGCAGCCATTAGGTACACGACACGAACACCTCTCGCTTTCTTCGTCGGTCTTCAGAACAGCCAGGTTTACAATTCTCAGATCCTAAGGCCGGTGGCTGCGTCTTCGAGGCCTCGAAGACATCATCTTTCAACAAGTAACTCAAAACCGCATATTGTCCGTTGGCCTGTTAGCCTGACCTTCCTCAAAACAACGGGTGTTTTTTTGTCACGGCCAGCATGTTCTCTAGATCTCCCCCATTGAAAGCATTTGACCAGGGGTTGCTGAGAGATTAAACCACCACTGCTCTCCAGCCACTTGGATTGAATAAGTGTGACATACACTTCAAGCAGCAAGGAATGACTCTCTCCTACTTGTCATCCAAGTCCAATTCGAATCGATGCCTAACCAATTAAGAGCCGTTTTAGCTACCGAAGGTGGAAGCTGTGTGTACTTATATAAAACCTGTACATCCTCAAATTTCTAAAAATTTAACCATGCTGTCTTCCTACTATGATGTATTATATGATACGGATAATAAGTATTGTTTTATTTTTCATTTTCCCTCCTGGTGTTGTAATTTTAATATCCAAAAGTGCAGTAAATAAAAATGAAAAAATTATATATATATATATATATATATATATATATATGTATGTATACTAGCTGGTATACCCGTTCTTCGCACGGGTGAACTGAAAAATCAAACAAGACAGAAGGATAAAGAAGTTTTTAATGAGTTAATTTTACGTAAATATTGCAAATTAAACAAAAAAAGCTTTTTTGCGTATCTCAGCTAAACAAAAAAAAAAGAAAGAAAAAAACACCTTTGTTAAATTTTAAGTATGTAGATCTAATAGCTGATAAAAAGGATTTTTTTTATTTATAATTCCCCGTAACACTCTTGAGGGTCGATTTTTGAAAATACCTCCCTAAGCTGATCTCTGCTCAGCAAAAGTAACACATTGTTAAAAGTTTTGCGCAATGAACGCTTAAAATAGTGTAAATAATTTATATCTGAAAGTGTAATACATAAATACTACTTTCTGTTGTATTTATTTTATTTTAAAATTGTAATATTCGCAAGCAACGCCGTTTCTTAAATTATAATGGCTATAATGGCGATTCAATGAAAAACACAGCGAAATGATAATGATAGAGTCAAGTTGGTAAATGTCTAGCTACTTTCATAGCTCGAGTTTTATAAGAGATTTGTAAGACCCGCCGTGTAGGGGAGCGATGCACGTTAATGCTTTATCTACCGCATTAAGATTTACTGCAATTTTTTCATGCAATATTTTTTTTGGATCACTACATTGAAAAGGGATATACATAAACGAAATACTCAACTTTGGGAAATTTAATCCGTTAGAGATAATAAATTAATTAAAGATATTCCACTGTAAAATTAATTATATACACCGTTCACTTAAAATAAATAGTCAAGACACTTAAATTTTGACATTAACTACTTTTTTGGGACAAAAATAATAATCTTTGCAATCCGCTGAAAACGCCGTCAGCTGAAAACGCATATCTGCTGCAAAACTGTTCGCCTTCCCCGCTAAAATACTCATCATAGAACCTGTGCTGCCATATATCTTGGAAGAGTGTATTTCAAAGAATATTCCTGCTAAGTATTGGTAGAATATTCCGTCTAAGTTGGTATGGTGTAGTAGTTAGGAGAAGGGGGTGCCAGCTCAGATGTCGTCCACGTCACTTGACCATGGTTCAAATTACGTGGTCCGTTGCCAAAAGCCCTCGTGTAGCTGAACAGTGCGACGTTAATATTCATTCACTCCAAAGAATACAGTAGAGTAGTTATAATTATTTTTATACTTAAAAATGCAATATCTGCCTATTCAATTAAAATTATAGCGTTATAATTAACTACTAACCACAAACAAACTATGCAATAATGTTCAAATGATGTAGTATGAAAGACAAAGTTTATCTACTGTAAGTACTAGAAGCAATAAAAGTATTTATTTTGAAAAAAGATCAATTTCTTACAACCAAATGTGCATAATAAAATCATTAAAAAAACATTCAAATAAAGAGAGATTTATAACAACCTCTCCCTTCAAAACTTAGTTTTATTCTGAAATAAAAAAAATTAGGGATTATGCTGATCACAGGAATTAATAAGAAGCGAGCGCCTTGCGTAGCCAAAACAAAAAGAGTTCTTTCACAAACAAAAGATAGATATATGCTTACGTGGGTTTTTTTGCAGCGCACGCCAGAATTGCTTGCAGATGGCAGAATTTTTTTCTACTTACTTGACAAATATCGTTATATTTTGGACACTTCTCACAATATCTTTATAAATTACAGCCTATGCTATAAATTATGGCATATGTGTTATTCTGATGTATAAGCCATATTACTGTTAAGTTTCATTAAAATCCATTCAGTTGTTTTTGCGTGAAAGACTCCCAAACATCCTCCCAAACTTTCGCATTTATAATATATACACTCTGTCGCAAAAAAATATATGCACCAAGAAGAAATCAAGCTACAATCACGAAACTCGGCAAGAATGTAGTCTGGTAAGAGATATGCAAATGATTAAAATTTCGAAGCCAATGAGACAAGGCTAAGTGTGCTATGCGCATATTAGTTGCGCAACTGGGAGAGTTTAAAAGCATGAGTACGAGCGCCGTACGGCTATCAAACGAATCTGATGACTTTGATAGACGATATTGAGACTTAGGATGCCTCTAAGACGTAACCGGCGGCAGTACGAGCAGCTGACGGACTTTGATAGGGGCCGTATAATAGGCCTCAGAGAAGCAGGTTGGTCGAATAGACGTATCGGCAGCCACCTCGGTCAGAGCGATATGGTAGTTGCTCGGTGTTGGCAACAGTGGATCACAGAAGGTAGAGTGTACCGTCGCGGAGGGTCAGGACGTCCCAGGAACACAAATGATCGCGAGGATCGTGCAATCAGAAGAGTGGCCACTTCGGCACCAACAACGTCGCTAGCATCGATTCAACGCCACTTACCTCCTTCCAGACATCCAGTGCCATCAAGAGAAACCATAAGGAGACGACTGACCGAAGTTGGCTAGAGGAGCCGACGTCCGCTAAGACGCTTACCACTGACCCCACATCATAGGCAGTGTCGACTGGATTTTTGCCGACCTCGGGCAACTTGGAGTGTGACAGACTGGAGACGTGTCATCTTCAGTGATGAATCCCGATTCAGTCTTAGTGTTGATGACCACCGCACACGTGTCTGGAAGCGCACCGGCCAGCGGTCCGATCCGGCATTTATTGTCGAGCGGCATACAGCAATTTCACAAGGTGTGACAGTGTGGGGAGCAATTTCTTGGGACACACGATCATCTTTAGTGGTCCTTCAAGGCACTTTGACAGCTCGCAGATACGTGGACGATATTTTAACGCCGATTGTGCTACCCATGCTATCAAGTCGCTCAGGTGCCATTTATCAACAGGATAATGCTCGTCCACATACTGCGCGACTCTCCCAACAATGTCTTCAAGGATATGACGTCCTACCATGGCCTGCCAGGTCACCAGATCTTTCGCTAATAGAGCATGTCTGGGACGCGCTGGGAAGGCAACTGCAGCCGTCCCGAGATACAGGAGAATTAACTGCGCAGATGCAAAGACTATGGCAGGATCTTCCACAGGGGGTCATAAGTGATCTAATTGAATCGATGCCACGCCGAATTTCGGCTTGTATAGCTGCCAGAGGTGGCTTTACTACTTACTGATTTTTAACCTTTTGCAAGCTGTAACCGCTTAATAAAATGATATTTTGTTCTGAATTTTTAATCATTTGTTTATTTTCATATACACTACATGCATACCAAATTTCGTGAATGTAGCTCAATTTCTTCTGAGTGCATATATTTTTTTGCGACAGAGTATATATATATATATATATGCGTGTAAAAACCTGTAAAGTTATGAATAATAAAAATATAAGCCCATAATCTAAAAAATACTTTCTATTCAAAACATTGATTTTTTCATTTAATAATTATTTTAGTCTACTGATATTCATGTGTGTCTCAAGTCATTAAATATGTTTCTTTTCTGAATATGAAACAGGGGCTCAATCATCAAGCTACAGGGGTCTCAACATGTGTCCCACTAACAGGGCGCTCATATTTGAAAAGGGGCTCCAAAGAAATCTTGATACAGAGCCTATTCTATGAAATTTATTTATTATGCCAGTGATATGAAAGATTTTATATTGCAGTAAATATGTTTGAAAAATTAACTAGATTTGATTTAAAAAAGGCCTACATACTTTTTGATATTTCAAAAATAAGCCTACCCACACAAAATTATTTTTTCAATTTTACGCTGTAATAATAATTTGATTTATTCCCTGTACTCAAGAACTTGTACTATTAGGAAAAAGAAAAACTAAAAATAAACTATTTTCGTCAGACATTGATAAAACAACTGGAGGTTAGAGAATCCAAAACACACAAATAATTCCTTAATCTATGAAGTCTTTGGAGAGCAATTGGGAAGAAAAACTAAGAAAAAAGTTATGAAAAATATAATTTCTTGCTCACGCAACATAACAATTGCACCGTCTTGAAAAAGTGAACTAAAAGAAAGTGAAAAAAAAGAAGTCTAGAAATCGGATGGGTCGATTGGGCTGGGATGTTGAAGACAGGCAACATCCAGAATAACTGACAAATGATGTCAGATTTATCAGGTCAAGCCGGCCCTCCATTAAATGGACTACGGAGGAAAGCTTTCACTTTGGCAATGTTCTTTTATTCTTTTTCCCCCCTCCGCACTTAGCGATGATACCGAGAAGAGATGGGAGTATCCTGTTATACCACGCGGAACAAGCCTTATGTTGTGGGAATTGGGCGGATTGCTGTTTAATCCCAGGAGGGTTCGTTCTGATATTCTTCTGTCAGTACCAAATGGAATAAATGTCTCTAGCTTAGAATGCCTCTGGAGTTAGCTTTGAATTTATATGTATATATAGTTTTCTTTCAAAACTCAAGATTATTAGATTTTTATGAAGGTCCAAAGAATTTATTTGATATCAGTTTCAAAGCTCCTCCTATAAGTCTTCCTTTCTTTACTTTGCTGCTATTTCGAATTTCTTATAGAGGGTGTATGCAAGTGAGGAAATATTTTCTTTCATTTTAATCCCTTGAGAATCTATCTCTCGTTAAGGTTATTATTAAATCAAAATTAAGTATGAAGTTTATGGGTATAAAAGGATGTTAAACGCACTGTATATTAAACTTTTTTACTACAGATTAACTTATGTTATAATCAATTAGTGATTTAGCAAACCAATTACTGCTTAGGAATGGTTATTTTGCTACAAATATATCTTCTAGATTTAAATCATTTAATTTTTCAAAGCAGCTTAAAAGCAATGAATTTAAATTATTCTAATCAATCAATGGTATTTGTTCTAAGGCTTTGTTTTTATTTATGAATGAAAAGAATTACTTCATACTAAGAGGAATTTATACTTTTCTTCAATAAAAGAATTTTAAAAAATAAGGAATAGAAAGAATGTAGAATATTTTTTTCTTCGAATTATGCATAGTATTATGTAAAATAAAACATATAAGAGGATCAATTTTGTTGAGTAGTCTTGTATTTGAATTTTCAGAAAGACACATATATATATATCAGAGAAATTTCATAAATATTTAAGGGGGTTCATCCATGTGATGGGTTCAAAAAATCAAAAAAAAAAAAATTTTTTTCACAAATTGCTTCCTTAACATGTTTAGAATACGGTAGTAAAATGATTTCTTACAATTCGAAGCCGTTATAAATAAGCAGGTGTTAGAAGAGCGACTGTTCGGCGTGCTAAGTTAAAAAATTTTATTGTTTTAATCGGACTTGAAACTTTTTTTAAACGCATTTTTCTCAAAACTGTGTTTTTCAAACTTTCCTCCATCATATCTCAGAAACGGTTTGAGCGAATGACTTCAAATTTATAGGGTAAACTCAGTACATTATACGCACCAAATGTGTGTACTACGATCATTCCAAAATTCAATATATTTCTATTTTTATAACAAAAATATAACAAAAAAAACCCATAAAATTCTTCAGAGGTCTACCAAAAATCCAATTTTTAAAATTTTAAATTGAGTATAGTCCATTCTATGCATTTAAGTTTATAGCAAAAGGCCGTTATTTTTATTTTTTTACTTCAGATAAGTCAATCAGTCAGAACCGTGAAGGAAGTGAGCGTCCATTTTTTCGAGGTGGGTGTGTTTAGAGCGCTATAACTCACGTTCTATAGGATATTTTTGACTAAACATTTGTATACATACTCTTAAAATACATATAAATAAATGATAAAAAATGTAAAGTTCTATCTTTTTTTACTGGCCTTCAAAACAAAACCCTTAAGATTGCTTAAAAAACAGGCCGTCATACGGGTGAACCCCCTTAAGGTATCTGCCTACATAAGGGGACAAGCTTCCTAAAATTCTTTGCTATTAGTAATTTTATGTTATTTTGTTAGTGCTTATGACTCAAATGAATGAAAAACTCCAATCAGTAAATTATACGACAATTTAAATTCATTGAAATGTGGTATTTTAAGTAAAATTTGATGAAAATTATACCAAAATTCAAAACACTCTGGAAGGCATATATTTAAATCATTTTTACACGACATATTTAACACAATTATAAAGACAGTGAACCAAAATATATTTACAATTACCAAAAAGTATGGCTCATTTTACACTTTCTAAAAGAAAATTTTATAAAATTCGTGGTGTTCGTAACAATAAATTGTTAAAAGTAAAAATTTATTGATGTTAGAGTTAGATCTTCTTACTTCAATGCCTTTAACATATTTTAAATAACATGCATACAAAATATGAAAAAATACGTTCATAAATGTTTAAGATATCAGGTTTTAAGTAACATAACTTTGACAAAAAATATTTTCATAAAAGCATTTAGTGGTGTTTTGATTCTTATTTTACTAAATTAATTCTTAATATCGGATATTTAAACTTCACTTTTATCACATAGGCCTTCCTCGTTCTCTATCTTATTAATTTTTTCTTTCTGGTGGCTCGATTTTTTTCCTACACAAAATGGCAAAGGTAAAAAAAAAAATTTGAATTTCAGTCAAACATTGATTCAGAAACGTAGGAAAATCTGATTTTTTTTTCAAAGACGAAAATGATTCTTCATATTGTTATTGAGAAAGAAAGAACATTCTTTTTTAATAATGAGAGAAATCTAAATTACTTATTTTTCAATTAGTTTAACCGTGCACTTTTTGTTATAAACAACCTGTTATGAATTAGAATCTCTATATGTATATCTTTCTGTAATTTTAGCTTAAAAAATGTATGGGTATGTTGGAAACAAATTTTAGAATTTTATTATTGTCAAAGCAAAACATAATAATGAAAAAAGAATAAAAGTTAATTAGCATTTTTTTCTAAATAATTAAAACTACGAATTTTTTCACACCAAAATAATATATTTTTTAATAGAAAGATTTAACTAGATATATGTAGAACAAATTTATCTTTTATAGAATTAAGATGAAATAGAGTATAAAATACAATTCTCTTTTTCAAAATGAAAAAAACAACTAAATTTTTTAAAAAAATATTCTAAAAGGATGCACGCTCTCATTTTTGAACTTCAAATCAAACTCTTATCGAAAGGTTTTTTTTAAAAAAAAATTATCTTCCATTATGAACACTTTTGTATTTTATACGAAATCCCGAATGGAGCTTAAAATGTGCATCGTGCTTTATCTGCCTTTGATTGAAAGACTCGTTATCATTTAGAATTGAGATAACTTTCTTAATACAAAGGGGAGAAATACCTTTCCTAGCTGGAAGCTTTCAGAGGTTGAAGTGTAGTACACACACACAGACTAAGGTTTGAGCTGAGTTCTTGGAAGCACTAGGGTTAACTTTCGATTTCAATAAAGGATTAATTCCGACTGTATAGAAAAGTTCAAAGATTAAAAAGTGTGTCTTCTTGGAAAACTTTTCAAAAAACTCAACTCCATTTGTACGAGAATGGAAAAAGAGACACTTGAAAATTCAATGTTAAAAGTGTTAAACCATTTCTTAAGAATGGGTCAGTTTTCTGTTTTTAGTGAAGTAAGCTCAGAATGTTGAAATAAAAAAAGAAAAGCATGCAATTCTGGGTTTAAACTTTGATGTTACTTTAAAGAAACCAGACATTGGGAAAAGCTCAGTTTTTTTTTTTTCTTCTTCGTATCAGCACTACCTTAACGAATTTAAAAAGATCGTAATAGTGGGAGTCTTCAGTTCCTCTCGAAAAAATAAAACTTCAGATTTTGATTTCTTTATAATTTGATTTAAACGGAAACAATCTCTTCTATATTTCAAAGATTAAATTAACTAGTTTTCAAAGTGCTATCATTTTAACCTGAAAACATTCCCTCAAATTGCAGTTCTTTTGACAATTTGACATATTGTCTTACAATTACTTAACCTTTAAAATGGAACCTCAATGCAACCAAATGTAAAATATTCAAAGAAGCACAAAACATAAGAAAGAGTAAACATTTCTCAAATTTACATTAAAAAATCAGCTTAAAAATACTACAAGTGATTACATGTTACCGAAAACGATTTTTCAAATTGAACTACTTAATAAGAAAAACTATTTAAGTTCGAGACCTTTATTGAGCAGAGGAAATTAAAGAGCTTTTTGACAGGTTTTTTTTATTACTATATTAATTTCTTTCAAAATGATGCTTAGTTAAATTCTTACATTCAAAAAGTTCTTTTTAATTCAAATTTTGCCTTGAAAAAAAAGCCACGACATATCTTTAAAAATAAACCCTTTACTTTACAATGAAAGAAATTTACTCATGGTTTTTAAATTATTTTAATAACTTATTTTAAAACTTTTTACTAACGATAAAAAATTGCGATGTAGAATTTATTTTCTATTTATGATTCAATTAAAAAGTTCGTATGTCACATTCTTCATTTTAAGACTAAAAGTAAATATATATTTCTAAAAAGCATCCTTTTTAATTTTAATTCACTGCAAACAATTTTAACATACATAAAAATGGAGAAAAATTAAACAAGTCTCAGGATGTGCTACACTCAGAAAAAGATGTTAGAAAGAATATATGTGTATATTATAATTAACACATACAAGTAATACAAATAACTCATGCTTATATTCTCAATTTCATACAGGTTTAACAAATTTTACCATTTCGTAAATTTGATATTTTCTTAAATATTAAGAAAAACTTTTGTTTCTAAAAATAGTATTAATTTTTCAAAATGACGTATCATTTTGTGTAAATGTTTTTCCTACCCTTTTGGAATCATGATAAGTTGAGATATTGAAAAAAATGGATATAATAGGGAAAATTACAGTATATTTTAAAAAGTTAATTTTTTTAATCTCTAAATAATATCTTAATTTCTATGAAATAATGTTTCCCCTTCCGTAAAAAAAACGAAAGTAGTTTGGTTGTCCCTCAAATTTAAACGGAAAATATGTATATAAACTTAATAATTATATTAGCTACAATTTATTTCTTGAGTTTATTTGAAAACAGGTAAAATATATATAAGTTCGGTAAAATATATATAATAAAGATATCTTGACAAACAATTATTATCACACGAACCAAATTATTAAGTGTAAGAAATCATCTCAAAAGGGGAGGGGTATTTACTGAAAAATAAATAATTGAGACCAAACTTACTTTCTACACCGGCTACCATCTCTTTGACTGAAGCTAATTCTCTACGAAGCTCATGATGTCCAGTTTTAGCACTTGGTACAAAGCCAAATAACAGAAAACAGGTGAAGAAAATGAAGTAATACTCTAACATTGTATCACCACTTGAATTGTCACAACTCTTGAGAAACCAATTTCCCCCAATTTTTCAATAGAGTCCTATATCATATGGCTTACATCACTTTTTATATTCTGAAAATAAAAAATTGTAAAATAGTGTTACTGTGTTTCCATATAATAAAAAGAATTTTAATAACATATTACACACATTCGATTTTAATATATTATATTTTTTCTACCAAATCAGAAAATCAATTAACTCTGAGTTTTGCAGTTATATAGCATTTTTGTAAATATTTACTTCATAATTTTCTGATTCTAAAAAAGTAACAAATGCATTTTTGAGCATTTATATTGTAACCATTATTTAAATAATCATACCTTACACTCACATTACAAAATACTACAAATACAAAAATAATTCATATAGTTCTTCGATTAATATTTAATAAACGATTATATTTTGCTTTCTTTTTCATTTTATTGAATTTTTGTGAGTATGAAATTTTTAAAGTTTGAGACCAGAAATATATTTGATTTTTAACAAAATTTTAATGATGAGAGATGAATTAGTTAAATTGCTGCAGCCTTTAAATATAAGGATTATTTTAAGCTGCAGGAAGCCAAATACAATACTCCTCATTTCATTATTAAAGTTAATTACTCTTTTGAATCCTAATCTTTCAGTGGGCAGTGGTTGTATGCGAAGAACCGGAAAAGCTAGATAATTAGCAGTTCGAAACTTTTGAAACCTTCTTGTTTAGATTTCCTTGTTAAATCTAAGTGATTCGAATATTTTCCAAATTCTCATTACACTATTTTTAGTAATAGAGAAACGATATCAGAACCCTCCTATAGTCCACTTTGAGTTATGTAGCTGTACGAAAATTAATATGAAGGGCTATCAATAGCGGCATTAAGACTTCCTTATTATGGCATTAAGAGCAGTGATAGAATTACAAGGAGCTAATCTCACGGGAGGATTTTGCTCAACAGATTATTAAAATATTCTAAACTTATTTGCTTGCATTACCTTATTTTGTAGCAAAAAAAAACCAAAAAAGCAATCAATATAGATTTGCATTAATTTTATTAATCATTAAAAAAAACTCCATTTATTATTCATCGCCTTTTTTATTAAATTAATGTCAATACATCTCACATAATTTTGACTTAGAGTATAAGAAATATATAACATTTTATATAAGAAGTTAGTTTCTTTTTGTGATACTTCATTCAAATTAATAGGTGAGGTTAGAAAAACAGTAAGTGAATCAATGTTTTCACATCTAAACCATATGTTTCACTTTGATCATAAACTTAACAGCAAGTGTAAGTTCAGGAATGGTAGAATATAACAGGACAAATCGAAATCAAATGGACATAACAATTCTCCATGCTACTTATAAGAACTAGCAAAGCTTGCAAGGAGTGTTCTCTCATCCCTAAATAGATTAAATTACTACAAATATCAACGCAATATTACGAACTTTATGAAACATTGTTATTGAAAAATCATTATTTAACAATACGAATAAATTTTTAAATGTAATATTGTTTATATCAATAATGTAAAGGGATTTTTTTAACAACATTCAAAACTATATTTTAACTACTTAGTCTTCTTAGCAAAAGGAATTGATCTTTAAAGTAGAAAAGTATATTCAATTATCACACAGAAACGTAAAGTAACAAGATATACATGTGAAAAATAAATATAAAGAAAATTCTCATTAAAGTCTTTCTCTAAATATTCCGTTTTATCATGATTCGTACTTGTAAAAGTTTAAAATGCCACTTGAAACTTTTAGCGATGCAATTTTTGAAAAAAAAAACTGCATAGAAATATATATATATATATATATATATATATATATATATATATATATATATATATATATATATATATATGAAATAAAAATTTCTTCCCTATTATCATTCAAGATAAACAACTGGAAAAAAAAATTTTTAAGCCAAAATTTTACTTAAAACCAATTTATTGCTGAACAATCAACTGTTTATCAACCTTATTGACGTTATTTACCCGTCGAGCCGGGCTGACCGTTTTACCGATTAGTACCCAAATATCGTCCAGCTACATCGCTCATTGTTGAAAATAAACGTCACTATCACTCATTTTCGGCTATAATCTCTTGCGCTCCTATTTTGTAGTAGCTTTTATCTGGTTCCCGATCACAGTTAGTTTAACATTTTCGGTACCTAATTGTTCGATCGATGAGAAGGTGACTTTCTCGGCACATTTATTTACTCTTTAACGCTTTCAAAGCGTTTATATGCTAACACTGACCTAGATTATGCAAATTTTTCATTTTTTTCCTTGGAAAATACAAGAATATTAATAGGTTTTTTTTAAACATGTACCAGAGTTCTAATGTGTGTGTAGAACATTGCGTCTGGAATTATAAACTCAAACGTTAATTACTTTAAATCATGTACATATTTTAAAATATTATTTTTAAAAAATTATTGCTATATTATAAAAATAAATTTTAGAAGACGCAATCTTTTGACTAAGCATTCTTACTATTCTGGATCAAGTACTTTACATTTACAAAGATTAATATTCTTTTTCTTAAATAGTCTCAAAAATAATCTTATGATATAAAGTGATTATACTTGTAATTTGAATTTGATTATTAGTTTTAATATTTTCTTATCTCTTACATGTCAAATCCTCCCTCTTTTTTGTAATAATGAAAGAATTTGTATTAAATAACATCATTTCTGAAATATTTCCTTTCTATATAAAAACAAATATACACATTAATTTACCGGTAGTAAAATAAAACTACTTTATTAAGACAATAAAAATACTTAAATTTTTTGAAGAAAGAAGTGTCAATAATTTTTTTCGAGAAATCAGACTCCTAAAAATGAAACAATATACTATTGCAATATCTAACTAGGAGCTATTTATAATAGTTTTCAAAAATAACACAAAACATTTATATTTTTGTAATGAATTACACATGTTGTTAAAAAAGTCTTTTGAAGTTTTTGAGTAATATTAGAGCAAAAAAATGAATGTATATGGATGAAAAAAAGGATAATGTAAAACGTGAAAGATTCATAAAAAAACAAACTTTTCATTTTACTGAAAACATGCAAAAATATAAAGCAAGTATCCGCAAGTAAAGTAAAGTAAAGCAAGTAAAGCAAGTAAAGCTCTTTGAAAAATAAAAATGTATAAAAAGCAAATTGAATTATCTTATTTAATTATTTTTCTTTTTTCTCATTCAGTGCAATTTTTCTTTTTTAATTTATCTTTCATATTTTTCAAAGGAAAATATGTTTTTTCTCTGTCAACAGAAAATGAATCTGAATGGAGTAAAAAAATATTTAGAACCTTTAATGCGATCATTATTTTTATATGCATCAAGGGATTTATTTGCAAAAAAAAATTGTTGTCAGGTCAAAAACATCTTACTTTCTTAGAATCAGAAAATATACTTGTTAATAGGACTTGAATAGAATTTTTTTCCAATGCCCTTATTTTTTCGTTATTATTTTTTTTTCTAATCTTCATAAACATTTTTTTCATTTGTTGCTGTTTTCATTGAAGTTCCGAGAAATTGTTCTTACTAAAATCGTGTAGGGTTACAGACTTTAAAGTTCACGTTTAGGTTTTTTGAATTAATAACAATTTTTTGCGTGAAGGCAAATAACATATTTGGAATCAAAAAAGATACTTTTACAATGTTTAATTTATGGAAATAGGCCTTTAAATAGACTTCTTTCAGTGTTTCAGAAAACAAAAAATTGCCTTAAAATACATTTTCATTCCAACAAGAGTGTCAACCCAAAATACAATGATTAAGGGCAATATTAAAGTAATTCTGATTTTGGCTGGTGCAATTAATTCAGTAATGCTTAACTCTTGTTTAAATTATATTTAATAATGTCGTCTTTCATATGAAGAACTATTTTATGCTACCCATTTTGCTTCTTTATATATTAAGAATTATTTTTTTATAGTTTTTAGATACTAGAACTACTTTTTAAGTTACAAACCGATAAAAAATATCAAAGTTCACTTTTTTAAATGGTTTCTCGTATTAAATTTCCTACTTGAATGATTTTCAAGTTATTTTCAAAAGCATTGATTTTTCGAAATTTTTCATGCCTAAATCTATATAATATAAAATTTTATGTGTTTGATCTGAGTTAAATAATATTCATGCCAGTATAAATCTTATCAACATAATTTTTGCGGTGATTCTAGATTTATCATGAAAAGGAAAATCGAAAACTTGCATCCTTTTTTAGATAAAAAAGTTACGAGTGACGTTTGAGGATTTTCACAATTCTTATAACAAGAATTTTTTGAAGGAAGATATTTGAAAGTAACGTTGTTTGTATTCTTTTGAGAACTTGAAAAATGTGAATGCAAGTATTGGTGAATGAAGGCGTATTTTTATTAAAAATAGGAGTACCTTCAACGAAATGTAGGCTTTCAGCAATTGAAGCACCTACACAGTTTAAAAAGTTGACAGTCTTGTAAACAACTAGTTTTTTTTCTCGTTGGATCAGTCATGAGAAAATTTTTCTTGCCTCCAAAACCATCCTTGCCCATATTTTTAAAAGTCAACTGTCTCGGGTTTTTTTAAATAATGTTATTATTATTAATTCCAGTCGAGAAAAAACTCATTACAACGAGTTTGTGCTTGATTATTTTACGAGAACGTGATTATTTATTGGTCTCAGTATGTGTGTGTTAACATTTGTCACACTTTTAATTTGCTTCACTCATTAAAACATTTTATAAAGTTGTTCATGTCATTTCTTCCTTTTTTTTCTAATTTTTCATTTCATTTCTTCCTTTTTTAAAAAAAAATTTCACACGTTTTTTTTCCCCTTACCATGTTTAGTTTTAATAACCTCAAGCTTAAAGCATACTCATAAAGTCCAGATTGCCGAAAATAATGTCGCCTTTTTCTGAAATTAAAAGTCCAAAAGAAATATGACTATCAAATCTCATGTCCTTGTTTGTTAATTTTGTATCGCTGTGGTTTGTTAGTGTATTACATCTTTGAAAAAATCTACTTACCTAATCGATATTATTTGAGTTTTACAATAAGTACTTTGATGCATTGAATGCAAGCATCTTCGCTGGCAAAAGAAAATTGGACTTCAAAATATAAACGCATACATCCTAATATGATATTAAAACATTCAAAACAAAATAAATCTCTAAAAATTATACAAAAGATTACATTAAATAAACGTTTACGGTTTCTTAAATTTCTAATTTTTTAAGATAAAAATCTAGCAGCCTGTTCATTAGATATTACTTGTAAGTTCCTGATGGATTTCAGTACAGAAATGCATCAGTAAAAATATCTTTATATAGAACTCGATAGCAAGATATTCCATATAACTAAGTTAGATATTTTAAACAAAATGCATCGATGAAAATGTTGTACAAATAACACAAGTAATAAAAAAACGAAACGATTTCTTAAGGAATTGCTCCTTTTAAGATATATTCATTTAAAATTAGTCCGGTTTTTAAAACAAATATTTCAAAGCGTGAAGGAACCCACGTGCAGAATATGAAAAATTACTGAAATAGTTACAAAAAGAACGTTCCTTATAGTTACATGAAAAATATATTACAAAAACGCTAAGAAAATAAGATGAAAGAAAAATGTAATAAAGAATAAAATATAAATTATTTTTCCAAGAACTCCAAACAAAATTCTCAATCAAGCAAAAGTTCAATTAAAGTACTATTCTTACCGTTTAAAAAATGGGGTGTTTTTTTTGCAACTACAAAATTTATTTTGATTTTTCAAGGTTTTGAAAAGAACTGAAAATCTAAAATGTGTCCTTTTGCAAACAAATTATATTATTAATGTCCTAAAATAAATTACACAAGTATTTCAACTGCAGTGATCCCAAATTATTATGCCTAGTATCTATTGGAGTTAGTCCAAAAAGAGATTTAGTTTAGGTTCTTGCCTTTCTTTGAATACTTGAAAGTTTTCAAGGAAATGATATATTACATATATAAAAAACATAGCAGTGTGTTAAGAGGACATTTATTAGTTTATTTTTATTTCTTAGAGTGGGTTATATTATTTTCCCTAGATACTTGCCAGTTTTTGTCAGTGAAATCTTTATATTGCTACATTATCAGTAATATATACTTGGATTACTGAATTAGATTGAACTATATTATCTTGAAATATTGAATGATATAAAATATTTCATTGATTTTATTGAAAGTTTTGTAACATAATCAACAAAGTTTTCATTATACTACATTTTTTTAATAATCTGCAATAATTATATTTAACAAAAAGTCTTCAAGAAAAAGAAAGACGTCTCGATGTTCATTTTAAAAACATCTAAAATTTTACGAGTAAAATAATATTTATTTATAAGCGATGAAAAAATTAACTTCAATTATTTAACTTCTTTCTGTATATTTCTGCATTCTGTTCTCAATGTTTCTAAAATCCTATTCAATATAAAGTTTTGAATAATTTTCAAAAAACATATTTCCAATACGTTCATAAACTTTACACAACACAAATAAATATATCTTTCAATACTTAAAAATGTTAAATATGTTAATTTTATTAAGAATGAAGTGCTGGAATTTTTTTAGAAAATAGCTAAAGGAAATATGCATACTTGCATGTATATGCATGCTGTTGTAGCTATAATGCTTCGAAATCAATGAATTGAAATATTCAGATATTAGTTTTAAATAATTTAGTAATCTATAGAAGAATTCAAACTGAAAAGAATTATAAGTTTTGTTATAAGAATTATATATAAGGGTTTAATTCAGAAAAAAAATGTAAATATCAAAACAATAAGCCCAGAACTATTTGCTTCATCTTAAAACACTTCCAGATAGTTACTTTAAAAAATTTGATAGATATAAATTGTTTTCTGGATTCAGGTAAAAACAATAAATGCTAGGAAGTACCTTCGAACCAAACAGAAAAATGCTGGGATGCGTTTTAAAACTTTATGACTCAAATAGATGGATTTAGAGATGCTCAAGCTTTTTTTTTTCCTCTTTTTTGAGATTTTTAATATATTTAAAATAAATTACTGTCAACATATCCAAATATTCTGATTGCTGCCATTATAAATTATTTATTTATGCATTATTTGAAGGTATAAAAATTGAATAATGTAAGAACAATGTAAAAGGGATTTTGTACAGTTTCATTGGTCTAAAATTATTCTGAAAAATATACTTTTAGTGAAATTGGAATATGTTTGTTTGTAAATAGAATAAACTGACAAAAAATTTTCAATTTGGGACAAATTTAAGATTATATTCAATTCAAGTGCATTAACTTTTCTCTGGGTTTTGATTTATTATACTAAATTTCATTTTCAAGCTAAGAACATAATCTGATTATAAAACGATTTTACATTTTTACTTGAGTCTTGTATTTGATCAAACCACACACTTTTGAGCTAAAATTGCCTTGCAAAATTCTTCAAATACGGATTAAAAGCATAAACTTTGAAATTAATATGTCTCAGTTTTCTTTCTACTTTAAATTTTATTTTTAAGCTGGTGTAATGTTTCTATCGAGATCATGTGTGGCTTCAAAAGAAGCTTGGTAATTTATTTAATAAAAAAATTTTCTGTTGTCATCATATATCATTACCTCAATATAATGATATTTATATTTAAAATATTGATTGTACGTGAAATATATTTTCTTATGTAATCAAAAAAATCCTGTTCCGTTATTATTTCAACGCAGATTGCATTAAAGAATGTATAATTTTAAATAAAAAATTTTTGAATATTTTGAAATGAATGTTTTTCATACATTTAATTTGCTTTTTCAAATAATATTAAGATATTTCGGTAGATTTAAAAAATTTAGGTAATTTTTTTTATAAAAATATGGACACTATTATTTCACCAAAGAATAATTCAGAAATCAATTTATTACAAAGTTTGTTAATTAACTAGAAAAAAAATTATATTCTGATAAATATTTACAATGTTTAAAAATGCAGTATCTATTCAAATTAGGAAGCTTAAATTTCACAGAGGAAGCGTAATTTTTTTTATACATAATCCTTCTTAAAAAATAATTTTGTTAAATTATTAATGTCCTTCATATTTATCCGCAGTTTGTTATTTTACAATTGTTGCATATAACAAAAATTAAAGCCCTAAATAGCTGATGTAAGTTGTTAAATATATGACATGAAAATACACATCGCTCTTTTTAATTTTTTTAAAATAAAAAAAATCACAAGATAAATACATTTTATCCCTTATTTCAATTTCAAAACACTTTTTTTGAAAAATTATGTTTTTTTAGGACCTACCTGCCAAATTATTAATAAAAATACCAACTGGATTTTGTAATTGATATACTTTGTATGCTGCAGTTGTATATACAGCTTTATTACATTAACACTTTAATTGTATTTAATTACATACATTTTAATAAAAACAGTGGTACATATGTATTTCAAAATACCATATAAAATTTTCTTAAGAATTAAAACCGCACATTATCTAAACAAACGTACTTATTTGGAATATTTTCCTGATAAAAAAACACAATCAAAATAACACTGCTTGATGGAAAAATCAAATAAGATAGAAAAGAAGTAAAAAAAAACTGCAAAATTTACAAAACAAAACACAATTTTTTAAAATTAACTGATGTAAAAAAATCAAATATATTTCATAAAAATAATAGCACTTGAGGTAATTTTTTTAATCCAAAAATTATGAGTGTGTTTGCATACAAGTTTAAAACAAATACACGCATTTATTGAGTTAATAAATATTTTTCTATAGTTTATAACGAGCTTGAACCGTTTCTAATGAGAGATTTTGGACATACCGAATATTAAACTGAATATTCATAGCAGCAATCGGATTTGGATTCCCTCAGACACTATTTATCTCATTCCTCCTCCTATAAACACCCATCAGCTAACCAGATGAATCCTACATAATTGTTCTACAGGACAAAGGGGAGGGGGAAAGAATGAAAAGAAACATGAAAACAACCTACTTCTATTGAGCGTCCATTTAGCAAGCTCTGGGTTTCGGATCGTAGCAACTTGTGAGAGCGTAAGAAACGGAATAGTTGGAAATTTGAAATGAAATGCGCTGCTTCTAGACGCAGCGCATGCTCTGTAAAAGACGCATTTCTTTTTTGCGCTCATGATGGATGAAGAGTTTCCCTTCCCCTCCCACTGCTCCTCGCGACTTGACCACCTAAACTTATTCTGCTCACCACACATCCCAAAGATAAAATCTTCCTTTCGAAACCAATGTCTTCCTGACCCCGATCTATCTACCACAATCATAAATAATTGTTGTATTAACCAGAAATTAAACTCGATTCTTAAAACAATGAAATGCTCTTCTAAATGTTTTAGAGAAAAGGTGGAAATGCGATAAAATCTGGAGAGAGAAAAACTTTTCTCCGAGGAGGAAATTAGTGGGACTTGAAATTCAGTTATATGATTTCAAAAATGGACATTTTAAGGTTTTGCCAACAAATGTTGGATATGTTACCCTGAAATATTAAGGAAATTAACTTCGTGTTCTTGCAATTAAGAAAAAAATAACGCACAAAAAATGTTCTGAAAAATTTTTTATACCTCTAAAGAAATATTACTTTTACGTAACACAAAATAGTTTCTCCAATTTTCACCCACTCAAACAGAAAAGTCGAAAAACATCAGTAGGATGTAAACTTTCCTCTAAATGAATCCAGTTTCGAAATGACAAAGGAGACAGATTTTTGTCGGTTTGAGACGATTAGTGAATCATACTTCATATAACTAGTTTTGAAATGACTTAATGCTCAAGTTATTTTTACATCAGTTCGTCTAAGATCATAGGCATACTGACGAAAATGACTGTGGGGGCTGAACCCTCTTCAAGGTGAACTTTATTTTGAGACCAATCTAATATATATTTTAAATGTGAAAGTTTGTGAAAATCTTTGTGGGTCTTTCACGCAAAAACAACTTAATGGATTTTAATGAAACTTTACAGTAATATAGCTTATACATCAGAATAACACATAGGCTATAATTTATACCATAGGCTATAATTTATAAAAATTTGTAAAAAGTGTCCAAAATATAACGCTATTTGTCAAGTAAGAAGGAAAAAATTCTGCCATCTGCAATCAAAAAAGCCCACGTCAGCATATATCTCTTTTGTTTGTGAAAAACTCTTTGTTTTGGCTACGCAAGGGAATCGCTTCTAATTAATTCCTGTGATCAGAATAATGCCTATTTTTTTATTTCAGAATAAAACTAAGTTTTGAAGGTAGAGGTTGTTATAAATCTCTCTTTATTTTAATGTTTTTTTTATGATTTTATTATGCACATTTGGTAGTAAGAAGTTGATCTATTTTCAAAATAACTACTTTTATCGCTTCTGGTACTTAAAGTAAATAAACTTTCTCTTTCACACTATATCATTTGGACAAACTTTCATAATTTTTTGTGGTTAGTAGTTAATTATAACGCTGTAATTTTAATTGAATAGGCAGATATTGCATTTTTAAGTATAAAACTAATTATAACTACTGCACTGTATTTTTTGCAGTGAGTGAGTGAGTGAATATTAACGTCGCACTGTTCAGCTACACGAGGGCTTTTGGAGACGGACCATGTAATTTTGAACAATGGTCAAAAGACGGGAACGACACTTGAGCTGGCATCCCCTTCTCCTAACTACCACACCACACCAACTTAGCAGGAATATTCTACCAATACTTAGCTTTAATATTCTTTGAAATCCACTCTTCCTAGATATATGTGGCAGCACGGGTTCTATGATGAGTATTTTAGTGGGGAAGGCGAAAAGTTTTGTAGCAGATATTGCGTTTTCAGCGGATTGCAAAGATTATTATTTTTGTCGCAAAAAAATAGTTAATGTCAAAATTTAAGTGTATTATGGTTTTGCCTCTTAATGAAGACCTTGGAAAATGATTTGACTGCTTATTTTAAGTGAACGGTGTACATAATTAATTTTACAGTGGAATATCTTTAATTAATTTATTAGCTCTAACGGATTAAATTTTCCAAAGTGGAGTATTTTGTTTATGTATATCCCTTTAATTTGTACATGTAGTGATCCAAAAAAATTGTATGAAAAAAACTGCAGTAAATCATAATGCGGTTGGATAAAGTATTAACGTGCATCGTACCCCTACACGGCGGGTCTTACAAAGCTCTAATAAAGCTCGAGCTACGAAAGTAGCTAGGCATTTGCCAACTTGACTCTATCGTTAACATTTCGCTATGTTTTTCATTGAATCGCCATTATAATTTAAGAAACGGCGTTCCTTGCGAAAATTACAATTTTAAAATAAAATAAATACAACAGAAAGTAATATTAATGTATTACACTTTCAGATATAAATTATTTACACTACTTTAAGCGTTCATTACGCAAAACTTTTAAGAATGTGTTACTTTTGCTGAGCAGAGATCAGCTTAGGGAGGTATTTTGAAAAATCGACCCTCAAGAGTGTTACGAGGAATTATAAATTTAAAAAATCCTTTTTGTCGGCTATTAGATCTACATAGTTAAAATTTAACAAAGGTGTTTTTTTTCTTTCTTTTTTTGTTTAGCTGAGATATGCAAAAAGCGTTTTTTGTTTAATTTTCAATTCACATAATATTAACTCATTAAAAACTTCTTTTTCCTTCAACCTGTGTTGTTTAATTTTTCAGTTCCCCCGTGCGAAGAACGGGTATACCAGCTAGTAGAGAATATAAATCCCTTTTTTCATCGCACAGTTAAAGGATTAATCCGCATTTTGAAGAAAAATTTCGAATTTTGAAGTAACTGTATTTCATTTATTTATGTGGCCGCGGTAGACGAGTGGTATAGGTATCGGACCGTGGCTTGCTTTGTCACAGGTTCGAGCCCAGTACCACTAAAGACCCGCCGTGTAGGGCAGCGATGCACGTTAAATCTGTCGAGAGCTGAAACGTCCTCCCGTTGGTGTGGTGTGGTAGTTAGGAGAGGGGGGTGCCAGCTCAGGTGTCGTCCACGTCACTTGACCATGGTTCAAAATTACGTGGTCCGTCGCCAAAAGTCCTCGTGTAGCTGAACAGTGCGACGTTAATATTCAATCAATCAATCAATCAATTCATTTATTTATATTCTCCAAAGTATTTTACATTTGAGTATAAATTTGAAATCTTCTTTGTGTGATGTTTTTTTCCCTTTCTTTTTGTGTTTGTTTAGATGATTATTATGAAGCATAGAAGACATGAAATTTATGATACTTTTTTTTAAAAAATAGCTTACAAAATTGCATAAAAAGTTTTTGAGAGAATACTTATTTATCCATTATTTTTAAATTAGTAACGCATACTCAAATTATAGGCTTCAATATTTTTACGTAGGCCAAGCGGCCATGGACGCGAACTCATGGCTGGCATTGTCAAGTTGATGGTTCGAAACCTAGTGTCACTAAAGATCTGTCGTGTAGAAAAGGCTGATGCACGATAAGTCTGTCGAGGCTTAAAGTCCTCCCCTAGGGGTAGTGTGAAAGTTTGGAGAGGGGTGCAAACTCAAGTATTGTCTTCATCACCAGATCGTAGCTCAACATTAAGTGATTCGTCGCTAGTATCCCTCGTGATGTTTCAGAATACAACATAAATAAAATCCATATTTATACAGAAATTTTAATGGAAAGATCTGATGATTATATTATATAACGGAGTCTTATTACAATTCCATTGAATCATATGAGCTTACAACCAAAACAATGACCGCTATTCCGAGTTGTTTTAATGCATTGAAATGTTTTTGACACCTTTAACAATTCAATTTTTCACAATCCAGTATTTTGAGGATTCTTTCATTGGGGAAATGTTAAACTAATGGACATAAACAGAAATTTGTAAATTAGTGAAAATACTTTTGAATATACTTGATTAATGTAATGAAAGAGTAAAAAAGCTTAATGATAAAAGGTTTCATAAAATTAATCTTTTTAATAAAATAAAATCAATTTCACAATTTTTTTCATTATATATTCTTGTAGTTAGGAGGAATACATTAGGATATTTAGATCTCGGCAAAATTTTTCTCTCAATTCTAGAGTATAAGATCTTAATGCAAATAAAATATGAAGGTAAATGATTTAGCCAATAAAAGTAAAACATTTTTACTTTATCATGTTAAATATCGACAGTTGTTCACATAAATTAAATAATTTAACCAGTTTTTGTGAAATTTCCTTTGCCATGTTTATGTGCAAATTTTAAATTAATAAAAGAGTCAAATCACAGACTTTGTGCTCTTTAACAAATTCATTAACAATATGCCTTGTTTTCCTATGATAAACATAATTTTGGTATTGTAGTATTTATCACCGTTACTCTCTTAGTTCAAGTTTATTATGTGACTGTGTGAAATGTAGCTCATTGATTAAAAATTATCTACTTTTTTTAAAGGTGTCTCTTTCTAACTCAGTTTTTTTTTAAAGTGTATTTTATTTTTCGTTTAATTTACCCTTTCATTTGCTTAATATAATGAGATTTTCCAGTAAAATTAAGAGGTTTTGACACTTTTTTCTTCCGCTTTTTTAATAATGTATAACGATGAAATATATATTTTGGAACAAATTATGAATAAAATTTATTATTATTCTCATTGGGAAAATATAAACACAATGTCTTCAAACATGTGTCCCTCCACTTTTATTATCTTTTAAAGAAAGGGCTTTGATCAAGTCAAACTAGTAAAATGATTCAACAATTGATTCAATTGTTAAATTTTAAACTGAATCAAATGATAAAAGTATGTAATATTTACACTAACAATGGGCTTAAAATCCCAAAATAGAATATTAGTTTTGAAATTATAGTACCTCATATCGATCCTCTTGAAGCGCATGTAATTCACTTTGTACCAAACTCTACTTCTGAAAAATGTAAATCGAGCGCAATCAGTAAACTTTTAATTTAAGTTAATACCTACAAATTAGATTTTCAAAAATTAATCCTGGGTGTTCATAAGCAGCTTATTCTGCGAATTCTGATACATATTTTAGTCAAACATATAAAAAAATATTTTACTAAAAAAGTTAATATTTTAATATATTATGTGTGACAAATCTATACGGAACTTTATCACTAACCTTCTAAGACGTCCTTTTTAGGGAAATTTAATTCCCCTACCTATTTCCAATCAGCTCCAAAAAGTGGACAGGGATTCTTTATTATGCAGATTAGATAAAGTATTTAAGTCAAACGGAATAGTAAAGCAAAAAGCAGTAGGAGATTGAAGCAGGAAGGTATAATGGTAAAGTTAGAGATTTATTATTGAAGATTTCTAGGTGGATAAATCTCAGGAAGAGCTGAGCTGCAGTGTGGTAAATATTGATTTATAATTAAAGTCTCATTAAAGTTTTATATTAGGAGTGAGATTAAAGTTAAATGTTCAATAGGGACATTATTGAATATAATTCTGGGATCTCTTATCGCGGTAATCTCTGCGTGATCGATATTCTAATTGTTAATTAATTGGGTCATTAAATATTTAAGTTAATATAAAGGAAAGTCCCTTTTAAACCTCATAAAGCTAATTTCATTTAGTTGTTATTAAAAGTCTTTGATTCTATTTGGGAAAGATAACCAAATAAAGAAAGTTATTTATAAAAATGGCTACTGGTTCTTATTTGACTCAAAATCATTCTCGTTCTCAAAGTGAGATCCAAGGGGATCTTCACAATGGCGCCCAACGAATAAATCCCGAGAATAGAGTCGGATCCAGTTTTAGAATCATTCCGGAACAATATTTTTCGGGGGTTGAGAACATAAATGATTTTTTGGAGAATATTGATAATAATCTTGCGAATTATGAGATACCTGCACAACTAGCGTGTGCTTACTTGAAAGGTCATCTCAAAGGACGGGCACTAGCCTGGTTCGAAGTTCTTGGTTATAGGGTCATTGAAGATAAGGCAACAGACGACGCGCACTTAAAAAAGGCATTGTCGGAACAATTCCCCGTGGTCAGAAACAGGTCAGAACTAGAAACGCGATTTTATTCCTCATCGCAAAGGCGTGATCAGCAGCCTTCGGACTTTATTTATGAATTATTGAAAATTCATAAGGTCCTTAAACTAGAAATGTCGGAGGAAAAATTAATTGATCACGTCGTTAGTCGATTAGAACCTCAAATTTTGGATTATGTCGAAGTTAGATATCCACAAAATACTGCCAATCTCCTGCAAATCGTTGATAAATACGAAGAACGTTTTATGAATCGACAGATCAGAGGTTCAAGTGGAGGATTTAGAAGTTCAAACCCTAATGAAGACAATCATTTTAATAACCGGCATAGACAAGAAAATTGGAAATAATGAGAGATACGCCAATAATAGCCGACCACAAAGAGAGTTTAATAGATTCGAAAACCAAGGTTTCACAAATAATCGGAGATTCGAGGGTCGACGCCAAGGTGGACAATCGGATCAGCGATTCCCCAATCAGGGCAGTCGACAAAGTGGGTCGAGAAATAGCACATTTCGGGGTCAAAATGAACGAAATAGACATTTAAACTTTTTAAGCGATCGATGTGAATATGGGGGTAATCGATCGCGGGGTACGGAAAATCCTCCAGTTTCGGATCATCGGCCTATCAGAGTATCCTCTATAAGAATGACCTCAGTCGAATTACCGTATGTCCCTATACTATTAAACGAAACCTTTATTACAGCACTATGGGACACGGGAGCGGAGAAATCTTTTATTTCGGAGGAGGTCTACCGCAAATATTTTTCATACCGACCTCGTCAAAAGACGAAAGACAGTCGTGACAGCACAAGGAGCCCCATGTAGTCACTTAGGTCGGGTCGAATTGCAAATTAGGATCAGGGAATTTCAGAAACCCTGAGAATTCCATATTCTAGACAACATGCAATATCAGTGCATCTTGGGAATCGATTTTATGAAGGCGTCACGATTGACATTGGATTTTGATCAGAAATCCTTGATCATTCCCGACAATCAAATCAAACAAGTGACGAAAATAGATAAACCGGTTGATATTGATCTCACAAACACAAAACTTGGTGACGGGCAACAGAGACAATTAAAAGCTTTATTTAACAATTTTAAGGGGTTATTTTCCGATCAGCCGGGGTTAACGCATGTTCTATATCATGAGATAGATACTGGAGACAAGGGACCGGTAGTCTCGAGACCATACAGGTACGACCGGGTGAAGCAGGGCATTATTGATTATCACATCGATAAGATGTTACGGGATGGCACAATTTGTCCTATTAATTCGCCTTACGCATCTCCAGTCGTTCTAACACGAAAGAAAAATGACCTTCCTCCAGATTCTCCCGAGGCGTATCGTTTCGCGATCGATTATCGCAAATTAAATGGAATTACCAAATATCCTCGATATCCATTACCGGTGATTGATGACTTACTCACCAATATTCCTCACACCGGCGTTATGTCCACTCTCGATCTCAGAAGTGGCTATTTTCAATTGGCGATTAGTCCAAAAGATATAGAGAAAACCGCGTTTATCACTCGCAATGGCACTTTTGCGTTCCTCCGCATGCCTTTTGGCCTTTCTGGGGCGGCGCCAAATTTCCAAAAGGCCATCGATATAATACTCAAACCTGTTATTGGGCGTTTCGTGTTGGTCTATATGGACGATGTTATAATCACATCTCCATCGTTTAAAGACCATCTCGATCATTTAAGTCAGGTTTTTACTTTATTACGAGACGCAGGGCTAACTTTAAATAAGGAAAAATGTCACTTCGCCCGTGACCGTTGGATGCAGGATGGTACAACGGACCGACGTGGTCGATCGCACCCACCTCAGTGCACCACTTCACGTGAGGACAGGCAAATTGTGCACATGGCAGTGACGGATCGCTCAGTCACATCACGAACCGTAGAACAGCACATTGAATCTGTAACGCATCATTCAGTGTCTGCGCGTACCATTCGACGCCGTTTACAGCAGAGTGGTCTGTCCGCAAGACGTCCATTGCTTGGTCTACCCTTGGCGCAGAACCACAGACGTCTCCGCCGCCAATGGTGCGTTGAAAGAAGAATGTGGGTGGCAGAATGGAATGAAGTTGTCTTTACTGACGAGTCACGTATCTGTCTGCAACAACACGATGGTCGGATTCGAGTCTGGAGACACCGTGGAGAGAGGATGCTTAACAGCTGCGTTATACACCACCCCACTGGTCTTGCACCGGGTATTATGGTATGGGGTGGTATTGGATATCACTCTTGCACTCTTCTAGTGCACATTGCCGGTACTTTAAACAGCCATCGCTACATGGCCGAGGTGTTGGAGCCAGTTGTCCTTCCTTACCTTCAGAGCTTGGCCACAACCATATTTTAACAGGATAATGCACGACCACGCGTGGCACCATATTGTCCAGAGGTTCTTCGTCAATCACCAGATTGAATTGCTTCCCTGGCTGGCTCGCTCGCTGGATCTTTCGCCGATAGAAAACATATGGTCCATGGTTGCTCAACGATTGACCCAGATTGCACCCCAGCTGCCACACCAGATCAACTTTGGCAACGTGTGGAAGCTGCTTGGTCTGCTGTACCCCAAGAACACATCCAAAGTCTCTTTGAATCAATGCTGAGGCATGTGGCAGCGGTGATCTCCAACAATGGCGGCTACTCTGGCTACTGATTCTGGCAGGAACCACACTTCACAGAAGTCTATAAATTTAATCATTTGATACTTGGTCAACATGTTATATACAAAATAAATTTTGTTGTGCTATCTCTTGTCTTTCTTGGTGTTGCATTTACGGTGGCCAGCAGTGTATATTATGCTGATAGGAGTGAATTGATTTTGGCTTTCCTTTTTTTTATTTTTAATTTGCCGTAGTTAGAAAATCCTGCATCGATTATGAATCCATTTGGGAACTTTACTGTACACATTTCGTGCGATCATTCCTGTTAGTTTGTGACAAACCAATACGGAACTTTCTCACTAACCTTCTGAGACGTCTTTTTAGGAAATTTAATTCCCTATCTATTTCCAATCAGCTCCAAAAAGAGGACAGGATTCCTTGTTATGCAGATTAGATAAAGTATTTAAGTCAAACGGAATAGTAAAGTATAAAGCAGTAGGAGAGAGAGATTGAAGCAGAAAGGTATAATAGTGAAGTTAAGAGATTTATTATTGAAGATTGCTAGGTGGATAATACAGGCACAGGAAGAGCTGAGATTCAGTGTGGTAAATATTGATTTATATTTAAGGTCTCATTAAAGCTTTATATTAGGAGTGAGATTAAAGTTAAATGTTCAATAGGAATATTATTGAATATAATTTTGGGATCTCTTATCGTGGTAATCTCTGCGTGATCGATATTCTAATTGTTAATTAATTGGGTCATTAAATATTTAAGTTAATATAAAGGAAAGTCCCTTTTAAACCTCATAAAGCTAATTTCATTTAGTTGTTATTAAAAGTCTTTAATTCTATTTGGGGAAGATAACCAAATAAAGAAAGTTATTTATAAAAATGGCTACTGGTTCTTATTTGACTCAAAATCATTCTCGTTCTCAAAGTGAGATCCAAGGGGATCTTCACATATGAGGTTTAACTTATATTACGAATAACTATTAAAGTTTTAGAGCCCTCGGAAAGGAAATCGGACAAATCAAAGTATAATATATAAAAGAATTAGAATAGCTACTTTTGTTATCAAGCTGAATGATTTCACGTACTCTCACCATCAGCTATGAAATGATTGTAAGTTGAAACTCATAGTAAGCAGAATAAATTAATAGAAAAATATATTAAATTTAAGTTGCAACCGAATTTTGTGTGAGGTTATATATTATCTTCAGTTTAAATCTACGTAATCCAAAATTTAATATAAACTAACAATGGAGGTTGACAGATATTCTTCTTTAAAAAGTTGTGAAATTCATAAATTCAATATTTTCTCTTGACTACGTAGAACTTCCTCACATATACTACAGTTCACTTCATATTTTGCATATTTCCATAAGCAACTTTGGAAAATGAGTGTAGACTCGATGGAAAAATGGTGGAATATAAAATTGTAACACATGGTAATATTTATTATTTATTTATTGTAATGATTTAACCATTCATTCCAGCGTGTTAAAAATTGTAATTCTTTATTTCTCTCGTGCTTTATATTAATGCTTTTATTAATGCTTTATATTAATGCTCGCGCGCGTGCTTTTATTTATAAAAATTAACTGTAATTTTAACCCTCTAAGTGGATACCTTCCTCCTGAAAAGTTATTCCGAAAGCGTTTTACTCTTATTTTGCTATTGCCTTCAAAAATGCAACAGACGTCAATTCTTTCCCCCTTTTAGAACTTGGGAGGTCGAACGGGGACAATTTTATGACCTAGTTCGGTTCCTTTGTCAAGTAAGAACCAAGAGATCAATCGTTTACAGCTAGCTGTTAAGTTGCCTTGGGCAATCTTGTATGAAAACCGTAGTTCTACTATGTCGTTTCCCCATAGATTCAGTCACAGTAAAATTAAAACAAAATGCAGGGTAAAAAAAACATGAAATAAATGGCGAGTTAAAAGTTGAAAAATAGTTATATTTTCTTCAAACAAAATTTATTTTTCTGCCATTTTTTAAAAACTAAAAAAAAAATACCTTTGGTATTGCGATTTGAACCAGAAAAAGCATCCTGTATTCATTTTTGAATATGAGAGTAAGAAAACGCGCTCACTTTCCTGTTTTTAAAAAAAGTTATGAGGTAAAAAGTAAAGGCCCTATCTTTTTTTTTCTTAAACATTAAGACAATAAATGGTGCATATTTATGAAATAAAACAGATCTTTCTCTATTCAATTATATTTTTAATTTAGAATAACATAAAAAAATGATTTCAATACTTTTAATTTATTTAAATTTAAATCATATAAATGATATTTTTATGTTAACTGAATATTTTCGAAAAAATCTAAATTTTCATTCCTAGTGCTCTCCTTTTCGAGAACTCCTTGAATTAAATAAAAATATCTTTTCTACATCGGCATTTGTGATGGACATAACACTCATTCAGTCAATAATTTTTAATTTTAATGGGGGATATACTTCTTCTCAAATGCGCATGGCAGTACTTCTAACCATTTTCTACTCAAGTTAAATTTCTTATCTTTCTGTTTCTTTTATTACAAGGAAAAATGTCACACATCGATAACTACATTTTCACACAATTCAGTCATTACAAATTCTATTGTGAGAAAAGTTCTCCCTAATTAATCTTGTCTTTCAAAACAGTACACTTAAAACAATTTTGTTCAGTGAAGTTAACCGACAGTTCCACAATGTATTCATACCAAATTTTAAAAACAAATTTAACACTTGGAAATGTATCCTGTATTAAATTTTTCAGTATACACAAATATTTCCTGCTGTAGGGGAAGATATAGTATGAGATGAGGTGTGCGGTTGTGAAAGAATGTTTTCGTACGTGTAGACTATTTTTGAAAATTTAAATATCACTGAAGCTGATCATATAACTGCAAATGAGCCTTATTTTAATGTGTGCTGGTATCAAAGTAAAACACTTTACAATATTAAACAGCCTATGGGTTTATACTCAATAGCAAACTATTCGCAAAATGGCTTACAATTTCTATTCAAACTGTAAAGAAACTGAAATATAAATATATCTTACTGCAGTCAAAAATATTCATAATATGTAAGTATCCTATTTCTCCACTTATTTCTGTACATTTTAAAAACTGTAGCTGAATGCAATTTTTTATATTTATAAACGAGGCATAACAGCTCACACAATCGTAAAAATGTCTTTAACATTTTTAAATATACTACTATAAAACGTATATGGATTGTAAGATCAGTTCTAAAATCCTAAAAGCTTTTACACGTGACCATTGGACGCTGAGGTGCATGAACAGTTGTCCCGATTTGGTGGTCTGTCTGAAGAGAGACCTTCAATGTTTAAGACCCGAAGCAAGCTTGGTACTCATTTATTTACCCAATGTAGCGGCGATGAAAGGCAGAGTCGACCTTGCGCAGCCCGTTAATAGAACCCCAGACTTGTGGTGTGGAAGCACTATACACTACCATTCGATCCTATTCGGTGAAAAGTAAAATTTAATGTTAGAATCTTATATAAATCCCTAATGAATGAGGGAGTCCAAACTTTTTTTTTCATGTAAACTGTTTAGACGGAAATAGTTAATTATGAACATTTCACAAGTTGCATAAATTAAAATTAACCGTTATAGTTTACATAAATTTTTAAGGGTGGAAAAGGTGTATTTCGGCTGCACGAATTAATTTTAAAAGGAATACGGTTACGAAAAAGTAGTACAAATCTATCTAAAGTAGGGTTGGTTACCTTACATATTGTCAAACACAACAATGTATTGGAAGCCAATTCCACAATTCGTTGTTATAAAAATGTATGGAAAATTACAAGATTTATTTTTGCATTTGTAATTTATATATATATAATTTTTCCTGGGAACTTTAAAAGCTAGAGCGACATCCATCAAAACCGCGGTTCTCTCTCTGTTTTTCCAGATCGCCCCTGACTAAGCCGGCTCTGTCATAGTAAGTGAAAATGCCGGATTTTGTTTGTCAAGATTATTTTATAGCAGACTGCATTCTTCATGTATTTTAGATGGTCGTTTTATATTTTCTACATCAATATCTTAATGTCTGAATTTAAAATTACATAAAATTCTTGACATTCGCATCAATGACCATGATAATTTTTATTAGTATATGAATGTGTCATCAAACGATTACATGACTGATATTAACATGTTATTTTAACCATTTAATTAATATTAAGTATAACATAACGCACACAAATTTTCTGAACTTTGAAATAAATATTTCGAAAACTACTTCAGATATACTCAAAATTTTTCATTCCTACGCTTTAGCTTCTCAATTTTGCTTCTATGTAAGAATTTATTGTTATTGTATATTCATGAAATTTTTTACTATATTTTTTGCTCTTAGCATGCAGTTTTCAACTGAATTGTGTGAAATCTTCGAAATATATTAAAAGATACCAAAGATGCTATATAATAAAATTTGAAATTTTTATTATACTCAAACAATTGCTAAAACTTATGGTAAATAATTTTTAACTGCGCGATGCATTTTTTTTTTTCGAAATTTCAAATGGAATTTCTAACATAAAATTTCTAGCTTTATACTGTCGAGATTTCAAAAAATATCCAGATTTTAATTACTTATTGAGTTAGCCTTTAAAAAGATAAATGTTGAGGTATTTTGTATAAATAGATATTTTTGAACAATAATTCGAATGTTTTTGAATAGCTCGAATTTAAAATTGATTTTTATGTTTATTTATATGCATAAATGTCTACTGTAAATGTTTCCGTATATTTTTGATTACCATTTATTCAAACATTCAAGTTATAAAAAAAATGTGTGAAAATCTTCATTCATGTTGTCTTTCATGTAAACTGAAGTTCAAGCACTTAAAATTCAAATATAATTCGGTGTATTTTAACAATATATAACTAGGCACTGTACTTAAACTTCCCTGAACACTTAGGCTTTGAAATCTAAAAAAAACTAATAAATCTTAATTAGTTTTTTTTTCGTTATTATTTTTATCAAAGTGTAAGAAAATGTTTCAAATGATTTGATGAAGTTTAAATTTATTCATTTTTAGTGGTTGGAAAATTGAAAAGGTTCCTAATTTTAAAGAGTTTGGTGTTTTATTAATTTTTTCGGTATCTTATAATAAAATAATCATGTTTCAAAAACTGAAAGCTTTGATTAAAATAAGAAAAATGAAGCTAAAGAATATACTTAAAAAAAGATAATTTGTCTAACTATATAAAATAGCAGATTGCACTGACATGCCCCAACTTGTAACAGTTTCAAATTAATATGAAACCAAAAGGGAATTGTAACATATTTTACTTATGCGTTGGGACTTTACAAAACTTAAAAAAACGAGGTTATATATATATATATATATATATATATATATATATATATATATATATATATATATATATACAAATAAACACTTCCTGGGGTCTAAAGAAATTTCCCCTCGATTTTTTACGATTACCCCAGGGTCAAAACACGGGGTTTCCTGCGAGCCATAAAACTTCCTATTAGTATCCTGCTGTGTTGCTTCCACCGTCCCCAATTATCTTTCAAGATGTTAAACCTTTAAAAGGGGGAAAGGATTTCAGAAAAGTGCGGCTAATCCGCTTTTGAAAACGTTACTTGAAGTCAGAAAAATCCGTGCAGTCCATTTTCGAAGCATCTTTACACTGACGGAATTTTCCGTGCTATCCGGTTAGAGGGTTAATTATGGAAAGTTCTTGAACTTTCGATGGCAATATATAAGGAGATGGAATGTTCAGTTTGAAGAATAAAGTCTTGAGTTGTATGCGGCAAGAGTTGTTGACATTTTATTTCGTGTTAAAACTGACGCCCATACCCGTGGCCTAAGAACTACGACCCCGTAGAAGCATAAACCGCCGCTGTGACGAAACGCCGCAGAAAAATGAATAACCGGCTCTGTAAACCTTACTGTCCCGAAAAAAATTACTGGTATTGCGCCGCAATCCTTCTAAAGTAAGAGAAAATCCCTGGAAATCGAGAGACAAAGTGAATCATCCTGAATCCAATTGTCTGAAGAAAAGAAAAAAAAGAACATCTATTTCCTGTTAAAAGTTTTTGCAATACTGTTTTGTGCATTTTTCATATACAAGTGATAGCAATCCTGCTACAGTGTGTTAGTGCTAGGGATAATTTTATTATTTTACTTCATTGATTTTTTGGTATTCTTATGCAATGATAATTCTTAATTTTGCAGTATATTAATTTATTTCTTGTGAGATAACGTTTCCTGATTAATATTTTAAGAATTTCACATTAATAATTACTATGTTGTTTGATATTTTATTGATTTCCTATTGAATTTAGGTAGCATTACATGCCTGAGATTATTTTAGTTTTGTTTAGTATTTTCATTGCATTGAATTTTTGTATCATTACAACTGATGATTCCTAAATTTTCTTTATAATATTTTATTATTTGAATTAATGTTCCTTGTTGGTATTTTGAATATGTTATTAATTTATTTACCTATTTTAATTGTTTTTTGAAGTGCATAATAATTTATAAGGTTTTAAGGCTAGCCATTTTTTAAAGTGTATTCCCATATCTTTAAGAGCTTTGGTGGACAATAAGGTCTGGACCTTAGTTATTTATTTTATTTATTTGCAACTCTTAAATTTCTCAGTCATGTCATTTCTGGGAAAAGAGAAAAAAGCTGATCTCATTAAGCTTGCTATTGAGTTAGGTGAATGTGAGTCGAATGGGGAAGAGCTAAAAATAATTGAATTAAGGACACAAATTTTAACAAATGATGCTTATAAGGAAGAACCTGAATTTGTGAAATGTATTTTCAAGGGAATCGTATCAAATAGGATAGACGAGGAAAACAAACAAAAAGAGCAAACACTGCGTGAATTTGAGCTGCAGAAAATACGACTGCAAAATGAGACTCAAAGAGTCGTAGGTCCACAAACCCTCCCCCAAACAAAAATTGAATTAAAAAAGTTGCTGCCAACATTCAATCCTGAAGTTGATAACATGGACCTGTTCCTCACCTTATTCAAACGGCAAATGAAGCTATTGGATCTTGATGAAGATCTGTGGGTACCCTATCTCATTGGTGCCCTACCTAGTGATGTAACCTCCCTCATTGCCCGTGAACCTGAGGAGAAATGCAGGGATTACTCCCACATACGAGGAATGCTTCTGCAATGGTTCAAATTAACCGCAGAAAAATTCCGGGAGCTGTTTTCACGTCACAGAAAAAGCCCAAATGGGACGTGGAAGGATTATTATTTTGAAATCGGAGCATATTTTGAAGGTTTACTCAATGAGCTTAAAATTGATTCATTTGACGGACTGAAGAATTTGATGATTGCCGATCAAATGAAAAAGAGATGCTCTCCGGAGTGTAAGGAACATTACCTGGATATCTGGGAAGAACTTATCTCCCCAGAAATGTTAGCAGATAAGCTGGAAGTTTTGACAACATCCGACGTTCCCTACCCAGTGGACCTAGGAGACACGTGAAGGCAAGTGAAACCGTAAATGATGGAAGACAGGTATCATTCAGGAAACCTGAACGCCCTCCCAAAAGAGAATATTCCCATCAGGTACCAAATTAGAGATCTCCTCTCAGATGCTATGGCTGTGGGAAACAAGGAGTGATAAAATCTAGGTGCCCCACCTGCAACCTCAACGCCTCACAAAGAACAGACGTAGCAACCAATCACATCAATGCTTACACAGCTCAGACCAGAAGCCCTCGATTGGCCCTAATCGATATAATTTTCTGTGGAATAAAGGGACGTGTATGTGCAGACACAGGATCTTCACATTCAATTGCTGGGGAAAGGATGTTCCAGATATTTAAGGATAAGGGACTCCTTTTCCAGGAAACCACATTAGCAATGAGCTTAGCAGATGGTCAACAGACCACAGGTGAGGCCCTCACAACCCAAGTAATGGTAGAAATTGAGGGGAGATCAGTCTTGACCAAATTCATAATTCTCGCAAAGGCAAAGGGAAATAGAACACTTCTAGGAACAGATTTCCTTAGTTCTGCTGGTTTGGTTCTAGATGTGAAGAATACTTGTTGGTACTTCTGGGACAATCCTAACCACAAGTATCCATTTGGTGAAGAATTGGACACCCCGTCCATAGTTGAAAAGATGTCCAGCAACACCTGCCAATTAAGAGAAGGGAAGGTGAAAGTTTGACCTCTGTGTGTGTGTGTGTGTGTGTGTGTGTGTGTGTGTGTGTGTGTGTGTGTGTGTGTGTGTGTGTGTGTGTGTGTGTGTGTGTGTGTGTGTGTGTGTGTGTGTGTGTGTGTGTGTGTGTGTGTGTGTGCGTGCGTGCGTGCGTGCGTGCGTGCCCAGAAGGAGAAACTTAACCTCCTGTTGGAATCCTTCCAAAATGTCTTCGAACCAGGGGGAGAAGCAACAAATATCTTGGAGCACCACATTAACACGGAAAATAGTCCTCCTATCTCTGTACCCCCATACATAATGTCTCTTGTAAAGAACTGTCCTGACCGCATTAAATACAAAGCTTCAAATCAGAAGCCTTCCGGGCTATTACAGACACCTGTGCCAGCCCAACGTTTTGAAACCTTGGCCATTGATCTCTTCGGGCCCCTACCTGAGAGTAAAGATGGTAAAAGATGGATCCTCATCATTGAGGATTGTACCACCAAGTGGGTCGAACTGTTTGCACTACCCAATGCCACAGCTAAAGAATGTGCCATTACCATGATTGAAGAGGTTCTACTGAGGTATGGTATTCCTCACCGCCTTATCAGTGACAATGGAACCCAGTTTGTGTCAGCAGTGATGCAACAAATATGCTACCTATTAAACATCCATCAATCCCTGATCCCTGTATACCATCCCCAAGCTAACCCAGTTGAACGAAAGAATAGGGATCTGAAACCACGGCTGGCGATTCTCGTCCAAGACAAGCATGACTGTTGGTCAGAGAAGCTACCCTTCATCCGCTTTGCTCTCAACACAGCCAAATGCGAAACGACAGGACAGACGGCAGCCTTTCTGAATTTTGGTAGAGAGTTACGCACTCCAAGTGAAGTTGTTAATGATATCCGAGTCGTCATCCAAAACGATAATTTTGTGCCAGAGATAACTCCCTATCTCAAGAAATTTGCTAAGTTTTCCACTCAGATTAGAGAGGTGGTTGAAGAGCAACAGGATAGTAGGAAGTTTTACGCTGATAAAAAGAGAAAAGCTGCTCCAACATATCAACTTGGAGAATATGTCTTTGTAGCATCACATCCGCTGAGCAACGCTGCGCAAGGAAGAAGTGCAAAACTAATGCCACGCAGAGACGGTCCCTATGTGATTTAACACAAAGGTCACCATCATCTTACGAGATTGCTAGTCTTGATAATCCGGGGGAACCTCTTGGTGTTTACCACACCTCTGCTTTAACTCCTTGTACTAATGACAAATTAAAACCCCTTATTCCTCTTCGTAAACGTGGCCGTCCACCAAAGGTCCCACAGACTCCTGGTTCCTCGTCGGGACCAGAGGGGGAGGATGTAACACATGGTAATATTTATTATTTATTTATTGTAATGATTTAACCATTCATCCCAGCGTGTTAAAAATTGTAATTCTTTATTTCTCTCGTGCTTTATATTAATGCTTTTATTAATGCTTTATATTAATGCTCGCGCGCGCGCGTGTGCTTTTATTTATAAAAATTAACTGTAATTTTAATTATGGAAAGTTCTGGAACTTTTGATGGAAATATATTAGGAAATGGAATATTCAGTTTGAAGAATAAAGTCTTGAGTTGTATGTGGCAAGAGTTGTTGACATTTTATTTCGTGTTAAAAAATCAAAATGCAGTAAAAACACTTGTGTGTGTTTACTATTTCTATCAATTCGTCGATTAATTTTTAAACAAAAACTTCCTGCATATGTCATTCGATTATTATTGAAATTAGGACTTGAGTGCGCAGTAATAGAATGTGAAACATATTTATTCAAATCGAAGCCGTTATCGATCCTAAGCCACACCCAAAATTCTCAACAAGTTTTTATGAAAAATAGTGTAAAATGGTTTATCGATATCCAATTTTACGAAATTTAAAAAAAAACTTATTGAGAACTAATAAGAAGTGAATAGTTAGTCATTTTATCAATATTCTAAACTTTTAAATATATACATGATCCTGTAATTCCTCCATCCAACGAATTTTGTTTCCTTCAATTCTAAGCACACCCAATTTTGAGTAGCATTAACATTAGGGTAAAAGTGCCGTTTAGTTTCAAGTAAATACGGTATTCATATGTGTTTTCAATTAGATTTAAAAACTTTAAAAGTTTTATTTTTTTTAATTTATTAGAATTCCAATGTAGACAAAAACATAAATAATTCGACTTCAAGTCACATAATTTCATGTTACAACGGAGTTATTTTGAATAAAATTAACTACGCTGGCCCCCTTTGAATATTATACGGCGAATGTGATTTGAAAAGAAAAATCTTGAATTTCATTTAAATCTTGAAATTTATCGAATTCGCTGTACTGGAAATTTAATCCATTAATAAATGATCGGTTGAATTATCGGTTGCATTATTTTTATAAAATTGCCAGGTTAAAGGGTAACAGGAGGAAAAATTCAAACTTTCATATACAAGTAAGAGGTGCAAAGTTTTTTCTGTTAATAGACGACAATTTTTTTTCGTTTTTCCAAAAAGTATGCTTGTCATTTCCATAAATAGGAGAGAAAATTAAGAGATCGTAAATCTAACAGCAACAATTTCTTAAGTTTATTGAAGTAAAACAGCAGACAAATAAATACGTATATGGTATTAATACGACTAAAATATTAATTTTACATACAAAACGATGTCATCTCTAGATGTCAGGTCATCATTTATTAGTTTCAAAGCTGTGAATGAGTGAATTTTTATTAACTTCACACTTTATAACAACGCTAGGGCTATTGACGACTGCACCCTAGCTGGCACACACACCAAACTGCTACATTGCGACAACGTGAGGACTTTGAGCTCCAACAGATGTCACGTGCATCAACTCCTCCACACGGTGGGCTTACAGCTGAGAGACAGTGGCTTTTTTTAAAACAGAAAGATGCTAATTCATTCGTAGAATTGGAAAACCATAGCTACTTACAGATCTTAATTTTTTTAATTGATTATAGGTAGAATGCTATTACAATGAATTGAATTGTGAAATCTGTTCTGATTTAAAACCTATGAAATATTTAGATTATTAAATAAATATTAGGTAAGAAATATCTTCAAACTATATTGCTTTATTTAAAGAAAAAAATGTATACATATTCATAAAAAAGTATTTTATTAATACATGAATAAATACTTAAATACACGTAAATATACTCCATCAAAAGTCTTTGAAAGAATTGGATTAAAAATGTAAGTATACAAAAAAGAATTAAACAAAATTCCTTATTTAATGAGTAAAAATCCTGTTTTTCTAGCAAATGACACAAAATTAATTACATAAAAAGAAAAAAAATGTTTTAATAATTGTGAAAAAGTCTATCACATCATTCAATTTATTATATTTTATTTGTTTGCATAATGATGCGAAAAAAAACAGCATAACATTGAAACTCGCAAAAAGATAAAAAAAAATTATTAGAATAAATATATATGTATGTATATATATATATAACATATAAAAATATTTAAAAAAAATTTAAGGGATTAAGAGAGAAATCTCCTTTTATCAAAAATAAATTAATAACCAAGTTAGCTTTTTGATCGAACTAATTTTCCCAAGTATTCTTCGAAATGCTTAGGCAAAATGTCGTTCATCCTTGTCATGCAATCTAGAACAATTCAACATCAATGCTTTGTTCAACATTAATGCTTAGAACATTTATGACTTAATAAAAGGCTATTATCTATATTTGAATTCCAAAAATTATTTCACGTCCACAAAGAACTGTTTGGAGAAACAAAGCGTAAAATAGATGAATCATTAATTACAGTTCTCCTTATTTTAAAATATCCTAATTTACTTCTATAATTCTTTGACATTATTGTTGATTTTGGAATTTTTAAATTCGAATATAAAAATGCATATTTACATTGTTGAAAACTCTTATAAAACCCAATATTTCGTAATATTATAAAAAATACATCTGTAAAAATATTTCTTCGAATTTAATCACACACACAAAAAAATTACTTTCAAAGAGTTGGCTAAAGTTTTATCATGAAATGTATCATTATGTCCCCCTTTTCCCCTTTTTTCGCTATTTATGAAATTTTTATAAGCACTCATTAGAAGCATTTTTTTAAAATAATGAAGATTAAGTTTTTTAATTATACGCATTAATTTTTTGTGCTGCTGGTAAATTTAGATTAAATTTCATACAAAGCTCATTAGTTTGCTTTAAGCTATCCGAACACGTTCAGAGTACTTTTTGACAAAATAACATATTTAAACATATAAAGGCTTTTTTAGGGTTCAATACCAATAAATACTAATATTTAATCAACAATATCTAAAATAAATTGCCGGAATTTCATAAAAATCACAATAATATGTGAAATTTTAGCAATATTTTTGTAAAACTTCAAAGCAATTAGAGAAAAAAAATAATAAAATATATTAGTAAAAGATTTACCGAAACAAAATCTAGAGGCATTTATCTAGAGAATGTACTAAAATTTTAATGTTTTATTAAAATTTGAAACTTTTAAAGATGATTGAGAAAACGTTATAAGAAAAATAACGCATTGATGAGATCATTATTTAAATAACATGCCCTAACTCAAATAATATTCATACAATAAGAAATATTTTTGTACATTCTCTAGAAAATAGCATAAATATCAGATGCAAAAAGTTTTATAGAAATACATTTGTAATATTTTGTGTAATCAGACTCGCCATGATAGATTTCGAACAATTTAAATGCCCACTTCTGGTAGATCAAAGACCCACTTCCTGTTTTTCTAACTTAATAAAATTGATTGTAACTTGGCCTCTAAGAAGCATAGAATCAAAACAAAATATGTTTTGTAAAGCCAAAATATAGATGTATGAAACAAAATAGAAAACAAAAATATCGGTCTTGTCCGAATTTGGTCATTTTCAACGTGTTCGGATACCTTAAGTGTAAAAAAAATACTAATTCCTCGTCCAATAAAATGGAACTCATCTTAAAAAATACGGGTAATGTGTAGTTATTTTAAAAAATAGGTTAAAAAAGGCTAAAATTACGCGAGTTTTACTAAAAGATTTGTTGCTCCACTAATACTGTCTTTTATTTTTAACTCAGGGTGATACAAATGGGCTCTGAGTTTGAAAACTTTTCAATATGATGCTTTTCAACACAAAATTACAAGAAGTAAATAAAACTAATATATTCATGGAATATATATAAATAATCTGAAATAAAAGCATCCAATGGAAAATCTCTACTTTGTAAAAAAAAATATCAATGACCTTCTGATAACATTTTGTATAAAAAAAATAAATAAAATTCTCCCTCATCAATATACAATAAAAAAATGGAAGACTATTAAGAACTTTAATCATATTCTAAGCTAAGCAATTATTTTCTTATGTATTAGAAGCTCTTTATTCCACAATTATTATTAAAAGCGTATTCATGAGAAAAATGTGTCTCTTTTTATATTTTATTTATAAAAATAGTTAACTTAAAAGGCTACATACATATTCCTTTTCTAATTCAAAAGAATGATTTTTTTAAAAAGAATAACAGCATATTAAAAAAAACGATCAATAAAAAAATACTTTGGGCTACAACTGTCATTAAAGAAGGTGAAAAAAAATAATTTCATCAAATTTTTAAAATGTATAAAACACTTATACGCTTTTAAATCGCAACTCGACAAAGTGAACCATAAATATGGAAGAAGTAAAAATAAAAAGACGTAAAATGTATCGATAAGTCTCGTCAAAATTCACGACATTTTATAGCCAAAGGAAAAAAACAAACAAAAAAACGAGTCCTTATCACGGGTATTCATAACCTCAAGTATAAAAATTTTGAATAGATGTTTGTCAGAAAACATCTCTCCTCTTTTCGTGCAAAAAATTTGAAAAGAGAAGAAAATTGATCTCTTCACAGAGAAGGAAGGTTTTTTTTTTTCGATATAAAACATTAACACCTCAGAACATCTTTTTTGACATCAACATTTTAGAATTATCCAAACTTTGACAGTGGGGGGAGGAGGTTGATAAGCTCTAAATTTGCCTCTAGCAAAACACGTGCGTAGGAGAGCTGAATTTTAAAGTTTTTGTTATCAAAAAAAAAGAAGAAAACTTAAAAATTTTTATAAATAACAATGCGTATCGGAAAATAGGCGATGGAGTTTCTATCCCTTTTAGCGGCCAGTTTATTAAAAAACTATCCATCAGACTCTTTCTTAAAAAAAAGGTTTTCCGACAGTGCTTAAACTCTCTAAAAAGAGGATACGACGCTTTAAAATGAAAAGTCTGACAAGCGCTTTTAATCTAAAACAGCGCCTGAAGCTTATTTCCGTCCAAAATCAGAAGAGAAAAGAACGGTATTTGGTTGTCCTAAAATTTGTTCTGTTGCTTCGCTCTGAGGCTCTAACAGCATTTATTGAACCGAAACGGAAACTACTGTTCATCGAGGAAAGAACTCATGAGTGAATTAGATCATTTGACTTTTAACTGGGTAAGTGATAGATTCAATTCTGAAATAAACTCCAAATTCTATTGGAATTCTTTAGACGTGTACCAACGTGTTTTATTTATGAGATAAGTTCAAAGTAAAAGGCAAAATGCAACCCAACGGTTTTGCAAAACTCTGCCCTTAGGATCTGGGGACTAAGGAAATATTTCGATTAAATATTGCAGCGAGTTTTAAAAATATTGCTTTAGTTATAATTCCTGAGATGCGTTGATTTATCAGTGTTATCAAATATTGTTTTTAAAAAAGGAATTGATTAATCAGGTATATAATTTGATGCAAAATAGAATTCGAGTACATAAATATCTTAAGAGTACAAGAAATGTAGTTAAAAACTATGAATAAAGAATTCTAATGATATTCAAAAATAAATAAAAAATACAAGTGAAAGTTTAGTAAAATCGAGTTATAAAGAAAGCAATCTAAGATTTAAGTTTAAAACTACGTTTTGGGTTGATGGATTCAAGAACTTTCTTAATATTATTCTCATCTTATTTCTTCTTTAATCTCATGTGTTTAACAAACTATTTCATTATATTCCTAGTTATTCAACTTCTTATAACTGACTGGTATTTTATCAACTTTGCAATCACACTTCTCGACCAGATAAGTTTCTATACATAAAATATTACTACTAACAACCTCTAAAATCTAGAAGGAATAACATTTCCTTGTTATGAGTGTTTAATATTTATGCGAAAAGGACATCAAAATATTTTTTGAGTCAATATTTTCTGCACTGATTATCAATTAGAGTATTTAATAGCAAATTAAAACTGTGTCAAAATAGAATAAAAACATAACATTTCAATTTAAAGTATGCTTAACTTATTTTTTACAAGTCTGCGCAGCGTCCATAAAAAGAAGATACAGATTTTGGACTGATATAGTATAACTGTGTAATTCTAATCTAACAAATGTTTAAAAAAAATAAAAGAAATTGTGCTACGGTTATATATGTGCTTTGCAATGGTTTTGCGATAAATTTTTTAAGAAAAACTCATTTTCCTTACGAAAACTACACACAAAAAAATCGGAAAAGAGCTTTTCATTAATATAGCTGAATGAAAATTGAATTTGTTAAATCAATATTTATGTGTGAGCATATCTCTCATTGAAATATTCCTAAAACATTTGAGAAGTGCGGAAGTTTCTTAAAAACCAAATATTATTCATTTCAAGATTTGTTTCTTTGGAAAAATTTTCATCAGAAACACTTCTTCTGGACTGAAATAGTTGATTTTTATTATTAACAATATAAAATAATAATTTGTGGGAAATTTTATTGGTTAAACAATTAAAAATTAGTGCAAGTGTATGAGCTATATTTTTATCCAAGCCCTTTTTAACAAAAAATTCATATAAATTATTAATTCTAATTGTATGTTACAAAACTTAATTTCCTACTGTATTTGCAAAATATTTTTGTAGATGAATTTAAATACGTAGAATAAATTCAAGTTTTCCATTGTTCTGAAAACTGGTGTATTGCAGTCAAAGCATACATACATCTTATTTTTGTCAGTTCTAGTAAATTCTAGTCAATTCTAGTCAATTGTAGTCTTATCTTTTAATACAAAGATATGCTTCAAAATTTGCCATCACGCTCTTTTATCATTAATATAAAACCTTTAAACTTAAATGAATCATTTTATAAGAAAATTTAATTTTATGTTTTATACATCATAGTTAGAACATTTTTATCATTTTCCAAGGAATATAAAAAAATTTTAAAAAAGTATTCATAATTCATTTAATTTAAAAAATATATTAGTTAAACGTTTTTAAGACACTAATAGGCATTAATTCTATTAGATTTTACGAGAAATCTGCAGTGTTACCATTTTTGAATATTAAAGAAATTATTTATTAAAAATTGATTTAAAAATAACAATCACAAAATTACTCAAAAAATATTTTCATCTAACTAAAAACTTTCTATTGAACTTACCTAAGTTATAACTTAGAGCACACCAGTCAGGAGACCCAGTCAGAAAGAAAGAACTGATAAAATGCAGTATTTTTCCAAGTCCGGTATCCAATTTTGTATTGAATTATTTCGAAAAAAAAATAAATAAAATCGACAATATAACTGAACATTATAAATTAAATTTAAAATTCGGATTAACAGCAAAAAAGAAATGTTACCTTTTAAAATCAGTAAAATTAACATACCAAATGTGTTTTCTTGTAAAATCTTTCGCCATTTAGGATTCCTATTTTCATTATTTTTTAAGAAAAGCTTTAGTTTTGTATTTTAATATTCTTTTAATATTAATATTTACAAGTATAAATGAACTATTGATGTTTTATTATTATAAATTTACTTTTATATACTTATTAGCTCATATTATTTCTATAATTATTTTTGTACAAAATAATAGCTAAGCTTCTCTGTCCTTAAATTTTTTATTTCGTGAAGACTAAAAGTGGAGTATCAGAGGCTCTTAGTTTAGATTTATAAGTATTTTTTCCCTCAAGTTTACCGCCAGTTAAAGACAAATCATGTTTGTCAAGATCAGGGCCAAAAAGTACAAACCAAGGTTCACAGCATCCTCATGTTGCAAAAAGAAAGAATAACATATGGAAATCATCATCTGTTTTCAATTGAGAGAGAATACTTTCCTCAACAGATGGCTACCATTTTTTTACTTCAGTGAACCACTCTCTTCCTTTTCCTCTAAGCCGTCTCTCTTTTTATTGTTGAGCATTGACACTTCTAATCACCACACAAAGTCAAGACTTGCAGATTTTTTTTGACTGAAAATTAATAAAAGTAACTAAATGATGACTTCAAGGTCACTTAGTTAATAAGACATCCAAGAAGAAAAACATTTCGGTGATAAATATAATAATAAAAATATTTTAATGAAATTCATAATCATTTTTTTTTTCAGGAATATATTAATAATTTTTTTCACCTCATTTCTTCTATCTTCCCTTGAAACAAAACTTTTTTGGAGGGGGTAGGTTACTTTCTTCTCACATGTTTAAAGGAGGGCAATTTTACAACCGAATGTGTGTGGTAACATTTAAAAGTTTACACTTTGAGTAGGTTTCAGTGCATTGATTTTATATCCATTGAATTCTAAGTGACGTTAAAATTACATTTTACCTCTTTATCCTAAAAATGTCTTATCAAAGTTTTATTATTTCTCCCCCCAACCGGTTTTTATTAATTAATCATTCCAGAATTTGCCTGTTGTATTTGCAACACATTCTTAAGTGTATATTTCTGGCCATTAAAATTGCAGCAGTATGAAAAAGAGAAGATACAAAAGTCAAATTCACATGAAAGAAAGATGCTGAGATATGCAAATAGTTTGCATTTAAGCACAGTCGAACGATGCTAGAGGGACAAATGCCATCTCAAACTCTGCATAAAACGAAAGTTATGCAGGGTTCTTATCTTTCGGAAATCGCATTTGAATGTTGGCGGTTCAAAGAAAGATTGTTATTATGCCTCGTATGTGTGAGAAACGGCTACCAGCACGTGTCAGAATCTGATAGTGACTGGATCGGATGTGCGGTTTATTGTTCCGTAATATTGCTATTCACATCGGTCGACTGTCATGCGAATATGGAACCGATGGGTTCAGGAAAGTCATACTGAAAGCCATGAAGGATCTCAACGGCCTACCAACATTAATGCCCAAGAGGGCAGATAAGTTGTCAGGTCAGTCTTGCAGCACATCATGGAACAAGTCGAGAAGTGGGATTGTTAACACGTCACATGTAATTGCACGAACAGTGCGACGACGTCCGTCAAGAGAAGCGAAACGACAGTGGTGCGCCCGATCTCGAAATTGAAGACACGAGTGTCACCACAGTCCAAGGTCACCATGCTGCATCATGAGGTTACGTGTCCGTGTTTGGAGAACTGTATTGAATTTGCATTTAGTATCTCCATACAGGTCCTCCACATTGGTGTGATGTTATGGGCAGTCATTGGGTACACGACATAATCACTTTTTGTTCCCGGTCGTCGGTAATCTGAACAGCCAATGTTACATTCCTCAGATCTTAAGACATTCCTCAGATCTCCGAAGATGGCGCCCTATTTTCGGAGACGCTATCTTTCAACACCATAATGTGAGACCTTATGTTGGTCAGCGTGTCCTGACCTATCTTGACACAGAGGGTGTACGACTGTTAGCTATATATAAGCCAGCACTCTCTCCAGATCTCTCCTTCAATGAAAATATTTGGTCATGGGCTAATGAGAAACTCGACCGGCATTTCTCTACAACCACTACAATTTATGAATTGTTGTATAGACTTGAAGCAACATAAAATGACATACCCGTATATGTCATCCAATCTGCAGTTCGACTCGATGCGTAATCGAGTAACAGCTGTTTTAATAGCTAGAGGTCTCAGCTTTGTGTACTAGTTTCGGGCCATACCCCAACCTGCCTACAAATGTAATCCGATTTTCTTCCTACTTTGCTGTATACGAACAATAAATAAAGTTTTTTGCTGTTTTCTTTCCTTCCTGGTGTTACAATTTTAATAGACAGTAGTGTATTAATGAATAAGAATTATCTTTGGAGTATATGCTATCTGTATTATTAGTATGAATTCAGCACAATCTAAGAAATGAACTTTATTGTACATGAAGTATAGTCTCAAAAAGAAAAAAAGGTTAAGCATATAAATTCAATATTTACATTATAAGAATCATAAAGTACGTAGGTAAAATATAGAGATTTTTTTTCATAACATATGAATATGTAAAAGATCTCAAACAATATACAATTTATTTTATCTATAGATCAATTTTTGAAGCAAAATAATTTATAGCCTGAAACTGCCCTAGAAACTCTTAATATTTTTCATTAAAAATTTGTTGTTTTTTATATCAAGTACCATAATTTAAATAACCTGAAAATTATAAAAAATGTACATCAGGTATCATGAGAAGAAGTGTATTTAAGTGTAGCAAATTTTCACTTTGAAACAACGGTAATTTAATATTCGGAATTCATATTAGAATTAAAATTCTTTTAAACCATTATGCACTTTTATTTTAATTTTCAAATTTTTTATATAAATTACTCCTTTAGTTTTCTTATTATACCTTTAAGTCAAATCTATGTCTGAATCTACTTTCGAAATTTGGTTAAAATTGGGTTTCTAAAGTAATAATCGATGATTAATAATAAAACAAGTTAATTAAAATAAACAACAATTATCTTAAGTTTTGATCAATTTTATTCAAACCAAGGTAAAGCAAAATTTTTAATTCTCTACTTGCATTTTTTCAGATTTAAAAGAATGGCCGACAACCATTAAAAATAAGAAAATCCGGAAGTAAAAGTTTTGCTTTTGTATTTTATTCTTTAGAAGAACTTTGAAAATATCCCACATATTTATTTAATCTGCTGTATATGATAAAGTTTCAGTTGTGTATATATTTACTGAACTCTTTAAATCTCTTTTCAAATAGTTATAAAAGATGAAATTAGACATTTTTATCATATATCAATTTTTATATCACATATTTGAATGTATTTTAAATGATTTCTCCAAAAATTTTCAAAATTGTTCGTTTGCATGAATTGTTCACACTATTATTATTTTAAAAGTAAATTATTATACCCGTCTTTTTTTCTCTTTAAAAAATACGTATGTTTCCGTGTTTCTTCTTTATTACGTCATTTTTATAACAAAAAAGATGTTTCAAAAACATTTCCTACATGAACATTAGGTTAGCTTAATGAAAAATTTTAAAATTGATGTTTTCAAGCCTTGAATCTTTTCGAATGAATTCTTCCTCCAACATAAGACAAAGATAAATCTTCCCCTAAGTCATTTTGCTTTTCGCACTTTGAAGTCTCGATAAGAGGTCAAGAAATATATCCATTATTTCCAAAATGAAACAATTATTTCGAAACTTAAGAGTGCTCGTGGAAATGGCGCATTTTCGAAACAGAAAACGTAGAGACGTATCAATTGTTGGGAAAATCACATGACAACGATACAATAAAAGGAAAAAAATTCGAAAATAAATAACCTTCTAATCACTTATCCGTATCTCAAGGATTTTGTGATAAATTTATTGAAAAAATTTCATCGAAGAAGTGCAAGAATGTACTATAACAAACAGCTAATTGTTAGATAAGTATGTGAATATAGAAAATGCGGATATATATTTTTTTAAAAATCATTGTTTGAAAAAAATCGAAAGTCTAGTAGAAGTATAATACATCATATTATCAACTCAAGTAGATCTTTTGAGTTATCAGTTATAACCATAACTGATAGGATAGTGAGTTTTGTGTCAATCAGCGAATTTAAATGTCTCGGCTAAAATATATACCACGAAAACAGCGCTTCCTGGCAGAAAAAGTTCGAAAACGCCGTAAAAATGTTTGCTTTTCTGAATACGTGTTTGTTCATAAGCATCCAATTTGTATCCTCTTCATCGATGAAGAACAATGTAAATAATGAATTAAAACGCTTTCATTTTGAGACTTCCATGGGGAATCAGAGTGACAGTAATCAACGGGCAAGTATAGGTAATCAATAATTATTTTATTATTTTTCTTATCAGGTAACCTTTTCATAATTACGAATATAACATTTGTTCCAAGAACTTGTCTTTGAATATATAGTATTTAATATCTTAAGGGGGGGGGTATCCAACTTCTAACATTATAAGTCAAATGAGCACATTTTTCACATATTTCTATTTTAAAATTCAATAATTAGCTTTCTCAATCTGTCTTTGTGTTAATTGTACAATCACTGAAAAAAGTTACACGGGTAAAAATGCAACTATACCTAACAAAACAAACCTTTTATCAAATTAAAATAATCGTATTTTATTCAAAATTGCATTTTCGTAAAGTTGTTGAGATATCAAATGCGTGCGTGTGTGCGCGCAATATTTCAAAAACCAATAGAGATACTTACAAGAAATTTCACACAAATATTCAAATGGTATTAGATATTTTTTGCAAAATTTAAAAAAAACGACTTCGAACATATAGTCAGATACCTTAATACTGCAAGCTTGGTTAATAAAATCTGTGTAATATACATTTTTATTTGGATTGAAATAACATTATTATCTTGTAATTATTTTATTTAACTGTCAAATATATACAATAAGGTAAGTTAAGTTTAAATCACTAAAGGTAACTTATGACACTTCTTACATTTAAAGACTTTGTTTTTTGAGCATTGCAAGAAAATTATATTTCAAAGCCAGAATGTAATAATTCTTGCATAAAACATTTTCATATCGATTGTGGCAGACGATAAATAGTAGTAATTGTCTTTGAGATTATTTTTAATTTACAGTTTGAGCTGCGTGTTTTGATTTGAATGGATCTTTATTTCTTATTTGAGAATGGTATAAAAATTATATGAACATCCCCGTTTTCACCTCAAAATTTTTCATGTAAAGTTCTGATGTGTGACTCAAAAAGACAAAAATTTAAATTTTATTTTAAACTATTCGTGAACTTTAATTCTGATCAAAATAAATATTAACAATTGAAATAATTATTTTTAATATATTTGAATGAAAGAAAACATAACCAGTTACACTTTTGATTTACTTGGATTATACTCACGCTGGAGATTTTAATAATACTTCCTTATATATATATATATATATATATATATATATATATATATATATATATATATATATATATATACTTCTCTTCTCAAAATCCCTGTTGAAGAATTTTTGAACAATTTACGAAAAATTGTTTCATTTATTTTAAGTTATTCGCTTTAAAAACTGAAACAAATAACCAGTTCTAAATATACCACTCCAGACATTACAGTTTATTATTAGATTGTTCGTCATTTTTCATTCAGGCAAAATCCTCTTCTCTTTTTTTTTCTCAAAGTATCGCATACTTATGTTAAAATAGTATTTAAAATCATTGTGTGTTTAATTTTAGTAATTTTTTAAATTCTAAAGAAGAGTTATTTTAAAATTAAATTAAGCAGATTTATATGAAAAAAAATGCGTGACCATTCAAGAAAAGCTTTAATCTAATCAATACGCATATGCGAGAGGGAAAGGAAAAGATAATTATTCTGACTACACACTACAGCCAAAACAATATTTATAACTAAACTAAGCGTTAAAGTCAAGGTTATATTTAATAGATATATTTTGGAAGGTGTAGGAAGAGATTTTTTGTTTGTAATTAGTGATTCCATATCATTTGATCCGATAAATATTCCGAACATCCCCATGAGGAAAAAAAAACGTAACCGTTTGTAGAAAATATAATTTCTCACTTTTTGAACTTTAAATTCTTTTTTCGTGACAGGCTTAGTATTAAAAAGATGGGATGTAATACTACTTATTGCAAAGGATTATTAATAAATTCTTCTATCTTAATAATGCGAGTAAACTTTTAAGTTGTTGTGCAAATATGTTAAAAAATACTTTTTTTTTCTATATTTTACAGGAAATTTTAACAAGTCAGAAAATTGCTCCTTTTCATTAAAAATAAAACAAAATATTATTTAATTGCTTGTAAATTTTTAGGAAAAAATCCTTTTGAAATGAAAAACATTAATAAATTTAATCAAAAACGATCACCACGTAAATTGTTATGGCCAATTTAAAAAATAATAATAAAAATCGCCAATTCTTCGATTGTTCTGTATTGTTTTAAACCAGATTTTTAAAAAGTCATTTTTTCCTTTCATATTCTTTTGTGTGAGCGAGAACATTTTTAATGAATTCTACAGAATGGTTTATATCTAATTAAACAATAATTGAGTAAGTCTCTACAAAAAAAGTAAACTCTTAATTTAAAGTAAATTCTTTAAATATTTTTAAAAAAGAAGGAATTCTGATATATATATATATATATATATATATATATATATATATATATATATATATATATATATATATATATATATTGATAGCTAAAACTTTAATGATATATATATTCAGTAGCATACACAGGAATTTTTCAGGGGGTCCGGGTTCGAAAGTTCCCCATTCTTGTATCATGCTCCTTTTGATTTTGTCGATTTTCGGGAACAAAACACAGTAAAAAACTCATTATTGAATAAATAATTAGCATTAGTTAGTAAAATTAATCATTAATAACAAATACTTAATTAAATTTTACGTTCTATACACTTAGAATAATAATCAATCGGAAAAAATATCAAGTGCTTGGGGAGGGTCCGGACCTCCCCTCAAGTATATATACAGGTATATATATATATATATATATATATATATATATATATATATATATATATATATATATATATATATATATATATATGTATATATATATATATACCCGGGAATAGCGTTAATATGGCAGAAAACAAATTTATTTAATCTTTAAAATATTTGATAATATAGACGGTATTTAACTTTCACTGAAGGAGACATTCTCGGGAAAAGGATGTGCACACGTTTAACAACTTTAATCATTACATGTATCGAAATTAAAGATACTCCAAGGAAGTGCACAAATATTTCAAATCAGTAGCAAACAAATGTTTAAAATCTGCTTAATAAAATAAAAATATGAAGGAGAGTTATATGAACGTCTCACAATAAAGCAACACAAGGTCTATTGTGGATGGACCTTGTAATTTTGGTCAAATGACGAGGACGACACCTGAGCTGGCACCTCCTTCTCCTAAAAAAGACACCAATGGGAGGACATTGAGCCTCGACAAATTTAACATGTATCGGCCCCCTCTACATGGAGGATCTTCGGTGGCTCCAGGATTCGAGCCCGCGATGCTCCGGCCACGAGTTTGCGACCCTAACCACAAGGCCATCGCAGCCCTATAAATTATGTGAAAAAAGACGTTTTTTTTTATTGTTAGTATCAGTTAAAAGCAATTGAAATACTATTAACTAATCTAGGAATCTTCGAAGATGCGCTGCTCATTAAAGACAAGACAGCGAAGCACCATAAAGATGGCCTACTACTGAAGGAATTGTGGATATATAAGAAAGAGGAAAATATTCCTTCATAGAATCGTAAAAAGTGATCAAAAAAATAGATTTCAAAATTGTCTCTGGATTATTCAAGTCCCACATTATAATTAGCAATGACTGGGGTTTTTTTAAGTGGTTCCAAGTATTATTGAAATTAAGAAACAATATGTTAATGTTATTTTCAGTTTAAAATGTATTGGAGGACTCCAATCCAGAAATAACTCCAATATCGCTTAGTATTGAAAAGGTAAACATCCCCCCTCCCTTTTCGAGTGGGAGCAGGAATAAAGAATTGGGCAGTTGGAATAATTTCAGTCAAAAGCACACGATTTATACTTTTACATTTCTGCATAAATAAACGCCAATCCAGTGATATCAAATCGTTGAATGAAGAAAAATAAAAATAGAAGCATAACTAAGAATCTGATATTTTTTATCTAATAATAGTAGACAAAGAGATATTCAAATTTGTCCGTATTATTGATAAAGACATCGTTCGTACTCGTTCAAGTGTGAATCTTTCAATAACTCAACACCCGTACATGCGAATATATCCATCATACAGTCACTGCTTCTATTTCTCTTCTTTCAAAATCGACTGATTCAGGCAAACAGAAATTTAACAAACTGATTACTATATAGTTGTATACAGAAACGCACAATAATTAGCATATTTGTTCACATCCATTGACTTTTTCATAGCATAATTACAATGCTTTTTTCATACCTTTATCATTACTTGAAAACTAGTTTTTCATGTTGTAATACCCCTTATACTCAAATCATATTAATTCTCTGAACCAAACTCATTAATATTTTTGCGAACATATTTCTATTATTACAATATTAATTAACTTTAACGGTTATAGTAATGTAGGATATTAATGCATAACTTACTCTTTTGCAATTTATGTTTTTTAAGTATAATACCCTTGCTTTTTCAAAAAGTTTGCGAAATTAATTTTTAAAACCTTAAGCTACTTTTGAAACTAAATCTTGATACAATAAAGAATTAGTTATTCGAATAGTGGATTTCTGCAGTTAAAAATGTACTGATTGTTCATACAAATATAAAACTTTTATCTGTGTATTTTTAGAGTTATTTTTATTGTATTAACGCTATTTTGATACTGTACTGACAGGATCCAAAACATGCATGACTGATTTAGGATGTTTTGAGATAACAAAGGACTTCTTCCATCCAATTTACCGCCCAGTGAACTTTCTACCTCAAGACAAAGAAACTGTCCACACCAGATTTTTGCTGTATATGAGATCTAATCCCAAAGAACATCATGAACTCCATTCAAATAAACCAGACGAAATTAAAAATTCACTCATAAAACCTGAGTATAAAACAGTTTTCATAATCCATGGATTTTTTGATAGCAGATTTTATGGGAAATGGATGGAGGTAGTTATACTTAACATTACCATTACTATAACCTCAGAATTAATAGCCTTTTCTGTGTTTTAACAACATTTAAAAATGTTTTGAAAAAAGGTTTCAGTTTTTGAAATAATATCACGACAAAAACAAGATCATACAAAAGGACAGCTAGTTTTTATAAGTTGATTCTGCAATTAAGATCATAATTCTTTAAGGCTAGGGAAAGTATTGCAGACACAAATGATATCAAAATATTTTATTTAAAATAAAATATTTAGAAATAATTAAACTAAATGTATCTAACAGATTATTACAAAACATATTCCACATGTCTTCTCATTTATGTTATTTGAAATTATAAGACAGCCTCTTCAATTATCTTTCAGCATCCTTTAAAATTGCTACATTGCTTCCTGCTGTCATCATTTGATGCTATTTGAAAATATATGAAAGACGCCTTTCATCATTGATTGCTAAATGATTTCTCAAAAATTATACATGGAAGATGTGATATGTTATGTTTCAGACTCATTGGCGTGTTTTTGCAACACAACATCTTTTGAATATTTATTTTTCTGTCATTTTTTTTAAATCACATCTAAGACTAGAGTATTTAAGATTGATATTGATTTTTTTTAATTAGAGCGATACACAAATATGACACTTTATAATTAATTTTATTAATTATCGAATATGTACTTACACATACATTCATCTGTTGACTTTTATGACAACTTCGAATATGTACATTTTCATCCATTAGGAGATATTTATTACAAGAAAGAAAATAATATAAAATGCTTTTAAATAAAAGAGTAATTGATCTAGTCAAAAACAAATATTTGTAGCAAAATTTATGGCTTAGTTTTCGGTTTTAATTTATAATTGAATATTTTTTGAATATGTGAGTTGATGCTGTAAAATATGTACGTGATAAAATGTTAAAATTTACATAAATGCATTCATTTATACAATATTTAACTAGATAGCAACTCAAAAGGTTTTTTAAAATATATACTATTTTAATTTTTTTTTCTTGGCTTATATGCAAGAAAAGAATTACTTCACAAAATTTAGTTTTATCTACATAGAAGATGATGATACTAAGATGGTCAAACTGAGTTGTTTATTCTCCCACAACTTCTGCTATTCTTGAGGCATTTATTTTTGTTAATCAAATTATACACTAACAATTCCTTCAATTCCTTTTTTTTCTTAAGTAAATACGGTAACTCTTGTTGCAGTTTTTTAATGAATAATTATTAATGATCTCATTATTTCAATCAGCTTTTAGTTCAATTATTTCATTTTTGACGAAGAAATAAAATCTAGTTATTTTTGCATTTGCATAATTTTTCAGCATTCATTTGTCTCGTGTTTCAAACGGAAACCTTTTTTCAAAAAGTAAGACTCTTATCTTGCCGATAAGATACATTGTTTATATACGAAATATTTTATTTTTATTTCAATGAAAAAAATATTTATTTTAATTTGCACTCAGCAAAATTATCGGAAAGCCATTTTATTTTGAGTCAATCCACATACATCTTAGCAAATAAAATTATAGACTTTCAGTTAGAATAGTTTCACTTTTTATATTAGTCTTAGATGCAAATTATTAAGAACAAAATGTTTGTGTTTTCGCTCCATTTTTATGTTAATTTTTAATGCGATAAACGTACCAAAGAACGCATTTTTGTATAAAAGAATGACATCTCAATATTTAGAGTTTAATAATTCCTGACTGTTTCAGATGATGAAAGATAATTTGTTGCTTAATAATGACTACAATGTCATAATAGTCGACTGGAGCAAAGGTAATGGTCCCCCTTACACTCAAGCAACTGCTAATTGTCGAGTAGTAGGAGCCGAAGTTGCATTCCTGATCAAACAATTGGAAGTAAGTTAGTAGTATATATATATAGTGTATTAACTTCTCATTATATATAAGTCATGCTTTAAATGGAATCATGATTTTATCATGTTTTATTTTTGTATCATTTATTCTAATCCTGAAAGACTCTTATGTATCATAAATTACTCTAATACATATTATGTTAAAATTTAAAATAGATTCTGCAAAAATGAACTAGCAACTTAATTATAATTTTAGTTTATTTTCTCAGTCCTCTGGTGAGTGGTGAGAAAGCTCGTTATAATGTTTGTCTTTAATTTTTAGTAATAGCGATAAAGTCTTATTCTTGAAACAAATTTAGAAATGTTTTTAAAATAGCGATAAACAACGAATCGAGAAATTAAGGAATGTTCGTATTAAGAAAACCAACAAGAAAAAAAGGAGAACTCAATTTATAGAAAAATTAATGCCTCTGTTAAACTGTTTATCGAAAGTCACACAGTTATAATAGGAATTTTTATCATTATGTTCTAACGAAAAACAAGTTTGGTTAAATGAAAAAAAAAATCATTGTGAGATCATTGTTGGAAAAGCTGGAATCCCTGCAATTAAAATAAGAAAGAGTTTGTGAAAATAGAACACACATCAAATTTCCCATTTCAATGATGCAACATTCAGCAAAACTTATTATCACTTTCCTACTACGTATAGTCTTCGATTTAAAAAATTGGTTCAGCAATTTTTTATAAAACCAGAACCGATGAGAAGTTTAATTCCTGACACTAAGTGAAAACATTTAACCTTGTGCGAGGGCCGTGGTAGCCTAGTGGTCAAGGTATCGGATAGTGGCTGGCGTGTCATGAGTTCGAGCCCAGTACCATTAAAGACCCACCGTGTAGGGGAGCGAAGCACGTTAAATCTGTCGAGAGCTCAAACGTCCTCCCGTTGGTGTGGTAGTTAGAAGGGAGGGGGTTGCCAGCTCAGGTGTCGTCCTCTTCATTTAACCATGGTTCAAACTTATATATACGAGGCCCGTCGCCACAAAAGTCCTCGAGTAGCTGAACACAGTGCGACGTTAATATCCACTCACTTAATCTTGTACAGAGATGTGTAATTTGCTTTAAGTTTTAACTGACGTATAACAAAGTAATAATATAAATAATATACTCTCATTAAGTCCCTTTCCATTAAAAGAGTTTAATAAATTATATATGATGATGTATGTTTAATTTCGTTAAACTCGTTATTTTTAAATTGCCTCATACAATTAATCAATATTGCTTCAAAATTGCAGAGTTATACTGCAGAAAATAATCGGGCTCCTTTACTGAACTATATACAGTCAGGTCTCGTTTTATGCGGTAGATGCGTTCTACCGAAAACCGCATATAAAAAAATCGCATTAAAAAAGACATTACTTGAATGGAAAAAGTAGGGATACGTTCCTTAGTTTTCTAAAATCGCATAAAACCAAAAAAAAAAAAAAAAAAAAACTAGCTAAAATTAACTTAAAACCGCATAAAAAAAATTGCAGAAATGGAAAGAAATAGGCTGCATGATAAATTACTTCGAATGTCTGAAAGAAATTCATACTAAAGCTAGAAAAAAAACTTGTATTCAAACCTTAATTCATTTTATTTTATGGAAAAGTAATACACATAGTTTTACATTTTTAATCATTATCGCTATCTTATAATGGTTTGCACCGTTTGCGAAGTGGTTCCAAATCACCTTCATCATCAGAAGAGACTGTCTCTGCAATAGATATTTGCGGTAAAGGCCACGGATTTTCACAAACTTCATTCTGGTTCTGTGTGTGTGTAGCTCTTCCTTTTCTGACAATGCATCAGTAATTAAACTTTGCGATGAGGATTCTTTTATTTTTTTATAGAGTTCAGGATATCCAGACATGCAGTTCTGCAGCTCACGTTGTAATTTAGAGGCTCGTTCAGAATTGGGGGCATTAATAAGAAAATGATTTTCTAATTTACTGCAAAGTTGAAGACCTTCTTGAATTAATTTTCCAGTGAGGGGAGTTGATTTTTCTTCCTCATCATTATCACCTTCTAGACCTACGACGCCGTCTACAGTTATATATATATAGATCTAAAGTTAAATCAATAATATCATTGTCACTTAATGCATCACCCACAAGCAATTTATCTACATCATTGTGGCTGAAGGTATTAAAACCATCTCCTCCAGTTTCATGTGCCAAATTAATTATTTCATCTGATAGTGTCGATGTTTCAGTGGTTGTATTGTCTGTCACACATGCTGGCCAAATCTTTTTCCAACAGGCATTTAAAATTGTAGGTCTTATTTGAGCGGAAGCAGATGCAACATGAATTAAACAATCAAAAATAGAAAATTGTTTCCACACATCTTTCACTGTTTTGGACTCATTTTCTAGTTTATTCAAGATGAATTTGTACGTTGTCTTAATCTAATATTTTTTATGCCTTGATCTAATGCCTGAATAAGGCTTGTTGTATTGGGCGGAAGAAATACTAGTTGAACATTTAGATGTTCTAATTCTGGATGACTTGCTGCATTGTCAACAATTAATAAAACTTTAAAATCCAGAGATTTTTCCTTCATATAGGCTTCCACTTCTGGTACGAAACGATTATTGAACCATTCTGTAAAAATAGCTGTTGTCATCCAGGCTTTCGGGTTAGCCATCCAATGCACGGGCAGTTGTTTTAAATCTTTACCTTTAAGGGCGCGTGGTCTAAGAGATTTATTTATTAAGAGAGGTTTTTCAATATCCGATCTCCTGATGCATTGCTACAAAGTAATAAGGTGACTCGATCTTTACTTGCTTTATGTCCACTTGCAGTTTTTTCATCCTTTGCGATGTAAGTACGATTAGGCAATTTTTTCCAATAAAGTCCTGTTTCATCACCGTTAAATACTTGATCGGCAGAATATATATATAGTCCCCGTCTTCAATAATTTTCGCTAGCTCCTCTGGAAATATTTTTGCTGCTCCTTCATCTGCTGTCGCACACACACACACACACACTCTCTCTCTCCCCTGTTATCTTAATATAATGAAGTGCATTTCTTTTTAAGAACCCGGTTAGCCATCCTTTGCTAGCTGAAAATTCTTTTCTAGCTTGGGAAGTGGAAGTTGATGGTTCTGACTGTTTCATTGAGAGCTTTTTCTTGGATTAAATAACCACTTACAGGAATCCTTCTTTGAACTTGTTCTTCAATCCAAATTGCGATGGCTCTTTCCGTTCTTTCTAATAATACATCCCTTGTGTACGATGCAAATTTGGTGCTTGATTTTGTACCAGAAATAACCGATTTTCTTATTGCAGCTTCATTCTTTTTAATTGCTCTGACAGTATGTTCGCCTAAATTAAAATGTTTTTCAATAGCCGTAGATCCTTCTCCTTTTCCTAATCGATCTAAAATTGCAATTTTCGTTTCCAACGAAATTGACTGTCTTTGATGTTTTTTTTCTCCATTGGGCCAAATAAAATCTTAGAAAAGAAATTTTAAAAAATTACACTTACGATTTTCTAATGAAAAATAAAACTTTACGACACTCACTTTAAATCCAGAAATCAAAAAATTTGCTGCTTATTATATTGCAACTTAAATTCGCTACTTATTAAAGTGAAACTTTTATAAAAATGAACGAGGCACCTCTAAGAGATAACGTAATTTCGAAATAATGATATCATATACTACTGAAATACAACTGAAATAACGAATGCGAATCTAAGACTGTCGCAGCCGAGCCACAGACGTAAGCACCAAAAGGTACGGAAATTCTCGGAATACTACAATCTACGTCTCAGTATAAAAAATAATAATAATAACAAAAATCTAGAAATGTTTGGAATACAAACCGCACAACTTCAAAACCGTATAAAAAGAATCCGCATAAAAAGAGACCTGACTGTATATATGATTCCATGCTAAAATTCACACTTTGACAACTAAAGAAATGAAATTGAAATTAATCCAAATCTTCTCGCCCCAAATGAAATCGGAAATATTCACTGCCAGCCCCAAAAAATAAAATATCGAATATTGTTTCGCAATAATTGCGAAGCTGGGTCTATTTCTTAGGATTCAATGGGCATTAATTACATCTGATAAACATTTCTTAAGACTCAATCCACTCTATTATTACAGGAAATCAAAGGAGTATCACCTATGAATTGTCACATCATTGGACACAGTCTAGGAGCCCATATAGCTGGATATGCGGGGGAGAGGTTAAATAAACTAGGTCGAATCTCAGGTAAGAAGAAAAAAGGCGAAAATAAAAAAATATCAAGTTATGAAGTTGAAATCACAAAATTCGATTTTAATCTTCAAAATGAATAATTTTTACAAAAAAAAAAGTGATATCCTTTCCACAATTACAAATCGCCATTTTGCGATTCAAATTAATATTATATTTAAACCAGGGAGGGGGATTTTGAAATGTTTAAGACATCAATAAATTCTTTAGAAAGTATGTGTCAAAATGGATGTGTTCAACTGTGAAACATTTTCTTTACTGAGTTGGCAATTTTCATAAAAGTAATCTAATTAATTGCAAGAAAAAACTTTAACCTCTCGATTTACATATTCTTCCTTCCTTGATTAATCTTTCCTCAAACTGAAGAAACATGCTCTACTGTAATGAAATTGTAGTTTTCGTAGTTTTTTCCTTCATTTTAATAGTACGTATTAACTCGATAGAGAGATTAAATTATGAATTTTTATTTCCCTCAGCATTTTTACAAAAACTCCAGATTTTAAGAAAATCGACACATTTTTATTTTTATTTTACTAAACTTAGATTTTAAATAAGTGTTTAAAATGACACGAATATTAAGTGAACGACACTGAAGCACAATTTTTTTTAATTATATTTTGTTCCCTAAATGTATCTTCTCAAAATGGCTATCGAAGCAGGATATCATTTCTGACAAGATATATTTTTCAAAATTTAGACAGAATTAACCTTTTCATTTGGTATTGAAAAAGAAACCAGCCAATCATCATGGTTGCCATCGGACTGGCATCGCACAATGTTCAACGATGAATCTCGCTTTACTCTTGAAGCAGATGACCATTGTCTCCGTGTCTGAAGAGGCCGGGGACAGCGGTCTCAATCTACCTTTGTTTTACAAAGGCATATAGCCATAACGCCTGGTGTGAAGATGTGGGGCATACGACAGCAGGTCATCTCTAGTCATCCTCCATACATCTTTAACAACTCAGCGATATGTTGATACCATCCTGCGGCCGGTTGTATTATCCTTTATGACGTCCTTCGGGGACCTGTTTTCAACAAGATAATGCCAAGCCATATACCACTGGCACAGCTCTAGACTTCCTTCGTGATGTTAATACTCTTCCTTGGCCAACAAGGTCACCGGACCTTTGACCAATGGATCATTTCTAGGACATGGTAGGGCGCTAGATTCGGGCACCCTCAAATGCCTCAGATCAGGAGCAATAACTAGTGAATGCCTGGCAGAATGTATTGCAGGATGACATTAAGAACCTTTATCTCTCTTTACCAAGACGTATACAAGCAGGTATCGCCACCATGGGTGGTTTCAACAACTACTAATTTGAACATTCAAGCTGTAATCGTGAGCCATGGATGGGCCCTATGGCTTTGATATTTGTATCGCCTTATAATCTGTGTATGAGCTGTACATATATTTAATTTCATTAAAAACAACCTCTTCCTTCGTGGTGCTTCGATTTTTTCGCAAAAAAGTGTATTTCGGATCTTACAATGGATAAAATTAAGATAATTTGATCGATCACTCAATTAGATTATTTAGAACAGTCCGGGTCCGGTTATTTAGTCCGGGGAAGATGGAAAAGTAAGAAGATACAATATATTTGTAGCAGTATTGAATCAAAAAGTAAGCAAATCAGTCGAAGTCATGAGATCTATTTTGACCAATGAAATTGCTGACTCGTAGTTGAGTAAACTGAGTTCAAAAAAATAGTGGTGAAATGAAGAGTTAAACCGGTGGCTTTCTCTTTTGCTTATCTCCAGGTTTCATAATCCGGTCCAGTCAACGGTGAATACAACTGTTAAACAGCATAGTAAGCTTTTCTTAAAACCGATCTAATGTAGAACTAAGAAATTCACAGACGTTTTATATTTTAAAGCCGAATAAACAAACTTCTCTTAGAAATTGATTTTATTGACTTAAATTTTCTACAAATTGCAAATTAATATTAAAATTGCTTCCTCTGCATATATTTTTAAGGCTTAGATCCAGCACATCCGTATTTTCAGTTCATGCCACCATCTGTTAGACTTGATCCCACGGATGCTGACTTTGTAGACAATATTCATACCGATTCAGGATCTCATAAGTTATTGCGTAAGTATATACACTTCAGAGTATAAATATAACACTATATTTTTTGGGGGTACATACTTAAATGAAATGCTTTCGTACCACATTTACATTAAAAATAACTATTTCTGAACTATTCGAACACACTATCGAAAATTCTAATTACAAAAGAAAACTGAAACACTATTGATTTTATAAATTTGAATCTATTTTTGTCACTGGTTTTTTTTTTCATTTATCACATCATATTGCACTAGTTTGTACCAAAATTTTGTAGTTTTACAAAAAACATATTAAGAATTGTTCAGAGTACCATTTCAATTTTGTAGTGAATTCCCCCCCACACACACAAAGCCTTTTTTAAACTTTAAATATATATCCTCAGCATATAAATGAAAACTAAATGCACGACATAGAGATAGGCATTAGAAACATAAATATCAAAATATTACATCAACATCTCAAAATTTCCTACACGGTTGCTGTTAAAATTGTAATGATCAACATTATCGTAATATACAAACAATCCAATTATTTTTCTGGTTCAGCCAAACCTATAAAACTGCCCAGTTCTTGTGTGTAAATGACATTTCTCACAAAACTTTCTCGAAGAATATTTTATGACTGACGTTGTAGTTTTGTAAAAATGAAATAATTACACAAAAAGGAAGAAAATAAATATTTATATTTACTTTTTACGCGAAGCCACGTAAAACTGATTGCCATTTATGATGAGAAATTAACTATAAATACATATAATGAAATCATTGTCAATTATTGTATTTCTAGATAATAATTTCAAAAAAAAGCTCAGTGCTCATAATCATTAATAACACTTTTACCTATATATATAAGCATACAAAATGATGATAATCATAGATTTTTTTTAAAAAAACTGACTTATTCTTCTTAAAACCTAATTTTTTATTAGCAGAAACTTTTTCATACTCTTTATTATAGTTTTCATCTCTCATTTAGCCTTAGGGATGATTCAACTCGCTGGGCATATAGATTTCTTTCCGAATAATGGAATGTCTCAACCAGGTTGTGCAAAATCAGTCATTCATTCTATACTGCTGGAAGGATTGATTGATGGTACGTATTAAAACAGTGTAAAAAGAAGCATTTAATCAAAATAACTTTTAATAATTGTACAGTCAAAAAAATCATTCAAAATCTGACAAATTGTTCGCCTAATCAATGATCACAGTTTCAATGTTTTGGTTACGCCACTTTTTTTCCTCTTTTATATAGAAGGGGATTAATACGTTTTTTTTAAAACTACGCATAACTATATTTTTACAACATATTCTCACATTAAATTCACTGTTAACTGATTTTGCTTGTGTAACTTCCCATTGAAATTAAGCAACGGATTCAGAGAAGGATTTTATGAATTTAAGTCACGGTCACACACACACTCAACGAACACGAGACCTGTTGATAAGTTCGGACAATTAGGTAACAACTGAGGCATCGTTTTTGTCATATGACCAAGGCTCAAAGCCACAGATCCCGCATTTTGTGGTTTTGAAGCTTAACTGTATTCGATGGACATCTATTCCTTTATTTTCCCTAATGATGCTAGATGAAATCGAGATTCGAAGATATATATATGTATGAAATCTAGCCCTTAATGCATATATATATATATATATATATATATATATATATAATTAACAATTATGGAAGAAAAAAATATTTTTTGAATTTAAAATTTATATTATTTTATAATGTTTATCAAGCAGTTACGAGCTATGTCAAAATTTCATGAAATAAATGAATAGAATGGATATTAGATATCATATATCTTTAATGTAAATTTAACATTTATATTTTTTGAATTTGTAAAACATTAGTTTAAACTGTAGCATATGAGAAAGTATGGTTAAATACACTCTGTCGCAAAAAATTTATCAAGCTACAATCACGAAACTCGGCAAGAATGTAGTCTGTATGCAAATGATTAAAATCAATGAAATAAATGATGCGCATATTAGTTGCGCAACTGGAGAGTTTAAAAGCATGAGTACGAGCGCGGTATCCAAACAAATCTGATGATTTGATAGACGATATTGAGACTTAGGATGCTTTAATGTATTTGACGGACTTTGATAGGGGCCGTATAATAGGCCTCAGAGAAGCAGGTTGGTCGAATAGATTCGGAGCGATATGGTAGTTGCTCGGTGTAACAGTGGATCAAGAAGGTAGAGTGTACCGTCGCGGAGGGTCAGACGTCCCAGGAACACAAATGATCGCGAGGATCGTGCAATCAGAAGAGTGGCCACTTCGGCACCAACAACGTCGCTAGCATCGATTCAACACCACTTACCTCCTTCCAGACATCCAGTGCCATCAAGAAAACCATAAGGAACGACTGACCGAAGTAGGAGCCGACGTCCGCTAAGACGCTTACCACTGACCCCACATCATAGGCAGTGTCGACTGGATTTTTGCCAACCTCGGGCAACTTGGAGTGTGACAGACTGTGTCATCTTCAGTGGTGAATCCCGATTCAAGTGATGATGACTGTTGGAGGCGCATGCGGTCCGATCCGGCATTTATTGTCGAGTGGCATACAGCAATTAACATGTGGGGAGCAATTTTGGGGACACGATCATCTTTAGTGGTCCTTCAAGGCACTTAAAGATACGTGGACGAATTTTAACGCCGATTGTGCTACCCATGCTATCAAGTCGCCCAGGTGCCATTTATCAACAGGATAATGCTCGTCCACATATGCGCGACTCTCCCAAAATGTCTTCAAGGATCACGTCCTATTCACCAGATAATAAAGCATGTCTGATGAGAAGGCAACTGCAGCCGTCCCGAGATACAGGAGAATTAACTGCGCAGATGCAAAGACTATGGCAGGATGGGGGTCAAAATCTAATTGAATCGATGCCATTTTTCGGCTTGTAAATTTTTAACCTTTTGCAAGCTGTGACCGCTTAATAAAATGATATTTTGTTCTGAATTTTTAATCATTTGTTTATTTTCATATACACAGTGAATGTAGCTCATTGCATATTTTTTTTGACAGAGTGTATAATTGCACCCATTTCTTTACAGATGCTTGCACATATTTTGTATGTGTTTTATACAATATACAAAAGTATCTCAAAAATATCAAATGTAAAATTTTAAGCTTAAATTAATCATAATGCATATGGACTTTTTCTATAACAGAATATTATTTGATGTTAAAACAATTACTATAGTAAATATGTTTAATATTTTATATATACAGCCTCTGACAATAAAGTTCGGTGAATAGTCCTGTAATATTAACGTAGATGAAATATTAACCAAAGTTACTTTACTGTCCTTCGAAATAGTCATCTCCCATAACTATGCACCACTGATATCTGCTATACATGCCCTGGAAACTTTGCAAGAAGCCTTCTTTTGGGAGAGAGTTCAAAAGCCTCGTCGCGTTTCGTTGGATGTCAGAAATATCCTCAAATATCTTTCCTTTCAATTTGAGTTTGAGTCTTGGGAATAGGAAGAAGTCTGAAGCATTGAAATCTGGAGAGTCTGGCGGAACCCTTTTTTGCCAGGAACTCGGACTATATTAGCTGTGTGAGGGCGAGCATTGTCGTGAATAAAAAATCATTAATCTTGTTGTGCGTACTGGGGTCGTACCCTACGTAGACTTTTCATGAAACGGATCAAAATTTTAAAGTACCTTTCAGCATTCATCATCGTTCCCTCAGGTAAAAATTTCCTAGTGGATAATGCCTTGACTATCAAAAAAGGTGATGCTGTCAACAAGGAATGCGTGATTTTTCTGCTCTGATCTTTTTCCGACGAGGTGATGCAGGAGAACGCTATTCCATGCCCATTTCAAGGTCGTACTCGAGACACCAGGACTCATCTTCAGTGACAATACAGTACAATAAATTTGGTGTCGCATCCGCCGTTCCTGTGAAACATGCATGCTTCTGATTGTCAGTCGAGTGATGTGGCACAAGACGACACAACACGTTTCACTCATCCCTAAATTCTGGATAACGATTTGTCGTACGGATTCACGTATTATCTGCAGTTCATCAGCTATCATGCACACTGTTAATCGACAATTTTTCATGATTCAATATTTTCGTCACTGACGGAGGTTGCCGGTCTTCCGCTGTGGGGGTTGTCAGAAAAACTCTCCCGGTCTTCTCTAAAACGGGGTGGCCGTGGTAGCCGAGTGGTATAGGTATCGGACCGTGGCTTGCTTTGTCACGGGTTCGAGCCCAGTACCACTAAAGACCCGCCGTGTAGGGCAGCGATGCACGTTAAATCTGTCGAGAGCTGAAACGTCCTCCCGTTGGTGTGGTGTGATAGTTAGGAGAGGGGGTGCCAGCTCAGGTGTCGTCCACGTCACTTGACCATGGTTCAAAATTACGTGGTCCGTCGCCAAAAGCCCTCGTGTAGCTGAACAGTGCGACGTTAATATTCAATCAATCTCCAAAACGGGTGAACCACTCGTACACATGGACAATGCTTCATTTTCACAAACACGTACCAGCATCGCATAAGTTCCTTTTTCCAAGCTCAAAACAAAATTTTAAATTGATCTTTTTTCGTTCATTTTCCTGTTCTCAGTTAAGAACCAATACCCTAAGCAAGTACTTTGTAAAACAAGCCTCACACGGAACACAAACAACGCTCAACTGAAAAATGGTGGGGGGAAGCTATCGCTACGCATGTGCAGTGTTTTGTTTCGCCAGTGTTGCCAGATCGGACGTTCTGACTTCATTCACCGAACTTTATTGCCAGAGGTTGTAAATATACTATATACTGGGTGTCCATAATTAAACTTGAAATTTGTGAGCAGTCTGTAGCGCAAACTATACAGAGGAATTGCATTAAAATTGGGTAATAGCAGAATGAAATGATGGGAATTTTATCGAGGGAAAAAATGGGTTTCAAAAACCATCCCTAGGTGGCGTATCATAGCTTTATTGAGAACATATAAATAATCTACAAAAGTTTACAAAACATGCTCGACATGCTGTCCATTATTGTCTGTTACATCGTCTGTTGAAAGCTGCATGAATTGGGAAATGTTACGCATATAGCGTTCTGCGCTTTCCTTACGGTCGGATAGAGATGTGATGGGATCCTGGTAGACTATGGCCTTGAGGCATCAACACGGCCAAAAGTCGCAAGGATTCAAGTCGGGGACCTAGGAGGCCATGCTGTATGAAAACTGATGATTCTGTCGTCACAGAAATGACTCTGGAGCCCTTTTATCACACAACAGACGATGTGTGGAAGAGCACCATCTTGTATAAACACTGTGGTTGTATCACATTGCCTTGTCTGAAGAACCAGAATAATGGATTGCTCTAATAATGAAGCGCGTCGTTGACCGTTGATGGTGCATGCTTGCGGACGTTGCTTCAAATTTACTAATCATGTTTGTTAGTCCTTGACTCCCAAGTGGGCCGCTTCAAAGACCGAAATTTCCGCAAAGCTCCGTTTTGGTAAAACAATTTCCCCAGAAAAACATGTTCCTGGAGGTCATCTTCCTTGAGTTCCTCATTTTTTTCCGTCGATAAAATTCCCATTCTGCCAATTGTCATGCAATTCCACTCTATAGTTTTTGCATCAGACTGCTCGCAAATTTCAAGTTTATTTTTTGACATCCGGTACATATATATTAGATTATTTCTACTAGAATGAAAACTAGTACGAGCACACCTTTGCCTGATTGTAATTTATTTCAAAAATATTTATTACACACATTATGACTGAAAAAAAATGAAGATACTTTGTCATGTAAAACATTGTTTTGAAGATGACATGGCAGGATATAACAAAAAAGAACGAACATATACAAAATAAAAACAACTGAATACTATCTGGTGCTTCGAGCGACACACCCAATCCCTTTTTTCAGTTCTGTGAACCTCATATCGGAAAAAGAAAGTTCTACTACTTTCCTTGTCACTTGTTTGGTTGAAAGTTAGTATGATGAGTTTCAATGACATTACTCCGGGAAAGTTCAGACAAATGCGAGTTACAATTATAGTTATTGGGAAAGGTGCGGGTTTTTGAAAATTTTAATCGTGGTATCCAGAAAAGTTTTTAGGTCTAGAAACATGTAAAGTAAATGAAAGATTGAATGAACTATATATATCTTATTTCGATTCTCTCTTGAAAATCCAATCATGATAATTAAACAGATATTTATAGTCAAAATTTATCGTTGCATAGACAATATAGTCTCTATATGAAGTGTATTAAGTTTAAATTTTTGGCATAAGACTTAATTTATTTAAACCATAAAAAAACACACAGTGTTGAGATAATCGCAAATAAGTATAAGCAAACCAGCTTTTAATCATTAAATGAAAGATGTTTTTTCGAAACACAGCCATTAGATTATCTTAAATTTGAACACGAGAACGAAAAATATCTGATTTCAACTTCGCAAATGATTTTCAATGTGATAACATATGAAATTTAACAAAGAATTGTTTATATTTATATAGCTAGTCGACGCTTCATTGCTTGTAATCATCAAAGAGCTGTTGATTATTTCATGTTCTCCATCAACTATAAGAAAGCTCTTCAAGTTGCTTACCAGTGTACATCTTGGCATGACTATATTAGAGGACACTGTGCGGAATGTGGAAAAGATGGTAGCAAATGTGCCATTTTAGGTATTCAAGCTGACCAGTATAAACGCTTTAAAAACGACACGCAGTCTATTAAAATGTATTTAACCACAACAGGGTCTGCTCCATTTTGGGGTAATGTATATTTTTCACTGAAATTTCTATTTTATTAATTGTAGCAAATATATTTTGTACAAAAATGGATCACAAGCATTTCAATTAAAGTTAATAATCACAAAAAAGAGACTATTACATTAAAAAACAGTTCAAAACGTTGACTTCGCCAAGCAAAATTATTTATTTTTAATTAAAAAGAAAAACTATTTTGTATAAACAGTTTTTTTATATCCCTTGATGCAAATATCAAATGAATCAATTAAAAAATAAAAGTATCACATTAATTGAAGAATTCATTTCAAGATAAACAAAACTTTTCCAGAGGCTAATCCAGAAAATAATAAAGTGTTAGAATAAAATAAATCATTCAAATAGACGCACTAAGAAAATGAAATCAATAAAATTGACGCACGACCAAGGAACCTTTGCAAACTAGAAAGTTTAATCAGATTATGTAATCTTCTACAACTGAGCCAATTTATTTTGATTTAATAAAATTCCACCAATTTATTTATAATTTAATAAAAGGTCACATTCGAGTAATTAACATAAAATACATTCTGTGAAAGGTGTATTATTTTTCAGGAATATATATTTCACAGGATATGCGTATTAATTTTTTTAAAAAAACTTTTTCTTTCGTTTCTTTTTTTTTTTTTTTTTTTTCATTTTAGGGGACATGGTACGATTTACGAAAAAAATTTTAATTCAAGGATTTTCAAAAAATTTTTTATTGCTTCCTATGTGTGTATCCTGTGTAAAACAGATTTTGTGCCCAAAATTTCATAAAAAGCTAGCCATTTAATTTTTTAAGGAAAAAAAAAATTTGCGAAGTTATTTTAAAATGCTACTTCTCTACAAAAGTTGAGTTACATTTATGAAATTTGATTTACATGTACGTCAAACTATGTATAACAAAAGTTGGTATGGGTTTTGCGATAACATGGTTGGAATTCGTACAACACTTCTTTTTATGAATGCTTATTGAAAATTCCTTAAGAAATGTATTAAAAAATTTTGAATTCGAATATTTTTAAAAAAATAAGTATTGCTTTGATTCAAAAATGCATACCAACTTTTATTACATGTATTATTAGCAATAGGTAAAAAAAATTCAAAACATTAGGCACAAAAGAAAAAAAGCCTTAGCATTTTAAATGAAGACAAAATAGTTATTTTATCTTTCTGAGATAAGTAAGTTTGAAGTTTTGATTTGCCATAGGGATGTGAATAAAAACGAACGCAAAAGCTATCATAATTCTGCATTTTTTTAAATTTAGAGCTTTCAAATTTTGTGAGGTTATAGAAAAGTATATAAAGAATAATTTAGGCTATAAAAATTATATTTGATTTTTTGACCAATTTTTGTCATTTGAATCGTACTTTGTCCCCTTAAACACTAAAAATACCATTAAATGGTTTTATATCAAATAAAATAACTTAATAAACAACAATAAGGTCAAAAAAGGAAATAAGCTCTTTATATTAACATCGCGAATTTGAATTTTAAATATTGAAGACGAGCTTCGAAGTTTTTTGCGAATTTTGTAGAATAATCACAAGAATTTTTATTTTTATTAATTTAGTTATTTCAAAAGTAAAAACTACATTTCATTAAAGTGATCTAAGAATTCTTACTTATACAAAATGCGGACACATTTGAGTATACTGAATAATAAAATTTTTAAATTTTTTTTTTTTATTTTCATAGAATATTACTACAAAGTTGAAGTAAAATTGAGAAAGCCAAAAGAAAACTTTGAAGACAAAAAAGGAAGTATAATGTTGCAATTTCATGGAACAAGTCATGATTACAATGTGCAACTCACAACAAAGTAAGCACTGGTGAAAAGAAAGTTTTTTTTAAAGATTATTATTTGCAAAATTGATTAACCTAATTTAAAAATTTTCTTTTTCACAAAGTTTTTTCCCCTTCTCCTTATGATACTAGTTTAACTTTTCTGCTCTAAATTATAGTCTAAACCAGATTTAGAAAAATTGAAAATATTCAATTACATATAAGAACAGAAAACATTCATCCTATACTCTCTTTTCCCACACATTTACAGAATAAAATCATATTTATAACCTCTACGTAGCCGGATGCATCATAACCTGAGTATATTTTACCACTTATTGATCGCAAAAATTAGTGAATAATGACTAGTCTTTAATAAGTTCTATGCAATCACCAGTGGCGTAACGGAGAACATTCGGGACCCCCTGCAAAGTCATGTTTTGGGGCCCCAAACCAGATCATACGAAGGATTACAAAACCATATAATCAAGTTTTGGGCCCTCTAGAATCCTGCCCCCTCCTCGCTATGCGAGGGTGTACGTCACTCCACTGGTAATCACCTTATTAATTATTGTCCCCTAAAATTGCAGTGACCTTATTATTTTATATATATGTTACCGTTCAAGTGCGAAATCCGTTATTTCGTGGAATAACTAAGTATTTCCTTAAATAACTAAACGCCAGTTAAAGTATATAAAATTATTGAATTCTACGATTTAACTAAGTAATCTACAGAATAACGATTACTTGATCGTTAAATTACAAAATACAGCCCTCGAAAGTTCTTTGAACCAATTCTAGTTGCTTTTTTAGTCAGTTTTGAACCGCTAATAGCTTCTTTGCGATGAAATGTGTGTTGTGTACCCTTCATATTCCGTTGCTTTTAAACGTAGAATTTAAATGGTGTTAGCATTTCACATTTTGGACTATTAATAAATATTTTTGTTTTCAGACAATGACTTCAGCAGGAATGGGAAATAACAAAGATTTTTTATTAAGACCCTTTATTAAACAATCATGGGACAAAGAAAACAGTGTATTACTTACTCGTGAAAAGTTATTAACTTTGATAGCAGAAGTAAAAAGTGCTAAAACAGCACAAGAAAAAGTATCACGTGACTATTGGTTACTCCAGCATTATGATATCCGTGAAGTTCAAGTAGAGAAGTTAATTGTGCCAGTAACAAATGCAAAACATATTCTTTCTTTCCCCCCTTTCTGTTTAACTCATGTAAGCAATGTGAGCAAAAATAAATTATATCATCCGCTTTTCTTTATTATTAATCAATTAATCATCCGCAGTAGGAATAAACTGTATTTTTTCGAGAGGTTTTAGCTACTTATGATCAATTAATTTATATATGAAATAACTTTGAAATTATTTACTTTACACTTTAACGGTTTATCACTAGTTATTTCAAAAAATAACCACTTATTTCATGGAATAACTAGGTAAAGTATAAAATTGTTTATCTATTTCATATACTTTGATTCACTTGTCTAGTGATTTTATGAAATTATACATCTTACTGAAACTAACAACTATACACTTTAACGGTTACATATATATTTTATATATGTTTAATTTTAATGAAAACGTGATCTATCTTCATATAATGCTAAGAAAAATTTAGACTCAGTTTTCATTCCATTCCACATTTTTTTCCTGCACACATCTAGCAAAAATTATAGGGAATTTATATTACAAGCAATAAATGTAAGTATAATACGTTTTCTAATCCGATAACCTTAAGTGGCCACGGTAAACCCGAGTGGTCATTGTCGCATTCATTATCGGCGTTGTTTCTGTCGAGTTGAAGGTTCGAGTCCCAGTTGAAGTGAAAAAATGCTGGGTAGAAAGCTAATGCACATATTAAAACTATCGAGGCCAACATCTTTCCAATGGCGTGGTGTGGAAGTTAGAGAGTGGTGTAAAACATCAATCGATAAAACAAATTACATTTAGCATAAAAAACTACACATCCATGTAAAGAAAAAAAGAGTGTTACATTATATATGAATTTTGCTGTTAATAGAACGGATCCTGGATCGTTCAATGCCTGACAATCTTCTGAGATACATATTAAAACATTTCCTCCATTTTCTTAACACCCAAACAATTATTTCTTTGAAATCACTTTTCAGTAGAACATAATTTATTTTATGCTCCGAATCAAGGTTCCTTTCTAAGAAAACTGACGTCATTCTTCAATGCTTGAGCCCCAATATGTTATCCAATCTATCACTTTTAACTTGCTACTGTTGGAAGTAAATTAAAAGCAAACAGTTAGAGAAAAACTCTGCGAAGATACTTCTCAATACATGTCAATTTTGATTAGAGTCCAAACAAAAACTGCTGTTGCTATGTAATAACGTTTTTTAAAAATACTTTTAAAAATTAATTAATGATGATTCTGCGAGCCTGTTAAACAAAATTCATTTCACTCTGTTACAATGTGTTCTCTGGGACTAGGAATATCTTGACTCATTATACTTTAACGAGATCATTATTTAAGCAAACGCACACACCTCTTTCACCGAATTAAATTTTGGGTAGGAAATTCTTTGGCAAGAAATCAAATATATCAATTTTACTTTTTGCTGTCGGTGTCGTACCGGTACGAATTGATATTCTTTTTCTATTTGGAATTTGCTACGGTTAGTGATAACAAACAACAGTAGAGTAGAAACAATTTTATGGGAGGAATTAATTTTTAACTTTCTTTCATGTCTTACAAGCAAAAAATATTCGAAGAAAATGTAGTTTCAAGACGATTTAGGTTAACTATTTTGTAGTGAAAAACAAACATGGGGGGGAGTCAGTAGTTGCTGGATTTGTCACAAAAGTGTTGTATTTAAAAAATATCAATAAACAAGAATCATTCAATGACACGTTTCCTCGATCTCTTTCAAAAAGTGATAAATTGGATTTCTTGAATAATCTTTGCAACAGAGAGAGCAACAAAGTGTTTTGTCTGTGTTAATATCACAGCGGGGTAACAAAGAAACCCTATGAAGTCTATTATATTATTGTTAATCATATGAAACCGTTTACTGATGCAGAAATTGTGAAGGGGTGCTTCTTAAATGCTTCTAATTTAGTGTTAGGGGAAAAAATTAAAAAATACATAAAAAAAAATAATAATTAAAAAAAGCCAAATAGGAGTTATAATATTTTGATCAATTTTCCACATTTTAAATTTCCGATGTTATCTTGGTCCTAAAGCATTCCCCCATTTAACCCAATGTTGCGACCCGCGTGAAATAGCTGACATACGTATGCGGCCCAGCAGAAAAAAAATTGAGTACCCCTGGTTTATTCTATATATTGAAGTCCATAAAACAAATGCATTGTACGTCGAAGTATCAAGCTTTTTATAGAATACTATCATAGGCCAGTGATTTGTGTTTTTCTTTTACAAGTGTATGCGTTTAAATAATTTGTAAGATCTATACTACTTTTAATATCATATTATAGTATTTTAGCAAATATAAGTATTTTGTGAGATTATTAACAATCTGTAAATAAAATGTAATAATTTACCAAAAGTAGTAATGTATATTTTAAAGAGCCATTAGTAACACTACGAAGTTTAATAGGATTTTTACGAAATTTAAGGCTAAAAAATATACGTACAAATTTTATTGTAGTATGCTAAATGCATGACTAATTTTTTGACAAAAGGCCAAACAGATAATAAATTTCTCCTTTATAAATAAATGTAATATTACAGTCTTGTGTGGTATTCAAATATTTTTGGTTTTTGTGTAAAGGATGAGAAGGCTTTTAGACAGTAAGTATCCATATTTTATTGATGAACAAACGAAAGGTACAGCACAAACAAGCGAACATTCAAGACAATCACAAAAACATTCATTATTCGCTCCCGAGATCTGGTCTATTTATAATCATGCTCAACCGGAAGCTATTAAAATCATATCATTTCTAGTAAAGGATTTTTTTATTCCTCCATGTACACGGATGATACAAGATTGCATCCTCCAAATTTAAAACGCTCAAGTTTAAGTTTGGGGGAGCTACGGTTACGGTTATTCCCCATAAAGTGGGTAAACTAGAAATTAATTATCACGCCAAGTCCTGGAGGGCTCAAGGTCATAATGAATCAAAGTCCCTCAAGAGAAAATTTAAGTGAATTATTACACACGTGTGTATGTGTCACAATTCACTCAAATTTTCTCTTGAGGAACTTTGATTCATAATGACCTTGAGCCCTCCAGGACTTCGCGTAATAATTAATTTTTAGTTTACCCACCGAATGGGAAATAACCATAACCGTAAATATAGATATATATATATATACAAATTCCATGGAGGTTTTACCTGGATGACTCAGAATCTCATAACAATGCTGGGTTGTGAATGCTTTCCAGACACGATGAATGACATAGCAAGAACGTCAATTCTAGCAAAGCTACTTCATTTTACACGCTGATGCAGCTATAGTAGGATAGCTGATTCTAGGAATATAGGAGTAGATGGAGTGGATTATAAAGAACAATGTTTTGCATTTTTACCAAACCGCATACAGATCCAAGCACAGTACCGTCGACCAGCTCTTTCACCTTTGCCAGTCCGTGATCGACGGTTTTCAAGAAAAGCCGCATAAGAAAGCAACTATGGTACTCCTAGATCTCTCTGCTGCTTTCGACAGAGTATGGAGACCTAAACCGATCAACATCATTCATGCAACAGGCATAACGCCAAACGCTCTGATCTGAATAAACGATTTCCTTAGAAAAAGAAGCTTTAAAGTCAAAGTAAATGACACCTTCCCAAACACTCACTACACGAAGGTAGGAGCTCCCCAGGACTCTGTGCTTAGTCCACTCCTTTTCCTCCTCTATATGAATACGACTGACCACCATTTAAGCAAAGATGTCAAAGTGGCCTGTTATGCCGATAACATTGCAGTGTGGCATACGCACACAAACTTGTAAACTTCACAAACAACCTTAAATGCCTGCATGCAATCGATTGAAACATGGACAAAGGAGCTTAAGTTCACTGTTAATCCAGATAAAATCAATTTTTGCATCTTCTCAAATGACAGAAAAAATCGAAGCTCCTTCCATTCTATCATCAAGCTCTTCGGCTCGGAAATAAATCAAACTTCTAACCGAAGGTACCTTGGTCTCACTCTTGACGCAGAGCTAAGATTCTCGCAACACCTCGGCCATATTTCAAATAAAGCACTAAAAAAACTTAACATCCTTAAGAGACTTTGCGGTGCTTCTTGGGGATCAAATCCAAAAACGCTTCTAAATACATATACCTCCATCGTTATGCCCATTCTTGAGTACGCTGCACCCATTTGGACACCAGCCAAGCCTACTGCAAAAGAAACGATTGACTCAATCTAGTACAATCACGAAAATCATCACCGGAGCTGTCTCATCAACAAACAACATCAAAGCTGAAAAGGAATGCGACTTCACCCCATTAGAAAGCAGAAAAAAATTATATACAATTAAATTCACAAATAACATACGAAGCCTACCCGATAACCGTATTTCCAGCAAAACTTTCAAAGCGTGGAGTGATAAATCCAGGCTTAAAAGATCCTCAACCCTGAAACAAGACCAGGAGGTCAGAAGTGACATCAACTTCCAGCACGAGTCACTTGACATTCCGAAAAAACCTTCACACACTCTGCATTTTCCCTAGCAGACAAAGATAAATTAGTACCTCGTCAGACCCTACACTAAAAAAAGAGCCTTCCTCGGTAACCAAAGGAAAAGGCAAGCATATCATCGAAGAACTTATCACCTTAACTCAAAATCTGGCAATCGCCTAGACTGACAGCTCATCCGACTCAAAACTTGATAGAGGATTGTCTCATTTATTTCCCCAAACCGAGAGCATGAGTACCATAAAATTCAAGTACGGAAAATCGCATCCAACTACACATGCGAACTCATTGCTATCAAGAGTGCATTGGAGATTTTCCTTTCAAAAAGCTTCCAAGAATCCAGCGGCATCATCATCTTCACAGACTCAAAATCCACGCTGCAAGCCATCCAGAAGGGTAAGTGCCAAATCAGCCATAAAATCATCCAATCCATCGACAAAATCATCACAAAAAAAAAGAGATCCTACACGCTACAATGGATACCAGCCCACGTAAATATCCTCGATAATGAGAAAGCCGATGAACTTGCCAAGAAATCCAGAGCTTGCCCCCAATTATCTAATCTCACGATCCTTATTGACGCCATTGCAGTTGCCAGCCGAAGACTAACCAACAATAATTTTAAATATTCCATCTCAGCTCTAAATAGTAACCTTACAATAGCATCGATTATAACTAGACTTAGAACAAAGCACATAAAAGGAATGAAAATCTCAAACGACGGACAAAGAAGTTACACAAAGCATTGCCCAAACTGCCCTAATGTTCAACGGTCTCCACAACATATCTTCAGTTGCCCAGCAATTCAAGCCAGGCTTTTCAAGATCAGCCCAGAAGATTTGATCTCCTCTGATAAAGCTGGCGTACTGGGCTGTGGAGTGTAATGGGCAAGCCGCAAAGCGGATGTATATATATATATATATATATATATATATATATATATATATACACGCGCGATATATCCCCTGAAGCATACTCTCAAACAAAGAAAAAAATTTCTGGACACATGACAGAAGGTTCTTTCCAGAGATCCGTAATTAGTTATGAACGATTATGATGGACTTAGAACATTGAAAAGACTTACGAATCTAGTTCAAGAGAATCCAAATTCGAGTATAGTTAAATTGTTGGAATTTCTTGCTGCATCATCTGGATGAAAACGACATGCATTTAGATCACCTAAAGCGTCGTGAAACCTACAACGTAATAGCTGATGAGAGAATCCGAAATGTTTTTAGATCTCTGAGAATGTCCAAAGCTTCCATGCGCCATAATTATTAGGCCTGCATCACAGTTCTTGAACTACAATTTAAACACGGTCTGTATGCAGTAGGCCATGTTACTTTTGTTGATGCATGTACAATAATAATTTGAATATTCATTTACGTGGTGTCCTTTCCTTTCCTACGCACACTCTATTGCATGCACATTATTTCTGATATAGCATTGCTATGCGATTCCGAGTAGTCCTCTTCAGTGGTCTTCAAACTGTGTTCTATGGAACCCCGGGGTTTCACGAGGCATACTCAGGAGCTTCACGAGTTACAATAAAAAAAGAAAAGAAAATTATAAATGTGTATGCAAAATGGATTCCCGTTCTCTACGGTTTGTATAACCAAAAGTATCCAAAACTCATCCTAATCATTAAAAAAAAAAACTGAAAAATTTCTTTATACAGAATAACTTTCTTTTATGATACTTTTTTTAGCTTTTATTATAATACAAAAAATGATATCAATACTCTTTTTATATGCCTACCTACCAGATTGTGAATATTCTATAGTTTACTACCCGGAGTTCCACGAAATAATTTTAGATTTCTTAGTACAATATTTTGCAAAACTAAATGGTTTTCTAATGAAGAACGCGCCTTTCTTCATTTGTGAAAAAAAAGTACCTATAATGAAGGAGAGGAAACAATCTATCGACATGCCAACAGATTTATGTTAAGATTTAAATTTAAGCAAAAATAGCTCCTAAATTTTAGCTTCAAAACTCTTGTAAAATACACAGGATTTCTCCCACAGCTATAAACATTTTAATGCCATTCAGAACAATATATCTAAGAGAAAACTATTTCACAATGTGAGTGGCTAGAAAAAAAATTAAACGCAGTATATGAAATGCGACTGCAGATAATTTCAATAGACCTAGACATCGGCAGTTAGTGTAAAAAAATGTGCAAGCACATATCCCAGTTAGTAAATATAACCATGGACTGGTGACACTTGATCACAAATTAATGTTATAAACTATATTAAAATTACATAAAAATTTTCAATAACAGTACAATACTGTCTTTATGTAAAGTACTTATAGCATGTTGATCTACTTTTAATATTATTTTAAGATATAGTCTTGTGCGTGTATGTGTCTACGAGTGGAATGAGGTTCCCGAAAACATCTTATAGTTCCGAGAGTTCGTTTGAAGAACATTAGTCTAGTTGTACCTTACCTCTCCTGGTAATGCTGATGCTAAGACCCATCGAAATTCGCCTATCGACGCTGGCATTCAATTGCCAAAGTAAAAAAAAAAAAAAATCAAGGTACAGACAACACCCAATGCCCATTTTCACTGTATAAAATATACTTTTTTTATTAACTATTTTTAAGGAACATTTAAGAGACAGTTTTATGCATGACTTTTTCTATTTATTTTACATCTTACAATACTTTATAGTTTTAATTCTTCAAACGTTACCGTGAAACAAAATACCGCTCTCTGAGAACGAACCCATATACAGGACCGTTTTTAACTTCCCCGGCTTCCTAGGCACTTCAAATTGTTCCACCACCCATTGTTCCCTTTACTATTTCCAGAGCACCCCCTCCTTCAGTTCTTACCCTGCCAGTTTTGGTTCGGGAGAGATTTTCCCTTACAACTCTTTTTCCTTTATTTGTTTTTTATCTTTGTAGAATATTTCCATTATACCCACCACCTATGTACCCGCCGTATCCTGGACTGGCAACCGGAAGCCGTAAGGAAAAGAAAGTGGCATGGTTTGAGCACTCTTGTTCATTTCTTACCTTACGACACCACGGATCACCCACCCAGCCTTTTCTATATAAATTAGTACAGTGAATTAATGTGAAATCGTTTACAATGACGGTATAGACTAGACATTATTGTATGAACTGTTTTCAATTTGTTTATTAACATCTCTTACCGTTCTATTATTTTCTACTTTTAGACGTTCTTATTCTTTGCTGAGTCAATGTCATTGTACTTGTACAAAAAAACAAAGGTTTTTTCGATCTTTGAAAAATCCTTAATGACATCATTGTAATCAATTTCCATAGTAATATCGTTTTTAGCGCATAGCAACATCGAACTATTAAGCTTTTCATTTTCCTTAGTTGGGAAGAAATGCTTCTCTCATGACTCGCTAGATGGTGTTACGTTTGCTGTAATTTTAATTTTTTTTCCTTTTTTGCCGTCCAATTTGTTGCTTAGCGCGCCTAAGCGTAAAAGCGGCCCTGCTCATATAGCCAATGCCTAGTCTCTAGTATACTAGAGCAATACTAGTATATACCAAAAAGTTGTGGCTTAGAAAAATAAACATATTTTTGAATTGTCTAGTTTCAATAAACGAAATCGACTCCATTTTCATTTAGATAGTGAATACTTGTTGAATGTTGTCTCTTTACAGGCAAAGCTTGAGAATATAATTTGTATGAGCAAATCTATTTCCAAAGAAGGCAACTAAAAAAAATTTTCAAAAAAAGTAAGCATCAAAATAGTTAATAATTTTTAATTTTAATTTGTTTTCTTATTGCTTCTATTTCCCATTATCTAAGAAGGGATATTTTACCAGTAGTAAGGAGAAGCTAATTCACATAATCATCATTAATTAAGCAATATAATTATTTTTAGAAAATGTTATTACATAGCATTTTTTTCACAAATTGTATTTTCCATTTTCAGTCAATTCTAAAGAGTTCTGAGAAAACCTTGAAAGGTTATTTTGCCAGGGGAGAAACAATACTAACTTTTATAGGTACAAATTGAGATTCCAAAAGATATTTTGTAAAATATATGTATCGACATATAAAGCGCCCTCCCCCTCTCCTTTTTTTTTAAAAAAGAAATCTGAAATGCTTTCTCTTATATATTTGAAAAGTTATCCCAGGCTTTTCAGCAATGGTATGCTTCTAAAACTACAACCCTAAAGTACAAAAAAAAGAAAGTGAGGGACAAAAAAGGTGTTTTATTGATAAAAATTTACACGACGCGTCATTTTTTTAAATGAATAGTATTTAATTTTTTTTTTTTACATAGAAATCTAATTATTTTTTTTATGCTCATCTTTTCTTTGTTTTTAAAGCTACTTTTTTTTATATCTGGTGTATAGCGCGCACTCGTAAATTTCAATTTTATTTTTGTGTAAAAAGTACGCGCTTAATACCGGAATATACGGTATACACATCTTTTTAAATCGAAGTTCGATATTCATTTTATTTTTTTTCAACATGAATAGTGATATGCTTCTTTCTTGCCTTTACAACAGAACAGGAAATCTAATTCATGGAGCTACTTATACATACCTCGTCCGACATGTGAAAGAGCTTGGAGAACTGCTTAGTGTTAAATTCAGCTGGGCGAGTTCATCATGGAATTTTTTCAAAACGCATACTCTCTTCTTAGATTATGTGACAATAAAGCCAATGAATGTTATTGATGAAAGGTAAATTTTACAAAGATTTAAAGTCAAAAGGAGAAAACATAGGTTTATTAGTTTTAAGATTATGATCGGTTTCATAATTTTTAATACTAAAGTAAAACGATAACAAATAAGAAGTTCGGAAATAAAATAATACATATAGAACACTTCGAAAATATAAGACGTTCTATGAAGACATAGTCGTAGAAAAAAAATATGCATTACTTAAATTCTATTATTTTTAATATTTTTTTTTTATTCTGAGCAAAATTCAAGAGCACATTTCATTTTTCCGTTGCCTTTTTTTTAATACTTTTAACATAAATTTATAGTATTTCAAGGACCCACAATTCGAGCAAGATATTAAGATAGAAACAGATACTTTTTCATATAACAGTACATAATTTTCATAAATTTCTGTCAAACTATTATAGAGTGATTTCGAAGAATCACTCTACAACAGTTGGGCAGAAATAAATTTGAAAACGCTACTTAAAACAAAAGTTACTAATTTTTCACTCAAAACCTTAAAATTAAATTCACTTTATTTTTCCTTCAAATAAGAAGTTTACTTTTTAATACTTGGATTTATATATATAGTCATAAACTTCACATGAAATTAAATATATTTTAGTGTTGTCGGGAAAAAACAAAATATTAAGGAAAATACCCAAGCGATTCCAATTATTTTTTTATTTAGCTCAATACAAAAAACACATTAAGACTTCACTTAAATATCCTTCAAAATTTTTAAACCATTTATAAAATAACCTTCACAATAAAACACAAAAGAAAAAAAATAGAAAATCTTACATTACAAATGGTAATTTTAATTGCTATCTTTATACCATGTAAAACTTACAATATTTTTATTTACAACACTGGCTCGGCACAACTTTTCTACAGATTACAAGTACATATTTCTTTCACTGCCCTATTACTATTTCATAAGATAGCACTAAGTAATTTTTCTTAGTTTTTAATTTCTAAAGATGATGAACGTGTATTTTAATTATTTATACATTTCCTCATATTGTTAAATTCATGCTTCATATTTTCACGTCATAAAAGTCTGCAAAAGGAAAGCTTCGGACGAAATTAACTCAAAATTTAATTAATAATTTATAATAAAATGTCTTCAATCTATTAAGAGCTTTATGACGTTCAAAGAATTGAAAAAACAAAGAATAAATTTATAACGAAATACTAAGACAAGTCTTTTGGAAGTAAATCTAAGAGAACCCAAATGTGGTACTATAAATATAAAACTTTACCATTTTGAAACAAATATTAACAATTCTCCTCATATATATTGGCCTTTAAGATACAAAAATATTTTTATGTGCTTTTTGAAATACATTAATATATATATATTTCAGAAAACAGGAATATAAACAGAAATTCTGCTATGAATCAGTAGAAGCCATAGAGTCGAAAAAGGAGTACTTTTTAAAGGAATGTAAATAAAAAGAGTTTGTATTGAGATTTTTAAAAATATTTATATAAAGAACAACAGATTTAAAGAAAAATGGTTCTGTATTCATTCATTTGTTCAGTGTACATTTGATGCAATGTTTTGTAATGCAGTACATCAACTGCATTTATTCAATATGTAATTGATGTACTGCATCAAATATTTAGAGTCACCTAATTTTTTCACCTACTAAAACACTCAGTGTCATGGACTGATTAGCAAGCAATTACTAAAAAAGCAAAGTAAAAAAAAAGCTTTGAACTTAAGAAAGTACACACTAAGCACTATTACAAAATTTTCATTAATGAATGGACACAAAAATTAACATTTTACGATCAAATTTTAAATTACCCTTTTTTTTATTTGTTGAGCGAGCTCTTAATCTCCCATTAAAAATGCAACTGAGTTGCTAAAAAATTATAACTTAAAACTAATTCAGTTTGATCGCAATGTTAGCTGGGCAATTGAATGAATTTTGTTTAAAAGATAACCGAAAATATGATTAGAATATTTGGGATTTTGAATTATAGAGATCATATAACCTAAATTCTTTAAATGTACGTTCCCTCCAATGAAACATTAACATAATAATTCTTAAAAATTAAAATTACTTGTTAATAAAACGTTACACTCTGAAGCAACAAGAAGACTATTGACAACGGACCTCGTAATTTTAAGCCATGATCAAGTGGAACGGACGATACTTGAGCTGGCACCCTGCCCTCTAAATTTCCATACCACGATTTAACAACGTCAGGACTTCTAACTTGGACAAATTTAACGAGCATCAGCTCCACTACACTGTGGGTCTCTAGTGCTACCCAGACTCTCGAGCCTGTAACACAATACAAACAATGTCGGATACTAGTTTGTCATCGTATCTCGGTTACAGCTGTCATGCAATTTGAGAATATTTTAGATTGTCAGCACCAACCAGTATATCTTTAACAAATACTGTGTGGCTGTTGTGAGGTGTAGGGATAATATCTTTCAACCTTATATTCACTTTGTCATGGGTGCATTTACAATAATACATTTATAAAAATGATAACAGGGCAAATGTCCAAATAGGGCTCACCTGGCCTATGAATTTCTGGAAAGCAAAAATATTCGTAGGCTGGATTGGCCAGCTATACATCCACACATTGACCTATAGAGCATATTTGGTACGCTCTTAGGAAATCATTTGCAGCTCATCTTGCTCCTAAAACTGTCCAGAGCTTGAAACAGCGTTGCTAAAGAAATGGGACCCACAGTCACAAGTACTTATAAAGTGTCTCACTTTTAGAATGAATTCATTTTATGAAAGATGTATAATTGTAAAAGAGAGGATCGTATTCCCTATTGATACATTTTTTTGTTCCTTCTTGTAACCTCTCTTAGACTCTTCAGCACTGATGAGCCAAACCCACAGTTATATGTAAGCTGCATAACTTTTATACCGTACTTTTTACATTATTTGGCATATCAATATACATACCTGATATCATTAAAATATTTCCAATACTTTTAGAGATAATCAACAAAAGTGAGATTTCTCTTAATTTTCAACAGCGGTGTATCTGTCACTCTTATTTGAAAATGAATAATTTTTATGATTGATTTTACTATTCTGCTTAAATAATATATTTCTGCACGAAAACTGTAATACTAAGAAAAGTAGGGAAAATAGAGAATATACTCCTTGGAGAATTTTACCGTGCGAAGTAAAGTATAAATACTAAAAATTCGAAAACGAAGTCATAAGAAATTAACTAAATCTATCCCTTTGTTTTGTGTCTCTGTAGCACTTATAACTGATCGCGTACTACATGGTATTGACGAATACAGATAACCATATATGGAACAAAATTTTTTTAAAAAAATGAATATGTATGTGCAACCATTATTTAAAGTTACTTGATGGACAACTGGGCCAAGTTTCTAGTAATCATTTTTGATAAGAACCTGTTCAAAAACAAATCGAGTAGCAGGTACAAATGAAGGAAGAATCGATACTTGATAAAAAAAAAAGTTGATCAATGTGTGCAGTAGTATTGTCTTGTTAGAGAGTAAGAATGGTAGATGTAGCATTTACAAGACACACTTGGTTCCATTATCTCGCAAATATAACTTAGCTTATTCATTATGCTTGGTGCGGGAATGAATGAATATTCTCCTCAAATTATAAATTTGAAGAAAAAGCTAATAAAATCCGCAAAAACAGCGCACTAGGTAGCATTACCATTGATCAAAGACACGAACAGCATAATTCAACATATTATACCTACACTCGGCGGAAAATTTGACTTACTGTCGTCTCTCTGAGTACCTTCCGTTTATTCCATCACTGAAGTTGGTTTCATCAATCTTAGAAAAGTCACAAACATAAGTGCCAAATTACATGCCTCATATGGACCACATCCGAACAAACAATTGTTCCTAAAACTGCAACTATTGTTGGTCTATGAAGTACTGAGGAAGAAAACCTGACCCGCAGACACAACATAAGAAATAAATTGCTTGCTTCAAGAGTATAAATGCTGTTTGAACTAGAGGGAGACCTTGCTCGTTATGTGCAACACAGTGAATACAGGAAATAATCTCCTTGTATACATTCCTCCTTTTCGAATGTCCTCAGCAAAGAAAAGTTCTGAAGAAGCAAATTAATGAACTGCTCAAGAAAAACATCCTCAAAGAATGTGAATCTGCATATGTCCCTGTTTTACATGTTCCTAAAGCAAATGGAAAAGTATGCCACTGTGTGTTGATTACAGAAGACTTAACACCTTAATAAAACCAGACACATACTTTCATCATGTATGGATTGATCTTCTGGAAAAATATTATACTATCATCTTTTATGTCCATAAATGATCTACAATCAGGTTATGATCAATCGAAAGTAGGAGGAGTTGATCAGGAAAAAAATTACTTCATTTCATACTGAGTACTGTTAGCATATACTGTTTATGTTGAGAAATGCACCCACCATTTTCCAACACATTATGGATACATTTCAAAGTGGCTTGAAGGATGTTTTTTTTTCAATTTCATACATTAAATACATTATCGTTTTGTCTGAAATTTCGGCTAAATATCTACAAATTGCTTTCCCCATCTCTATTCAAACTCCATATAAAGAAAGATAAATACCATTTGGTCAATCACCAAGTCAAATATTTTGGATTCTGGGTAACAAAAGATGTGATTAAAGCCGATTATGAGAAAATTTGTTCAGCAAATACCAATTCCAACAAATGTAAAAGAAGTCTAGAAACCTCTGTTCACGGTTTCATAGATATGACCCAAAACTTGCAGAAATTGCCCGATTGTTTAGTTACCAGAAAAGGAATAAACATTTGGGTGGCCTAAGAAGTAAGAACCCCTGAAACTATGAAAGAGCCCTTAACAACACTTCCTCTGTTAAACAGACTGACACATTTCAAAGTTTTTTATAATCCCTACAGATTCAACACCTTTTTATCAGTTCTTGAGGGAAGTGGCATGCAACAACATGTAATTGAATATGCAAATTGTTTGTTGATTACAGTAAGCTACAATCATTCATTTAGTGAATGGGAAACCTTTAAAGTAGTATCGGCCTTAGAAAAATTTCATGAGTACATTGAGATTCAAAAAATCACCATAGTTTCAGATTTACCACTAAAGCAATTTTCGAGCAACAAATCACCTTTTGGTCGTTTAGCAAGATGGGCTCTAGAAACCTAATTCAATTTGAACATTGAATACACTCAGGGGAGATCTAATGTAATAGCTGATATGTTGTTAAGGCCAACATTTTCCAACGAAGATACTAACACACTGTGAAAAGTACGCGATCTCTAAAACTTACTAGTTAAATAGTCAAGCAATATCCAAAAAACAGATGGCAGTAACAGATTGATTTGAAAGTGACGATATATATAAGAACTTTGCTAACTATGCCAGCCGCGAACATCTCATTGACCAAGGTGCCTTATATCATTACTCACCCGAAGTATATTAGAAAAACCTTAAACAAAATGCAAAATAATAATAATAATAATAATAATAATACTAAATAAAAAATAAACAAGAGCAAGACAAATAAAAATTTCTATCTCCGACAATGATACACATTTTTCAAATCATACGACAAAGTTTGGGTGAAATAAAAGGACTATAAAAATATAGTTCTTCTGTTGAGATCTCCCAGTGGCGTACAAAACTGACAACCTTGCCAATCCAAACCATATCTTAGGAACTTATGTTTCAGCACTAAGAGAATGTCATGATTGTGTTTGATCGATATATAGTTTAATTAAAATTGCACTTTGAAGCCATACTAGGGTGAAAGAGAATATCAGAAACCCTAAGTAAAATGAAACATCAAACCTATGGCTCTTTTATTTTGAGGTCATCCTAGAAAAATCTAGCCATCTTCTCTGCTGGGATGTCCTTAGAGTCAGACTCATGCGCTATATTCCTTTTTATTTATGTACATGCTATATTTGTTTCTTATGCATTGATATTGTTCTTTTTGTATGTCCATCTACCAAATAATTTAAACAACAAAAATCAAATTAGACCAATTCGTTGCCTACAGCTGTGTACATCTTATCCATGTATATACATCATTCAATATTTATCCAAGTATCTAATAATTTAGGACAAAAAAGAAAATTCTACTGTGTTGAACCATTTTAGCATAATATATTATATGATATGTTACTGATGAACTTATTTTATGGCATATAGCTTTACAAAGGCTACAAAAAAAGATAATTCATTTTTTAAAAAAATAGTTCTAAAAATGTAAGTAATAGTTATGTGAATTTCTAAAAAATTTGTTTTACTAGTCGAACGATTAGTTCAAATAGTTATGGTGTGTCCTTTTCCTTTTAATACAAAAATTAACAAACAAAAGTTCAGATTTTGTTTTTACATTTACTTGTTGCATATTCCAAAAACAGCAATGACTCTTACGTACAATCACATTCACAGGAGCGTGCAATAATATTGCATCACCTATACATTTTTTATGTTCTAACCTTCAAAATTATTTTAAATGAATTGAAAGATTATGAAATTGCATAAAAAGTTGCTTTAGCTAACAAAAGAAATGCACAAGTGAGATCGTATCAATGATTTCATCAGCCGAGCGGTATTACAAAAATGCCGGAAAGAAAAATTGTGATTTGTACATGTCTTTTAATGGTGGCTTCTTTTGTGCAGTTAACTCCATACAAGAACAGTGGTGTACTGGTATTGTTTGCCAAAGGGTTTTCTCTACATGTAATATCCAAAAGAATCGGCTTTAATCAATCCCGCGTGTCTTATTAGCTGACTGGTTTGCTTTGGCTGATAATGATGCTAAAAGAAATGTACTGCACCAGAAAAGAGAGATATCTTGTTGTATGGGTGAGTGAATATTAACGTCGCACTATTCAGCTACTCAAGGGCTATTGACGACGGACCTCGTAATTTTGAACTATGGTCAAGTGACGAGGACGACACCCGGGTTGGCACCGACTCTCTTAGCTTGCACACCACACCAACAGGAGGACGTTGGAGCTCTCGACAGATTTAACGGGCATCCCCCCTCTCACACGGCGGGTCTTCAGCGGCACTTGGCTCAAACTCATGACATGCCAGCCACGAGTCCGTTACCTTGATCACTAGGCTACCGCGGCCACCTTGTTGTATGGGAGTAGAGTAAATGTAGGAAGTAATATTCTTTACAGGTGTTCGATTTTAAAGGGACTTATGAGATGTCGGCCATGAAACGCTTTCCAAATGCTTAAAGCCCCAAAATTAGAAATTACTTGAAGTGAGCCAAACAAAATACCAAATGGACTTCCGAGCAACAGAAAAACAGTTATCTTTTTAAATAAATCAAATTTCATCTTAATTAACAATCCGAATGATCAACAAGAAATCTGCCATAGAACTAACAAAGAGTTTAGCACCGACGGTGTTGTATTTAGAGTAAAATATCCAGTATCTCGGAAAATGTAGGGGTGGTTTTCTTATCAAAGGATGGATAGACTCAAATTTGTTCAAGTAACTTTAAATGTTAAGGTACACAAAGATATTCCTTGCGGAAAACTCTTGCCTATTTCAAAGTCAGTGCGACCTTCAGTAGTGTAAAAGATCTTTAATCTAAGACATGTATTTAAGTCTTTCATCATACAAACTTCTCTGTTAAGAACTTATCAGCCATTAAGGATACCGTAACACATAGATAGAAAAAAAAAAGCACTAACTGTCTGATGTGACAATTATTACATCCTGGCAGTGGTGTAACTGATCCCCCCCTGGGCCAGTCACATTGCGGGGAGGCCCAGGGATCTAGCAGGCCACAAAGCCTGACTGCTGCCAAGTACTTATCCTTTGTTAAATCCAACTTGGGGGCCCAAAACCTGACTATGCAAGGGACCCGTTACGCCACTGCATTCTGGTACTTATTTTCTCGAATAAACCTTTTATAATGTAAAACAATTTTAAAACAGATCTATTACCTTAAATACAAACTTATTTTCATTATGCATGAGAATAAGAACAAAAGGTATAAAGTATGAAAATCATTCAGAAAAAAATAATCCAAGCTCAACATCTAAAATTCTTCATAATTAAAAAGTAAACAATGATAGATGATACTTGAACTTATTGAAGAAATGTCAAACTTTGTGCTATGAATAACGATTGCATTAGTTCTGGTGCCATACTATACAGGAAACATTAAAATGGCATAAGCAAAACTCAATGAAAAATTGACTAAATCAAAATCTCTTGTTATTCAAGCATAGCTAAAGTACCTACTTCGAAAATGAAACTATCAAGCATAAAATGTGTTTAGTGTAAATTAACATATAAACCAGTTACAGTGTGTGTGTATGACTTAAGGAGGAAATTCAAATATTTGTAAACATTTCAAACAAAATAGATTCAAGCATTACTTGCTTTACAATATTCAGTTTTCAAAAACAAAATTTTTCCATCGGAAAACTTTTTAAGCATCACTCAGTACATAAGATTTATAATAATTACATTAATATATATATATATATATATATGTAACGTATTGTAGTAGCGTTGGCCGGTGTTGGTTGTTGACATAACCGGTTTATTGAAAACATCTTTAGAATTGAGTTTCGTCTTTTATTTTGAAACACACATAGCGTAATTGGTCAATCACTTTATATTTTACATCTATTTTTTAAAAACACATAAGCAGACACATATAACAGAAGCGACATCTTGACGGACACAACACAAAGACAAAGAGCTACAGTTATTTACATTCTTACATGATGGAAGAAAGCAGACAAAAGAGAGCAGTTACACCAGATTTTTGCTTTTATATCAACAGTGGTTATTACGTAATAATAGTTCTGATTGGCTAGAATGGGCGGGACAGGGATTTCGGACTAGCCGATTACGATTAAGATTACAATGTTAATTTTAAACCAAAGAGTTAAAGTTATTTTGAATATTAGTACAAAGAGTTAATAAAAAGGATACTAGAGGGAATTATTACATTTCCCCCCTCCGTAAGACGCAAATGTGCGCCAGGGCCCTTGACACAGACCCATATCTTACAGAGATTAAATTTAAAATTTTGAATAAAATTATTATTAATTTAAAAACTTCTTGTGCACTTGCCGGTAATGACATACATAGCATGATCTCCAACACAGAAATTAGATTATAGAAAAATATAAAAACAAAAATATATACTGTTAAATTGTATAAAATATGGGTACTCATAAATAACATTCAAAACAAGATTTAAAATGCAGTAAAAATCAAAAAGTATTGCTCCAAAATGTTCACATTTTCTTGAGTAGCTGATGTAATAATGTTCACACCACTAAACGTTATATCATAAAAATACACAATATTAAAAATAAAAACAAGGAACACTTGAAATGGAATGAAAATAAAATAAGATTCAAAATAATTGTAGCCTAAAATATCAAAATATCATCAATGATAAACATCATGGAAACATCTAAATTTGTTTCAAAAATAAAAAAAAATTGACTTCGTCTAAAAGTAAACATAATAATCTGAGACTATTAAGGAAGGGGAATTTAATTCAGACTCTTCCCTGTTTCCATCCAAGAGCACACACTTCTCCAAAACTGAAACAGTATACCGAGATGAAACAGGAAAAAATCCGAAATGGATTGGAAGATGGACCCATGTTTCGCACATTATAAGATCTGCAATCATTTCTTATCATGATATTTCACAACAATAGTAAAAAAATATCTCAAGAGTGGAAAGGGGGTCCACCTAAGAGGGGTAAAAGGAAAATGATTTGGCTTTGTGTAGGTGTGTGTGTGTTTTTTAGTGTAATTATTATTATTCATGTGTGAATTAATTTCAATTCTTCAGGAGGATAATAAGTTCTCAATTTTGAAATGTGGACAATTTCAGTAGGTTTTTTAGTTAATGCGTTAGGCTTGGTTATTTCATAATTGACATCTGACAGCTTTTGTACTATTTCGTAGGGGCCTGAAAAATTTGGGGATAATTTTCTTCAATTTGGATAGTTGAATTCTTGATAAATTACAATGTCATCCGGTTCAAAAGGAGAATCAATGAAACATGCATCATATTTGATTTTGTTTTTCTCACAATATTTTATGGTGTTCTCTTTTGCTAATTTTCTGGCTTCTTCAACTGGAGGGTAAACTTGATTTTGAGCTAATGGAGGTGTATATGGTAAAGTGCCAAATAACAAATATGCAGGAGGAAATTTTGTGACTGAATGAGGTGTTAAGTTATACTCATTGATTACTTGTTCTAGAAATTTGGTCCAAGGAATTTTGGTAGGAGAAGAATTTACTTTACATCTTAATTTAGTTACAATAGGCCGATTTACACGTTCACATTTACCATTTGTCTGGGGATGATGAGAAATAGTTAAAAACTGTTTAACGTTTTAATTTCTTAAAAAGCGTTTGAATCGAGATGAGGTAAAAGCACTATTTCTATCAGTTAACAGTTTAATAGGTATTTGAATTTGGAAAAGTTGTTTTAAACAATTTGCATAGGTTTCTGTTGTTTCACTTTTAGAAGCAAAAGCCCAAACATAGCAAGTTGTATGATCAATTATTAAGTGGAGAAATTTTTTAGTAGAAGTATAATAATTGAATCCACCAACAGTATCAACAGAGATATACTCAAAAGGTTGATCTGTGGGGGTACAGTCTGTAAAAGACCAAATCTTTTTTGCCTTTTCTTTTTGTTTAATTGACATTCATTACAATGTTTAACAAATTTAAAAATATCTAAGTTAATATGAGGCCAATAATATTCAAGAGTAATTAAATTTATCATTTTTTGAGTACCAGGATGTCCAAATTGTTCATGAGCATTTTGCAAAATTTTTCTTCTCAATGAAAAAGGTACAACAATTTTAAACAGATTTTTCTTTTTAAGAACAAAGACATCATCAACTTTCTTATATTTAGGATCATTTACATTATCTAAATTTTGATGGGTTTTTATCTCATTTAATTCAAGCAAATGTACAGAGTGTTGGATATATTGAGCAATAGGAGATGTCTTGATAACATGTCAGCTTCAACATTATTAGTCCCTTTTAAATATTTTACTTCATAATCAAACATGCTTAATTTTAAAGACCAAAGAAATAATCTACCCCTTAAATTTTTCACATTTTTAAGCCAAAGAAGAGCAGCATGATCAGAGTGGATTATGAATTGTTCACCATGTAAATAATAATAAAACTTATCAAGAGCATCTACTACGGCCAAACATTCCAATTCTGTGATACAATAATTTTTTTCATAATCACGTAAAGTTCTAGAATGATAAGATACTGGGTGAAGAGTACCAGAATTATCAGGTCATTTCAAAATAGCTCCAATAGCGTCCAGCGAGGTGTCACAGAAAACATGAAGAGGTAATTTAGGATCATATAATTGTAATACAGGTTTAGTTATTAATTTAATTTTTAACAATTCAAATGCTGTTTGACATTCAGCAGTCCAATCTCATTGTTTATTTTTCTTTAGTTGATTTAAAGGTTCTCTAATTTTGGCATAGGAATCAATGAATTTGTTATAAACAGTTACAGAACCAAGGAAACTTTGAAGTTGTTTAACATTTGTGGGAGGTTGTAATTTTTTAACAGTTTCAATACTTTGATTATCAGGGGGGTAATGGCAGCCTTCTTTAATTTCATAGCCTAAAAAGTTTATTTTATTTTTGGCAAAAACACATTTTGAAAATTTTAATTTAATGTTTTCTTCCTCACAAATTTGGAATATTTTTCTTAAATGAACATAATGTTCTTCCAAAGAATTTGAAAAAATAACTATATCATCAAAATAGAGACAAGCAAAATTTGAACATTTATGTTTAGTTAAAATTTTATGAATAGTAAGATTAAAAATTGCTGGGGCATTTTGAAAACCAAAAGGAAGAACTTGAAATTCATATAAATCTTCAGTTGTAATAAAAGCTAATTTTTCTTTATCTTTATCATGCAGAGGAATGTGCCAGTACCCACTTGTCAGGTCAAGCATAGAAAAATATTTAGCAGTATTCAATTTATCTAGCAGTGAGTCTATTCGAGGTAATGGTTCTGTGCATCTGTTTTACAGATTGCATTAAGTTTTCGTTAGTCAATACATAATCTGGTTTTTTGCTTTTCATCTCTCTTATAAGCTAAAATAACTAGGGAAGCTATTGGATTCTTTAATTAAACTTGCAGCTAATAAATTTTGTATTTGTTTATTAATCTCAGCTTCTGAAGTGGCTTAAGTTCTATAAGCTCGCTGAGAAATTGGGAGGTCTGATGCTAAATTAATTCTAGGGGGTTCCATTCTTATTTTACCTACATCATACTTATTTTTAGAAAAAACATGAGAGTATTCTGAAAGTAGTTGTATAAGGTTAGGAGATAGTTCTTTAACAATCAGAGGTGAGAAAACTTCCTCTGAGGTATTTACTAACTCTTCTTGTATATGTAATGAAATTTGTTTAGCGAGTGGATTCTGATTATTTACAATGATTTGTCCATTTTGTAGTAACTGGTTATGTTCACAATCAATAACAAATTTATATTGACTACATTCTGGTAGTCCTAGAATAATGTAGAGTAGACTACTATTAATTATATAAAGATTTACGTTTCTTTCTACCTGTCCGATTGTTAAGTAAGCTTTGCATAGTTTGTTTAGTTGAAAATTGCCATGGGCTTGTGTGGTTAATATGTATAGGTTCTTTGTTTTTGTAATCTAATTTTTTTTACAATATCTGCAGAAATTAAAGATAGAGTGGATCCAGGATCAATAACAATATTCACATTGTTCTGTTTAGGTAAATTGTCCAAGTTAGCTAGGCTTGGCAATGATGAGATGTGTCCGGACACTTGTAATTGTCAATATGTTGGGCCAGAGGCCTCAGTAGAGGGGTGTTGTCTCTGATTAGGAATTTGTTGACTGCTAACAGAGTTCTCTGAGCTCTGAGAAACAGTGTTAGTAGCGAAAGATGAGTCACAAGTAAATGGGGTTCGTCTCAATTGATGTTGATTAAAAGGACATAGTAGTTTCCAATGATAAGCATTGGGAATTCCTTGTTGTGTGCAAATACTACATGGATATGGTGGCAGTACATGTTGAAAATGTGTGTGGTGGTTGGGCCTAAATCCTTGATTGTTCAAGTTATAAGCATGCTGATTTGGGAGATGTTGGAGACGCATTCTATTAAAATTTTGGAAGTTGGGTCGAAAAGAGTAGCTATTTTGAGGTACAAAAGTATTTTGTCTTGGTCGAATGGGCACATTTTGTCTGAAAGTATTTTGTTCAGGTTTGGGGGCTTGGGTTTTCATTAAGTGTGTAGCTATCTTGAGCTATTCTGTAGGGGGTTTATTGTCATTAATTGTTTAATATTGGTGGGCATTCCATCAGTAAGTCCTTCCAAAATGAGTTGAGGAGATAGACCTAATTGTTTACCATAATTTAGTTTTTGATGAAAATATTGCTCTAAATTATTTTTTAATTGAAGTTGTGAGAAATATGATAAACTTGCAACATTAGGTTTTAAAAAATTTTCAATAAGAATCGAACAAAGTTCTCCAAATTTGAAATATTAAGGCAAGAGTTAAATGTACTGGGTTAATGCAGACCCTTTTAGATATTTTGATATGTTTACGATTTTCCAATTATCATCTTTATTGTTAAGTGTGTGTGTGTTTGTGTGTGCATTATTAAAATAATCTAACCAAGCTTCTATTAGCATTCCATTTTCAGAATCAAAAGGGACTATATATGGTTCATTAGGGTTTGGTTGGTAGTACTTATTACAGCCAAATTGGTTTGCTCATAATTCACCATTTTAAAACCAGAACTGAGAATCATACAGAAATTGAAACTTTAATTTAACTTAAAAATTTGGAGTACCAAAAACAAAAATACCAAAATATATGAAATTGAAATTTTAACAAAATCAAAATGTGGTTGCAGCTATTAATTATTAAATTCAAATATCAAACATTAAAGTATTTAAATTTCTTATTTCAATAAATATTGTTTTATTATAATTAAAAACATGTATTTCAACACTATTAAAAATATGTCAAAGAATTTTTCATGAAATGTTAAGCATAAATATATCAAAGATCAGAATCACTTTAAAAAAAAAATCATACGTATAAACTTAGCAATATAAATGATTTTGAAAATAAAATTTCTTAATATATAAAACACATTTTAAAATAAATCACCAAAAACCCACAAGATCCATCACTGTTGAGAAACAAAACGAAAACTCCGCTGAGCTCAGCATTCACCTTTTCAATTTAGTAACGCACATTTAAAAAATTTTCCCTTTTCTGTTGACGGTTGCACTTTTCAACGAAACACGAACCTGTTACAGGCTTATTCACAAAATTTTGTGGATTAATTTGATGAAAACGAAGCCGTCTCGCACAACTTGAAAGGGAATTTCCCCCTGCTTAACGAAGTAGTTGAAAACATCAGGACTTTTAGTAAACGAATGCAGGGTTTTTCCTTTATTGTCGCTGGGAACGCACATTTTATTTCTTGAATTTGCACACGTTATTTCTTATTTTCATTCACATCTTCACGGCAGGAAACTATCCTTGCCGACTTTCTGTAGCGTATTGTAGTAGCGTGGACGGTATTGGTTGATGTCATATCTGGTTTATTGAAATCTTTAGAATTGAGTTTCATCTTTTATTTTGAAGCACACATAGCGTAACTGGTCAATCACTTTATATTTTACATCTATTTGTTAAAAACACGTAAGCTGACACATATAACAGAAGCGACATTTTGACGGACACAACACAAAGACAAAGAGCTACAGTTATTTACATTCTTATATGATGGAAGAAAGCAGACAAAAGAGAGCAGTTACACCAGATTTTTGCTTTTATATCAACAGTGGTTATTACGTAATAATAGTTCTGATTGGCTAGAATGGGCGGGACAGGGATTTCGGACTAGCCGATTACGATTAAGATTACAATGTTAATTTTAAACCAAAGAGTTAAAGTTATTTTGAATATTAGTACAAAGAGTTAATAAAAAGAATACTAGAGGGAATTATTACATATATATATATATATATATATATATATATATATATATATATATATATTGCACTTATTACTTTTAAATTCTTCTTCAAAAAACATTGATACATGTTATGTTATGTATAAAAATTCTAAATGAATTAAAATTTTGTATTGTTTAAAAATATTAAAAGAAATTCTTAATCATTACACAGCAATATGCATGATATATAATTGTATTTTAAAGTTTATCTAGCATGAGCAAAATGTTATGTGATCATGTATTTTTTTTTTAACCATATTAACAAATTCAATGTCATGCACAAGTTCTGATACGTTAAATGTTTCCATACATTAAAGTCTTTTCTGAAAGTTTGCCAAAATAATTATAATACTAATAATAGCCTGAAATGTATTTAATGAATTAAATTCAAAAATAAAAGTCACATTTCTTTATTTCTCCATCTTTTTAATCTCCTGTTTGAAACAGTAATTTTATAAGAAGAGATACAACAAAAACATTTAAACTGTTACCTAAGGATTTATACATCTGTTTTACATTCACAGTAGGAGGAAAACCTGAAATTAAATAATGCAGTAATCAATAAATAAGTTCAAACTGATTCATTTAGAATATTATTGAACAATAACATGGAAAAATAGTTCTTCTTGAAAGAATTAAGTTTTATATTTAACATATTTTCCTGTAATGTCATAGTAAAAAGGAATTTTTAGCACACATATCACTTTAAATCAAGAGCATACAAAAATTAAAAAATAGAAGTAAGACATTTCTAACATCATGTTTGCAATTGTTTTTGTGATGCTAGAGAATGGAATAGCATTTAAAAAGGGAAGATTTAAAACTATTTTTGTAACCATTAGCACCAAGCACAGCACTAAAAAATCATTCAAATTAAAATTAAGACATTACATTTTTTAAATAAAAACGAATTCCACAGTAATAAACTGATTTTAAAAAATCTAAAATATCTACTTGATAGTAACTGGTAACCCAAATAAAGACAAGACTACCAAAAAATTTTAAATAAATAATTTATGAAGTAAGGAAAGCACTTAAAAACTATTATGTGTTTACCTTTTGTATTCAATCACTTACACAACTATATATGTTGCCAAAAAAATTACATATATATATATATGTATGTATGTATTCAGAGCGAAATATAAATGTTGTAGTAGTGACTAATGCCACCTGCTTGACGAAGTCGGATGGAGGCCCGCGAAATTCATCGAGGCTAAGGGCAAGAATTTTTACGCCTGTCGTTAGCATTAGCTTTGAGCACCATGCAGGTCACAGTACGATTTTGCTCGGTTCCACCCCAATTTAGAGGGAGAAAACCCAGGGGCTTCCCACCTCTCTTCCCTTTTCATCAAACTCACAAGAGGACTTGCAGCTCGATGGCTACCCCCATGCCGCAAAGGCACTATACATTTACAAACATCCATGTCTTCTCCGGGATTTGATCGCAATCCCTACGGCACCGCAGTCAGCGTCGCTAACAACTATACCGGTTGGGTGACAAAATATAAATGTTCAAACGGTATATGAATCTTAAGATGATGAATATCAAGATAATATTGAATTACACCTAGATAATATTTAACACTAAGCCAAATACTGTTACTCAAAATACAAACATTAAAATGTAATATAAAGATGTATAATTGCAGAGAAAAGCTAAATTTCTATGATAAACAAATATCAGAAAAACTTACAAATGTGAATGAAGTATATTCGTATCAAATTCATTTAAAAGAAATTTTGTAATGAAAGGAAATAAAACAGCATACATACTGAAGTTATCAGGAAAGCACATTAAATTGGCGATTTCTTTTGGAGTGAAATATCGAAGTTTAAGTGTTCTCAGCAAAAACAACTGTGTTTCGAGATTCTCCGATTCCATAACTTTTTCGAAAATTGAATCTACCTAAAAATAAAAGTAATAATTTATGTATTACATAAGAGATTAACTGAAATCAGATCTAAAAATAATTAATATTTTGGTGAAAGAAGAAAATTTTAAATATAATGTATGAGTATGAAGTATTATGAATTTAAAGACATTTTTAGCATGTTCATTTGTTTGAAAAATCTCCTCAATTTTAATAATTAAAAAGGGCATGAAAGAATAATTACCAATAAATATCACTTATAAAAAAGCACATCAATTTATACAAAAAAATACATCAATATTATTAACTTAAATAAAAGATAATTGCAATTACTTTACGTAATTTTTTCATGTACATACATGCATTACAATAAAATTTAAAAAATTTGTAAAGGGAAATTTATTTCTGTGTTCTGTTCTATTAAAATAATATAAGAAATACAATATTATAAAACAAGCATTTTTTTATTATGTTCCACACAGTCTTTAAAATTAAAAAAAATCAAAATTTATAAAAATTTGTATCTTTTACTGGGAAGTTAAAAAAGGCCCCAAACAGTAGAAAACTCAAATTTGGTAACAAATATTCGATTTGTAATGTTTTTCTGGGGGGAGGGGGGAATAATAAATTACATTTAATGTGGCATAGATAAATTTTTGAACACCAATCAAAATAATAACCTTGCAAAATGAATCAAAATCAAACCGAGATATTTATTTTTGAATCAATCACAATTTTTTAAAATGTTAGCAAATATAGAAATGTTTAGTTCGATTTTGGTAAATCCCACAGTATTTATGTTTCATTTATAAGCATTATTTCAGTGAACATTTTTTTTATAAACGAAATTCCCTACCGCAAACAAAAAATGATTTGCTGATAAGGATGAATAATAAAAGGAATCCACAAAAATTTTATTTAATCATGAAAAACTTATTCAAACAGACTTAAATATAAACCCTGATTTAACAAACTAATTTGCAAATTATATGATATGAAATACTCTAGAAGTTGAATTACACATGTTATAATTGAAGCAATACACATTTAAAACATCAGAGCAAAACATCAGCAAAAACATCAATTATAAGCATTAAGATTAAGGGGTTAAAAAATTGAGCAAGTTATGTCATGTGCCACACATTCTTGCACAGTATTTCTGACAAAAATATACTTATACTAGCGGTCCCGACAACGTTGTCCTGTACACACGTCTTATATATAAATCCGAAACTTACAAACATTTTTGAATAAATTGTAACAATCTGGATCGTTTTGATGAAATTTTTTATAAAGAAAGTTATTACAATATCTGACATCATCACATGTACAGTTACCACAATTCGACCTATCAAATGCGTGTGAGTATGTATTCACTATGAACTAAGTTGAATATAGAAGCTATTCTGAATAGAAACAAACTTGTTTTAATTAAAGGATAAAAAAGATAAAACTCGAGCTATTTTCATAAAAGGTATATTTTCTCAATGCACAAAAAATAAATTTATCGTAATGCCATTGAATGTACAATGTTTTTGGTTAGTCCTTGAGGGGTATAAACAAACAAATGCAATGGTTTGCAAAAATTGGACATGCAACATATAATTGGTCGTGCAAAAAGCAAGGGTTTTCTAAATCTAAGCCACAAATTGTCATTGTTTGACCTTGTGACTTATTAATGGTCATAGCAAATACCACGCGAATTGGAAATTGCAAGCATTTGAATGGGTAGGTAAGTCTGAAAAAATCATTGGCCTAAAGAATATTGCCCATGATTTTTTTATGAACAATCACGTGCCCTAACATAATTTTGAAGAATTACATTTATAAAGATTATTTGAAAAGATATTAATTAAAAACTCTAAAAAAAGCATGATTCCTTTACATTTTTGTTTCAATAAAAATCCGATTTGGCCAGTTTGGCTGAAAATCAATTTTCAATGCCAATTTACGTCATTTTTTATAACAATAATGTTGTTACAACAATGCAGGTGAATATTGAGTCGAATGTTTTTAATGTTTTTAATTAATATCTTTTTAACTAATTGCGATATCGGACCGAATTGTGAATCTAAACCATTCTCGAATCCATTGGAACAGACACAAAAAATTTCATCAAAATCGGTCCACCCGTTTAGGAGGAGTTTAGTCACATATACACGCACGGATTTTTATATATAAAGATATAACCATTTGCTTATTTAAAAATGTCAGCAAGTATTATTTATTTCTACTGCATTTCACTTAGAAATAAAAATACTATGAAAAAAAATTTATGGACAGCAAAAAGAAATCTAAATATTTCTAACTCACTCAAAATTCAATGCAAGAAAGAATATCAAAAAGGAGTTACTAACATCAGAGTATCTGCATGATAAAAGAATTGAGCCCGTTCCTTGGGCATATCGTTGATACCTAAAATTGAAACAAAAATTAATTGATCAACAAGTTTATCACAATTATCATAAAACATTACATGAAAATGAAATATCCTTTTGTGTCACATACAAATCTTTCAGTAATTCTCATTTCTCTTTGCTTTCTTTTGAAAACAAACTATTTCTGCTCTAACAAAAGCTACAAGGCTGTTAAATGCAGGCAAAATATTTCAATAAGGTGAATCTCCAATCATTGCACTGTTTCAAAAAATTTCAAAATTTCACTTCAAATTCCATGGATTTCGCTGTTTCTTTCTTTCCTTTCTTTTTTTAGAGTTAAAAAAGGAGACCAGATGAGAAAAACTTACTTAAAAAATTATTTTTATAAGTCTTACGGAAATAAAAAGGGGGGGTGGATAAGAGTGCTTTACAAAATCGTGTTTTGAAATCTGACAAGATGAAAGCCCGATTTTTTTTAAAAAATACATAAAAAAAAACAGAATAGCACGGAATTATCTCTAAGCCATGATAATGATTGTGGTGCAGATAAGATTAAGTAAGATACAAGAAAATATAAACTCCAATATTTCAAAGCTTTTTAAGACATTCAGGTCTTGGACATAAGTATCAAACCTCATCAACTCAGCCAAGCTGAATGAGATTGAATAAATATCCAATAGTTAATCATTATTGCTCTTTGTCTCAGTGGTTTTAAGTTTGATATTCAAATATATTCAGCAAATAAGGAAATTAATGGAGCATTAAGTTAATTTTTTCTTGAGAACAAATTTCATGATAATCAAAAGATATAATTATTTTTTGCTTTCAAAATACTTTATACCTTTAATTGTATAGAGTAAAAAAATACATAAGCGATAGCTTATCAGTTGGAAATCCCTTAGTTTAAAAAGATACCTGGTCAAGACAGTTTACAAGCCTAAAGATAGATAGATCAAGGATACAAAACTAGCTTTATCAAAGATTGTCAAATTGAATTATGTTGACACTAATTCAATAAAGCAGCCATGACCAAAAGAAGTAGAATTTTCTAGGAATTTGATAAGCTTTAAATTGTTTATTAATCTGTGATTGTACGAGGTTCGTTGCCCATAACCATTATGGTGGTCCTACAAAGATGTTAATTTTAATACAAAATTATTTTCGTTAAGAGTGATTATTAAAGAAAAGTTATCCAGTAAATTATATTCATTGACACAGTTTTACCTTTTTATTAAACAAACAATATTTTCAATGCATTAATCATTCCACATACATGTTTAAAATTACTGAAATACTTTTAGAACCAAAAATACAACAAAAGCGGGGTGCTTCTATTAATTTTCTGTAACTAATGTATGTAAAAATCATACAATAATGAATATATTATTGAATGTAATGCATTCACTGTAATAAATTTTAACTTAAACCAGTTAAGTGTGATTGAAGAGTCTACTCCTCATGGAGATACTGCAGGATTTTGTGTCACAACGAGTATACCCGTCATGCATAAAAATTAGTGATCACTGGCTATTTAAATTGTAACAATTGAGAAAAACTACACATATTCTCAAATTTCAAGATGTTATGAATATTTTGACACCAGGCCAGAGGAAAGCAAATTAAAAAATATGAAAAAATTTAAGATGAACTTATGCATCCTTGAATCACCGGCTGAAACTGCATATAAGTTTGTATAATTAATTTATTAATTGTGAGATGTTTTTTTGGATGCTGACCTAAAAGGGGCAAAGGCAAAAATTGGAAAGTTGATTTATAACAGTGTTCATTCAGGTGTGGTCAGCTATGGGACAAATGCATGACACAGGCCAGGCGCTGACTCTGATAGCTGCTGGCTCAATGTTAACCAGCTATAGAGTGGTGTAAATGCCAATTATTTCATGTTAAAACCATGTGTTGACATTACAGTAATGGCCTAATGCTGTGCTGTCTAAAGAACAGTTATTTTATTCGGGTGGGACAGGTAAGGATGCTTTCTGGTAAGAGGACTGTGATTAACCAAACGGCCCATACTCCAGAACTTTCTTAGTGTCAAGAAAGGCAGAAAATATTTTGTCAGTAAAGAAGGAAGTAAATCATTGTGTTTATGCCTCTCAAACCGGGAATTCTAACAGCCACTACAATTCATAGATATCCATAAAAACTAAGGATCGGAAGGATTGTCGGCCTCATGAATCCATGACTCAGCTTAAGTACTTTATTGGCCCGCACATATACCCCCTCCCCCCGTACAATAAGCATTAGTAATAAAATTGGCAATTTTATAAAATAAACCCATTTTTTATCCAATATTTTAACAGCGACTTTTACTCTGTAATTGACGAGTATACTCCTCATCGCTCGATTTCTGTGACATATATAGTGCGTGCTCTCAGGCGGGAGCACCACAGTTACCTGGTTAATCCATTTGAAAGTTGTTTTCTCAGATTATAAATATACTTTTTATCCTGTACTAATTTTTTTCTGCTATTTTTAAAATACCTAGATAATAAATATTTTTGTATTTCATTACTGAATATTTTATAGCATCCCATTAAATTCAGAAGCCGATATCAAATTTCATACAACAAATTTCGATTCAGCAATTACATTTATGTATTGAAACTGTAAAAATCTGCACTGCAATTACAAACTTGACACTGAAATACAGAATAAACAATCATCTTTCACTTTCATTTTTCATCAAAAAATAAGTATTTAAATATAGATCATCCAAAAATTTAGTTCAAATCAAAAGTATAAATTCATAGATACTTACATGAAGATAAGAAGGCAGAAAAAATTTATATGGACTATCTAGACATTTTTTAACCTCAAAGTGCTTTCTTAATTTCAGTGAAGCAATAACCTCCCCCAAAAAAAGTGTCAAAAAGTAAGGTATCTACAATTCCCAAAAAATCTATAATAAAACTGAAACTTCAATTTTAAAAAAAATTGTACTCCGCCTAAAATAAAATTGTATTTTGATTATTGTTTATGTTTGGTGAGTAGCAATCTTCAGCTCATATTAATGTATAGAAATTAATTTACAATTACAATGTAACAATGCATTTGAAAATAAAATACTTACGCTTTTGTAAAACAACATGAATTATGACTTTCTTCACTCACAATATCAAACACAGACCAGTATTTCAAAAGCACACTATCAGGCACAAGGTATGATTCAAAATACTCTGTAGATCTTTCTTCTAAGAAATGTTTCAAAGGACAAAAATTATCTTTGCTAGTTGTCATAAGTTGACATTTTCGACAATGAAATTTCCAAGAACTGATAGTATCTGGGAAACTACGAAGTACCTTAAAGAAATTCTTAAAATTAGTTTATATTTCCCAATTAAAAAATTTAATACAAAAAAAATGATAATTTTTTACTATTGTTTACAGTAACTTTAAAAAGAAGAAATAAACGTTAAAAAAATGCTCCAATAGAAAAATTTCCAATTTAAAAGTTTTTTTCTCTTAAATTTTTGGAATAATTTTAAGACAACCTTTCTGAAGTGTTGTTTACAATTTAATGCACCTCTAAAGACAGAAGGAAAAAAATAAATAAAACATATGTATTTTTATACTTAAAAGGGTACTTTTGGGAGGAGTTATTTAATAATTGGTGACTTTATAGAACAAGAATAAATATTTCATTTTAAAAAAAATTAATACATTAAGAAATCTTATTCAGGGAATTTCAAAATATGCAAAATAATCATTTAAGTGCACAAACAGACCATGAGCATATATTTTGGACATCCCAATTTTACAATTTAATTTGATTTATGACCGATAAAAATTAGTAACAAGTAATACTTTCAGTAAATAACATAAACACTGTGCCTTTTTTAAAAGAGAAGTATTTATATATTTTTTTTCAAAAAAAAAAGTAAATTACTTATAATGCCAAATCTGAGGAAAATGCACAAAATTACAAAACATTACCATAACTTAAAATATAAGTACTTCTGAAAAATTCAACGAACCAAAATAAATGTATAAAAGAGTTTTGCTAAGAATACAAAAAAAAGATTTTAAAAAATACCTGCTGAGATTCTGTGAAAGAAAATCTTGCACCTTTCGCTTTTGCAATTAAATAATAACGAAGACGAGAATTTGGTATCCCAAAGTCCTGTGGACTTAGTAAAAATTCTTGATACCTGTACCCAGATTTCTTAATTGTTTGTATAAGAAGATTCCTTGCTTCAGAATTTTCAAATCCCTGGACGTTTTCGATCAAAAGATACATAGGTTTCCTTCGAAGACTTAAAAAAAATAAAAGAAATATATTAATTTTATGCTATTGCTATCAACATATATAAATTGCCATTTATATATACTCTTATCAAAACGATTCACTTTTTATCTATAAAATACTAATTCATTAAGTACTTCAAGTTTTATACTTTTATAATTGTATGTTCCTTACAGAATATAAACGTATTATTTCTTATGTCTATGCAAGAAATGAAATTTTAAACAATTTCAGCATAAAAACTGAAAGAAAATATATGTATTTCTCTCAATTTCTTATTTTACAATTTAAAACAAATATGAAATGTGAAAAGAAACTATATTTTTAACTTCAAATGTCCAAGAAAAAGTTTCTATTCAGTAAATATAACTGAATTTATATATAAGTTAAACGGCAATAGATTTAATACAAATATTCTCTCGGTCAAATAATTTAGCTTATTAATTCTCTCTTTTTTTAAAAAAAAAAAATATAATAGCCACTGTATTAATTAGATATTGTGGGGGATATTTTAAATTAACATTACTTACGAGTGAAAATCACATAAAAAGCAATCTCGTTTCAAAATCTCAGTGGAAATGACGAATTTAGAAACAAAAATCATTGACAAACAGCCATTTCAGTTCATTTTGCCACTTATTTCATAAATTTTCTTTTAAAAAAATTTCTTGAACTGCTCTTTATCAAGCAGATGTTTTATTCTATGACAGCTCAAAAAAATCTCATTTAAGAGAGAAGTTACCACGGAATAACCAATTCGATTTCTGTGTGTTAAAAGCATTAAAATATAACTATGTAATTAGATACTTACTGGTTAAGGATGTCTAATATGTGCAAAAAAGAACTGCTCCTAGCATCTTGTATATCTTTTTTCAAACCAACTCTGGAACAATAAAATGTTATATGCAGGGGTTAGCAAAAAATAAATTTTCCCCTTCATAGGGCTCTACAATGCACTGTCCAAATGAGATAAAATTTGAAATATGAGTAATTCATATCATGTACTTTACGGTTATTTTTTTAAAAAAATACTACAAAATTCTACCGATAGATTAGCACTGTAATACACATAAAAAAATTTAAAATGCTTTGTAAATGCTAAATGATAAAAATTACAACAGCTCAATACACGTCCCTCTTCATTTTCAACAATGTGCTCTAATTAGAGAACCATACTTTCCACAACAGACTGGAGTGAGTCAGATAGAATATCAAAATATGGCGCCGAATACCATTCTTTAGAACTTGGCCTGTTACAGTATATATTGTCTCTTAGGAAACCCCACAAACAAAAATTGCAAGTGGATATATGGTGAATGTGGGGAGTAATGCAGCAGGAAAATGATGGATGATAAACCGTGCATTTGAGAAATGCTGTCTTAGCAATTCTTATACATGATGAACAATGTGAGGAAGTTCGCCATCCTGCATGAAATATACGTCCTGAATTCATCCATCTACGGTTTTGAAGCTTTAGAATTACAAAATCCTTCAGCAGATCTTGGTACCATTGTCCAGTGAAGGAATACGTTTTGATTCCATTCGCAGTTATCTCTTTAAAAAATGCGGTTTAATCATCAAAGTAGACATAAAATCCCACCACACTTTCACCTTTTTAAAATGCAAGGATTTTTTGCTACCCAAACTCGCCAATTATGGGTGTTAATTTGTCCGTTGAGACAAAAGTGGGCTTCGTCAGTTCACAAAATGTTCAAATGTTCAAGTAACATCAACCACCAAATGAGTAAGGAACTGAAGTTCAAAAGTTTTACAACCGCTGAGTCAAAATCCTACCATAGGTTCACAAGACTTGATTCTGCAGGCAGGGGGAAAGCAATATCTGCCGTAAGATTTTTCGTACATTGGAATACAAGGAAAACAAGTGACATACTTGCATCTGGCGATTGACTGCTGATTAGAAAACTAGCACGATCTTCTTTCATCCTCGACCTGGAAGAATGCCAAGGAGCAGTTTTATAAATTTCGGCTCGGTCGGCTTGTAGAATGCCCGCCTTGTAAGCCCAAGATTGCGGGTTCTATACCAGCTGGATTCACTAGATTTTCTGGATATGAAAATCGTAGGCACGCTTGTCATGATTACGTGGCATGCAAAAGATCCCATGAGAATCCATTTGGCTCTGGTACACTCAGCAAAATTAAATCATGGCAATATTTAGCATCTGACGAGAGCTTGATTTGAATAAATTTAAGCGTAAAAATTTGGTATCTTTGGAGTTTAGTAGCCTTTGAGAGCCGCCAATAAATGATGCCACCAATGAAATAGCTCTCACACATGGGGACTTGACATGCAAAGGCTTGCTTGCCAAAACGAAATTCCTTAAAAAAAATTATTTCAAACTTCTGTATAATCTTATGCAGTTTTCAAGGTGCTCATATATGGAGACGACGGAATTCTTTTACAGCTGCAACGAAATTCTACTGGTTCCGGTAGAAAATGTTTTTTTTATCAGTAGAACTTTTTCTTGTGACCTACGCATTATGTGCAGGAAAGTAACTAAAGCTGGTTCAGAATCCGACTTCTTTTCATCGAAAGAATTATGTTAATAGGCATGTGCTATAAAGCAAATAGTTTTTCACATTTTCAATATATGCACCTAAATACTATTTGTGTTGCAGAGTACCTAATCAGCGGAATTTCGCACAATTTTACTTTAAAATAAATTTCAAGCAGATCATTTGAATTATGTATAGTTTAAATTGAACTCATTTGGACCAATGTAAATCACTCTAGAGTCCTCTGAAGTGGATAACTTAATTCTTGCTCATACTGCATATCAAAAACATTTAGATTATAATATATTCAAATTCTTTAAATGCCATAAATTAAACTAACCAGCAAATTAATGAGTATAGTCTCTTTTTTTAAATAAATTATAATTACCTTGTGAAAGGTTGGCAAGGGGGCTCATTGTAATGATGTCCAAATTCATACTTTCAATTTCAGTAGTAGTAAAGGAAAGAATATTTTTTTGAGAATGGCCACAAGAACTGAAATTATGACAATATATGTCATTTACCACAGGATTGACATCAATAGCAGCTACTATTTCATAAGGAATTCCAGCAGCTGTAAAAAAAATGTAAGCAAGCCTACTTCAATTGCATGATTAAGTACTTAAGAGAAAGAAGCTGTTTCATAATTATGCTTTAAAAAATGAATGTTTACATAAATTACACTTGGGAGCTAAGCTATGGCTATTGGCGACGGATCTCAAAACTCTGAATCATGGTGAAGTGATGAGAAAGACATTTTTTAAAAATGAGATATATGCAAGAGATTTCCATTTATTAGTAAGTTAATTTTGTAAATATAATATACTGTATTCTATTCTAAAAATTCATCTTCATTCAGCGAGCTGACATTCATTTCTAGAAATTTATTACACAAATGTGCACAGACCAGTTGTGGACTACATTTTCTAATTTAGTGCATGAAAACATTATTGGATGTAGTCAAAAGGAGAAATTGATGCTTTAAATTGCCCTATTTTCTGAAGTGGAACAGCCACTAGCAACCTTTTTAATTTTAGATTCATTTAACTTGGGATAAAACAATTTAAGCTTAAGATAATATCTAGCTTCATGAATTAATCAGTTAAAACCATCATATATATATATATATATATATATATATATATATATATATATATATATGTCAGGTTTGAAAGTTTAGATTCAAAAATTAAGGAAAGTAATAAATGAAAATAGAGCGAACTCTTTACCATCGCGTAAGGATTTGTGGGTAAATAAGCCTGTTAAAAGGTGCAACGAGCGCTGACGAAGGCGAACGCATACTAGAAAAGGTTTGGCTGGTGTCTCCTCACTGAGATGTTGTCCTTTGTACCACCCGGTTGCGCGGCAAAAGGTCCGCCATGTTAGATTTTATGTGATGGAAGCGAAATAAAGACGTTCTTATTGAGATGATGCCCTCCTCATTTTACCAGCAGGCCTGGGGCCTGTCAAGAGTCGACAGGATGACTTAAGGAACCGAAAAATATGCCACGAAACCAAACGAATTAACTTCAAAAAAAAGTTTTCGAACGAGCGACTGCATTGAAAACGATACTACCATGGAGGACGACTCTTTCCGGCAGGAGTCACCAGTCAACGCATCCAAAGAACCCTTCTTTTTTCCTGAATTTGACTTTAATAAGTTTAGCAGTTTTAAAAGTTTTCTTGACTGTTTTGATCAACAATGTTTGGAATATCAAAAAGACGAGCAATAGAAGAAGCAAAATATTCCTAGATATCTCACGGGAGTCTATTTAAAATTTTGGTATGAAAACCAATTATTTGAAAAGTCTTACCAGGAAAGCAAAGAATTATTAATGACGGTGTTCGATGCGACGAAACAAGAGGATATTCGAAAATTTCAAAACCTAAAATTAAACGACACTAAAGAATTAATTTCCTTTTTTAAGGAAAAACTTTCGTTGGGGAAGAAACTAAATTATGATGACAGTTCCATTGTGGAACATATGACATTAACCAGTCCCATTCAATATCAAAAGTTCCTAGTTATGAAGAAGATTTCGACACCCTGCGAATGGATCTCAACCATGCGACAATTAATCGCAGTAACACCGGACAGCGCAGACCGAAAACCGGTAGATACTGGAAGTTATACCCGATGGTATAACCAAGCCGACGGTAGTGTACACAGAAGAACTGATCCACGGAACCGATTCCAATCAAGAGGAAATCATGGACAGCCACATCAATCTCACATGATAAGAGTCAGTGGGAGGCAACAGTTTAACAGTCAACCTAGGCAGTTTGTACAACAGAATCGACATAATTTTCACTCGCCCAGAAATGACGAAAATAACCAGAGGCAAGGATGACAACTAATTATTGATTCAATGGTATGTTCCAAGCACTTTTGTACTCTAATTGACACAGGAAGCAATATGTGTCATTAATTCCAATAAATTTATCTAAACAATTAAAAAACATTAAAATTTTAAAAAATAGTAATGTAAAAATAAATCAAACTTGTGGGACTATTCATCCCAAAGGTATAATTAAAGTTTATATGAATATTGGATGTATATCTAAGCAAATAGATTTGTTTGTAATTGATACTAAATTGCCTTATATTATTTTAGGACTTGAATATTTACATTTATTTAAGCTTGACATTAGTATTCGTAACATGTGTATTTTTCAATGTGGTAAAAATTTAAGTATTATTAAATTTGTAAATAAGTGCGTTAAGAGTTGAGAACATATCATGGGACATATTGTAAAACTCTTAATAATGATCAAAATATGAACTACTATAATGCAAATAATGAAGATAATATTAACGTTAAGAATAATAAAGGTTTAGATCAAGTACCAGACAGCCCTGAAGCTGATCTGAAAAGATTGTTTAACCCAGCCATGGTTGTTGAGGACACAGTACCAAAACAAACTAGTGAGCAATGGGAAGATTTAACCCAACTTCTTGACAAATTTCAAACCATATTTTCACAAAATAAGTATGACGTAGGTTGTATCAATTTAGAGCCACAAAGAATTCACATTTAATCTCAGACCTTCCTATAAGTTTACGCCCTTATAGAAACAGTCAACAAGAATCTAAAGAAATACAAACACAGATAGAAGAATTGTTAAAAGCAGGTTTTATTAGACCCTCCCATAGCCCATATGCTGCCCCTGTAACTTTAGCATACAAAAAAGGATGAAGGGAAAAGATCAAGATTATGTATCGATTATAGAAAACTAAATGAAATCACACGAAAGATTCCACCCCTGTACCTCTGATAGACTGTAATTGATAATTTAACTCATGCTCAATTTTTCTCTACGCTCGATTTAACAAGTGGTTATTGGCACATTAAAATTCATGAAAAAGACGCAGAGAAACTGGCTTTCACAACTAATTTTGGACTCTATGAATGGTTAAGACTTCCATTTGGCTGGAAAAAATTCCCCAGCTGTTTTCAAAGAACTATAAGACAAATTTTACAAAAATATCAGTTAACTTTTGCTTTTAAACTATTTTGATGATATAATTTTCTCACAATCTTGGGAAAAGCATTTAACTCATTTAGATACAATACTTCAAATTTGTAAAAAGAAAACATTAAACTTAAAAATCAAAATGTCAGTTTGCACAGGAAAAAAAATAAAATTTTTAGGATATGAAATAACACAAGGTCATTATTCCCCCAAGTAATCCAAATATTGAAACAATAAGAAAATTAGCACCACCTAAAGATGTGAAAGAACTCCAAAGATTTCTTGGTTCCATCAATGTTTATCAAAAATTTATTAAAGATTATGCAAAACTTAGAGTACCATTAAATAAATTACTTAAAAAAGATGCAATTTGGAATTGGTCACATGAATGTCAAGAAGCTTATCAAAAGTTAAAGAATTGTTTAATATCAAAACCTATACTTAAATTATACAACTCACAATATCCATGTCATGTGTTTTGTGACGCAAGTCAGGATTTAATAGGCGTAGTCTTGAAACAACAACACCCAGATGGAACACTTTACCCCATAGCTTATCACTCGAGACAATTACTTAAACATGAAAAAAATTATACAATTTCAGAAAAAGAGTGTTTAGCAATTATAGATGCCTTAGATAAATTCCACTGTTACCTACATGGATCCAAATTTACAATACATACTGATCATGCTGCTTTACAATGGCTTAAAAGTGTAAAACATTTAACTGGACGTTTATTTCGGTGGAGTTTAAAACTTTCTCAGTATGAATATTCGATAGTTTATATAAAAGATAAATTAAATGTTGAAGCAGACATGTTGTCGAGGAACCCTGTATGCCATTATATATCACCCATTTGTCATTTTTTAAATACTGATGAAATTATTAAATACCAAAATTCAGAGAACATTAATGATCCAAAATATATAAAAATTAATGATGTATTAACAATTAAGAAAAGAATTTAATTAAAAATTGTAGTACCGTTATCTTTGAGAGAAAAATTAATTACAACTGCACATGAACAATTTGGTCACCCAGGTGTAAAAAGATGTTAAAATTAATTTCCCCAATTTACTACTGGAAAGACATTATATTAGACATTTCAAATTTTGTTAAATGTTGTGAAACATGTCAAATGAATAAAAAGTCTACACAAAAAAAGTATGGATTATTGGAAGAAGTTCCTGTAGCCGAAGAACCATTTGAAATGATTTCACTAGACACTGTAGGAGGATTTAATTATCATAATTCACAAAAGAAATACCTGCATATTGTTCTGGATCATGCTACCAGATATGCTTGGACATTTCCATCCAAAAGTGTCACTTCTGAAACTTATACAAATTGCTTAAAACAATTTTTTTCAATTCAATGCCCAAAACAACTTTTAAGTGATAGAAATGCTGCATTCACTTCATCTAAATTTAAGAAATTCTTAAAACACATCATAATATTAGACAATTACTAACTTCAGCAAATAGACCACAATGCAATGGAAAGAATGAAAGAGTTAATCAGACATTAGTAGCAAAATTAAGATGTAAAGTTAATTCAACTACAAAAACTCCTGGGACAAAATTATTAGAACAAGTTACATATGAATACAATAACTCGCCACATGATGTTACTGGCTTTCCACCTGCATATTTAATGTTTGGAACTTTGCCATATGATTCGCCATTACCTAATCAAGTAAAATTAAACTATCCACCTATACAACAAGCTAAACAAATTGCAGTAAACAGAACACAATTAAGCATCATAAGATAAATAAACAAAGGTATGATAAACATTATGTTGATGCAAAATTTAAAGTTGGAGATTAGTATTATATCAAAAAATTTCTCATACCCTAATTCAAGTAAACTTCAATCTCCTTATAATGGTCCTTTTAAAGTTGTCAGGAAACTCTCAAATGTTACTTATGAAATAGATAAACCAAATCTATATACAGGAAAATTAACAGATATTGTTCATTCTACAAGATTAAAACCTTTTCATTCACAATCAATTTCCAATTATGCTAAATTCTTATTTATATTTGTTATAGAGTTTGTTTTTCTCAAACTTTGGGGGAGAAGTGCATTGTAATTTTAGAAGAAGTGCATTGTAATTTTAAAAGAAGTGCATTGTAATTTTAAAAGAAGTGCATTGTAATTTTAAAAGAAGTGCATTGTTATTTAAAATAATAATAATAATAAAAGTTGTGTTTAAAATTTGAATTTAAGACTTGTTTACATTATGAAAATCAAAATTTAATTGAATTTGTACTGTATCTTTATTCATAATGAACACATTATTGAAAACTATTTTTAAAAAAATAACTGAATTATGGACTGTATGAAAACATTGTGATGAGGTCAATTACGATACATGGTGTTATAATAATTTCATTGTGATTATTTGTGATATAAGTATATTCTGAAAGTTAAAATATAGTATGTGATGTTATGAAGATTTTTTTTTATGGTTGTATGTTTTTGAAATGAGTTGATTGAGTAGAGATTCTAATAATAATAAACAAAAGAATTGTGAAATAAACAATAATTGAATGACGAACATTGAACTATGATTTTTCCAAGACAGGACTGTGTGAAACATTACATTACATTGATTGAACTTTTACCTGTACTTGATATATCTGAAATACCCTTATTTTTCTTTGCATTTTATATTTCTAGTGATATTTTGATATAATGTTGATGTTGTGTTTATTTTGATAAATTTCTGTGTTATAGTTATGTAATCTTTTCTTTTTTGGGAGCTCCTAAAATCATGTTGCTGTTAGTCACTCTCCATATGTCCTTTTTATGTATTTACTCCATATTCCTAAACTCATTTTGCTGTTAGTGATTTTATATCTATTTCTTTGTATGTATTTACCATTATTCCTAAAATCATGTTGCTGTTAGTCACTCTATATATCCTTTTATGTATTTACTTTACCATTATTCCTAAACTCATTTTGCTGTTACTGATTTTATATCTATTCTTTGTATGTATTTACTTTACCATTATTCCTAAAATCATGTTATTTACTCTATACCTATTCTTTCTATGTATTTATGTACTCATTATTCCAACATTCAATACCATTTTGAAGTACTTGTAACTTTTCAACATTTATCACTTTATTAACATTGTTTACTATTGATGCACATTTAGTAAGAATTTCACTTGATCTTATGTTATGTTGTTTAGTACTACTATATTTTTGAACGTCTAATGTGAACTATCTTTATATTATGTTGTTTTTTCTTAACCTTATTAGTATTATAGTCATAGTGGAAGTATTAGATGTGTGATATTTTTCAGAAAACAATTCTATGTAACACAAAATTTTATACCAAATTTTTGATACTTTGTTATTCATTATTGCTATTTTTTGTACATGTTAGGATTCACCTCAGCCCACTCTTTTACACAATTATTATATCTTCTAGATTTTTATTTCATTTGGGAATTTGATATCATTGAAAATAATTTTTCCCTGGGGACTTGCCAGGTCAGAATTGGCCAATCTGGCTGTGCCAGCCTTCGGAGGGGGGAATTTGTGGGTTTGAAAGTTTAGATTCAAAATTAAGGAAGTAATAAATGAAAAAATAGAGCGAACTCTTTTTACCATCGCGTAAGGATTTGTGGGTAAATAAAGCCTGTTAAAAGGTGCAACGAGCGCTGACGAAGGCGAACGCATACTAGAAGAGGTTTGGCTGGTGCCTCCTCACTGAGATGTTGTCCTTTGTACCACCCGGTTGCGCGGCAAAAGGTCCGCCATGTTGATTTTATGTGATGGAAGCGAAATAAAGACCGTTCTTATTGAGATGATGCCCTCCCTCATTTTACCAGCAGGCCTGGGGCCTGACAT